>OY282608.1:65402572-66002572 GCA_958298945.1 Atherix ibis | reverse complement strand
CAACAAACCAACAAACCAACAAACCAAAAAACCAATAAATCAACAAGCCAACAAGCCAACAAACCAACAAACTAACAAACCAATAAGCCAACAAACCAACAAACCAACATGCCAACAAGCCAACAAACCAACAAACCAACAAGCCAACAAACCAACAAACTAACAAACCAACAAACCAACAAAACAACAAACCAACAAACCAACAAACCAACAAGCCAACAAGCCAACAAACCAACAAACCAACAAGCCAACAAACCAACAAGCCAACAAACAAACAAACCAATAAGCCAACAAGCCAACAAACCAAAAAACCAACAAACCAACAAGCCAACAAACCAACAAAGCAGCAAATCAAGAAACCAACAAACCAACAAGCCAACAAACCAACAAACCAAAAAACTAAGAAACCAACAAGCCAACAAACCAACAAACCAGCAAATCAAGAAACCAACAAACCAACAAGCCAACAAACCAACAAACCAACAAACCAACAAACTAAGTAACCAGCAAGCCAACAAACCAATAAACCAACAAGCCAACAAGCCAACAAACCAACAAACCAACAAGCCAACAAACCAACAAACCAACAAACCAACAAACCAAAAAACCAATAAACCAACAAACCAACAAACCAACAAACCAACAAACCAACAAGCCAACAAGCCAACAAACCAACAAACCAACAAACCAACAAGCCAACAAACCAACAAACCAACAAGCCAACAAACCAACAAACCAACAAACCAACCAACCAACAAGCCAACAAGCCAACAAACTAACAAACCAACAAGCCAACAAGCCAACAAACCAACAAAGCAACAAGCCAACAAACCAACAAACCAACAAACCAACAAGCCAACAAACCAACAAACAAATAAACCAACAAACCAACAAACCAACAAACCACCAAACCAAAAAACCAACAAACCAACAAACCAACAAGCCAACAAACCAACAAACCAACAAACCAACAAGCCTACAAACCAACAAACAAATAAACCAGCAAACCAACAAACCAACAAACCAACAAACCAACAAGCCAACAAACCGACAAACCAACAAACCAACAAACCAAGTAACCAAAAAGCCAACAAACTAACAAACCAACAAGCCAACAATCCAACAAACCAACAAACCAACAAGCCAACAAACCAACAAACCAACAAGCCAAAAAGCCAACAAACCAACAAACCAACAAACCAACAAGCCAACAAACCAACAAACCAACAAGCCAAAAAACGCACAAACCAACAAACCAACAAACCAACAAGCCAACAAACCAACAAACCAACAAACCAAAAAGCCAACAAGCCAACAAACCAACAAACCAACAAGCCAACAAACCAACAAACCAATAAACCAACAAGCCAACAAACCAACAAACAAATAAACCAACAAACCAACAAACCAACAAACCAACAAACTAACAAACTAACAAACCAACAAGCCAACAAACCAACAAACCAACAAGCCAACAATCCAACAAACCAACAAACCAACAAGCCAACAAGCCAACAAACCAACAAACCAACAAGCCAACAAACCAACATGCCAACAAACCAACAAACTAAGTAACCAACAAGCCAACAAACCAATAAACCAACAAGCCAACAAGCCAACGAACCAACAAACCAACAAGCCAACAAACCAACAAACCAACAAACCAACAAGCCAACAAACCAACAAACATATAAACAAACAAACCAACAAACCAACAAACCAACAAACCAAAAAACCAACAAACCAACAAACCAACAAGCCAACAAACCAACAAACAAATAAACCAACAAACCAACAAACCAACAAACCAACAAACCAACAAACCAACAAACCAAAAAACCAAAAAACCAACAAACCAACAAGCCAACAAGCCAACAAACCAACAAACTAACAAACCAACAAGCCAACAAACCAACAAACCAACAAGCCAACAAACCACAAACAAACAAGCCAACAAACCAACAAACCAACAAGCCAGCAAACCAACAAACCAACAAATCAACAAACCAACAAGCCAACAAGCCAAAAAACTAACAAACCAACAAGCCAACAAACCAACAAACCAATAAACCAACAAACCAACAAGCCAACAAACCAACAAACCAGCAAACCAAGAAACCAACAAACCAACAAACCAACAAACCAACAAACTAACAAACCAACAAACCAACAAGCCAACAAGCCAACAAACCAACAAACCAACAAGCCAACAAGCCAATAAACCAACAAACCAACAAGCCAACAAACCAACAAACCAACAAACCAACAAACCAACAAACCAACAAACTAAGTAACCAACAAGCCAACAAACCAACAAACCAACAAACCAACAAGCCAACAAACCAACAAATTAACAAGGCAACAAACCAACAAACCAACAAACCAACAAACCAAAAAACCAATAAACCAATAAACCAACAAACCAACAAAGCAACAAACCAACAAACCAACAAGCCAACAAGCCAACAAACCAACAAACCAACAAACCAACAAGCCAACAATTCAACAAGCTAACAAACCAACAAACCAACAATCCAAGTAACCAAAAAGCCAACAAACTAACAAACCAACAGCCAACAAGCCAACAAACCAACAAACCAACAAAGCAACAAGCCAACAAGCCAATAAACCAACAAACCAACAAGCCAACAAACCAACAAACCAACAAGCCAACAAGCCAACAAACCAACAAACCAACAAACCAACAAGCCAACAAGCCAACAAACCAACAAACCAATAAGCCAACAAGCCAACAAACCAAAAAACCAACAAACCAACAAGCCAACAAACCAACAAACCAGCAAATCAAGAAACCAACAAACCAACAAGCCAACAAACCAACAAACCAAAAAACCAACAAACCAACAAGCCAACAAACCAACAAACCAGCAAATCAAGAAACCAACAAACCAACAAGCCAACAAACCAACAAACCAACAAACCAACAAACCAACAAACTAAGTAACCAGCAAGCCAACAAACCAACAAACCAACAAGCCAACAAGCCAACAAACCAACAAACCAACAAGCCAACAAACCAACAAACCAACAAACCAACAAACCAAAAAACCAATAAACCAAAAAACCAACAAACCAACAAACCAACAAACCAACAAGCCAACAAGCCAACAAACAAACAAACCAACAAACCAACAAGCCAACAAACCAACAAACCATCAAACCAAAAAACAACAAACCAAGTAACCAAAAAGCCAACAAACTAACAAACCAACAAGCCAACAAGCCAACAAGCCAACAAACCAACAAACCAACAAACCAACAAAGCAACAAGCCAACAAGCCAACAAACCAACAAACCAACAAGCCAGCAAACCAACAAACCAACAAGCCAACAAGCCAACAAACCAACAAACCAACAAACCAACAAGCCAACAAACCAACAAACCAACAAGCCAACAAACCAACAAACCAACAAACCAACAAACCAGCAAACCAAGTAACCAAAAAGCCAACAATCTAACAAACCAACAAGCCAACAAGCCAACAAACCAACAAACCAACAAAGCAACAAGCCAACAAGCCAACAAACCAACAAACCAACAAGCCAACAAGCCAACAAACCAACAAACCAAAAAAACCAACAAGCCAACAAACCAACAAACAAATAAACCAACAAACCAACAAACCAACAAACCAACAAACCAACAAACCACAAAACCAACAAACCAACAAACCAACAAACAAACAAACAAGCCAACAAACCAACAAACAAATAAACCAACAAACCAAAAAAACCAACAAACCAACAAACCAACAAACCGACAAACCAACAAGCCAACAAGCCAACAAACCAACAAGCCAACAAGCCAACAAGCCAACAAACCAACAAACCAACAAACCAACAAACCAACAAGCCAACAAGCCAACAAACCAACAAGCCAACAAACCAACAAGCCAACAAGCCAACAAACCAACAAACCAACAAGCCAACAAACCAACAAACCAACAAGCCAACAAGCCAACAAACGAACAATCCAACAACCAACAAGCCAACAAACCAACAAACTAACAAGCCAACAAACCAACAAACCAACAAACCAACAAACCAACAAGCCAACAAGTCAACAAACCAACAAACCAACAAGCCAACAAGCCAACAAACCAACAAACCAACAAGCCAACAAACCAACAAACCAACAAACCAACAAGCCAACAAACCAACAAACAAATAAACCAACAAACCAACAAACCAACAAACCAACAAACTAACAAACCAACAAGCCAACAAACCAACAAACCAACAAGCCAACAAACCAACAAACCACCAAACCAACAAGCCAAGAAGCCAACAAACCAACAAATCAACAAGCCAACAAACCAACAAACCAACAAACCAACATGCCAACAAACCAACAAACTAAGTAACTAACAAGCCAACAAACCATTAAACCAACAAGCCAACAAGCCAACAAACCAACAAACCAACAAGCCAACAAACCAAAAAACCAACAAACCAACAAGCCACCAAATCAACAAACAACTAAACAAACAAACCAACAAACCAACAAACCAACAAACCACCAAACCAAAAAACCAACAAACCAACAAACCAACAAGCCAACAAACCAACAAACCAACAAACCAACAAGCCAACAAGCCAACAAACCAACAAACAAATAAACCAACAAACCAACAAACAAACAAACCAACAAACCAACAAACCAACAAACCAAAAAACCAACAAAACAACAAGCCAACAAGCCAACAAACCAACAAACTAATAAACAAGCCAACAAACCAACAAACCAACAAACCAACAAGCCAACAAACTAACAAACCAACAAACCAACAAAACAACAAACCAACAAACCAACAAACCAACAAGCCAACAAGCCAACAAACCAACAAACCAACAAGCCAACAAACCAACAAGCCAACAAACAAACAAACCAATAAGCCAACAAGCCAACAAACCAACAAACCAACAAACCAACAAGCCAACAAGCCAACAAACCAACAAACCAACAAGCCAACAAACCAACAAGCCAACAAACAAACAAACCAATAAGCCAACAAGCCAACAAACCAAAAAACCAACAAACCAACAAGCCAACAAACCAACAAACCAGCAAATCAAGAAACCAACAAACCAACAAGCGAACAAACCAACAAACCAAAAAACTAACAAACCAACAAGCCAACAAACCAACAAACCAGCAAATCAAGAAACCAACAAACCAACAAGCCAACAAACCAACAAACCAACAAACCAACAAACCAAAAAACCAATAAACCAACAAACCAACAAACCAACAAACCAACAAGCCAACAAGCCAACAAACCAACAAACCAACAAACCAACAAGCCAACAAACCAACAAACCATCAAACCAAAAACCAACAAACCAAGTAACCAAAAAGCCAACAAACTAACAAACCAACAAGCCAACAAGCCAACAAACCAACAAACCAACAAAGCAACAAGCCAACAAGCCAACAAACCAACAAACCAACAAGCCAACAAGCCAACAAACCAACAAACCAACAAACCAACAAGCCAACAAACCAACAAACAAATAAACCAACAAACCAACAAACCAACAAACCACCAAACCAACAAACCAAAAAACCAACAAACCAACAAACCAACAAACAAACAAACAAGCCAACAAACCAACAAACAAATAAACCAACAAACCAAAAAAACCAACAAACCAACAAACCAACAAACCGACAAACCAACAAGCCAACAAGCCAACAAACCAACAAGCCAACAAGCCAACAAGCCAACAAACCAACAAACCAACAAACCAACAAACCAACAAGCCAACAAGCCAACAAACCAACAAGCCAACAAACCAACAAGCCAACAAGCCAACAAACCAACAAACCAACAAGCCAACAAACCAACAAACCAACAAGCCAACAAGCCAACAAACGAACAATCCAACAACCAACAAGCCAACAAACCAACAAACTAACAAGCCAACAAACCAACAAACCAACAAACCAACAAACCAACAAGCCAACAAGTCAACAAACCAACAAGCCAACAAGCCAACAAGCCAACAAACCAACAAACCAACAAGCCAACAAACCAACAAACCAACAAACCAACAAGCCAACAAACCAACAAACAAATAAACCAACAAACCAACAAACCAACAAACCAACAAACCAACAAACTAACAAACCAACAAGCCAACAAACCAACAAACCAACAAGCCAACAAACCAACAAACCACCAAACCAACAAGCCAAGAAGCCAACAAACCGACAAATCAACAAGCCAACAAACCAACAAACCAACAAACCAACATGCCAACAAACCAACAAACTAAGTAACTAACAAGCCAACAAACCATTAAACCAACAAGCCAACAAACCAAAAAACCAATAAACCAACAAACCAACAAACCAACAAACCAACAAGCCAACAAGCCAACAAACCAACAAACCAACAAACCAACAAGCCAACAAACCAACAAACCATCAAACCAAAAACCAACAAACCAAGTAACCAAAAAGCCAACAAACTAACAAACCAACAAGCCAACAAGCCAACAAACCAACAAACCAACAAAGCAACAAGCCAACAAGCCAACAATCCAACAAACCAACAAGCCAACAAACCAACAAACCAACAAGCCAACAAGCCAACAAACCAACAAACCAACAAACCAACAAGCCAACAAACCAACAAACCAACAAGCCAACAAACCAACAAACCAGCAAACCAATAAACCAACAAACCAAGTAACCAAAAAGCCAACAAACTAACAAACCAACAAGCCAACAAGCCAACAAACCAACAAACCAACAAAGCAACAAACCAACAAGCAAACAAACCAACAAACCAACAAACCAACAAGCCAACAAACCAACAAACAAATAAACCAACAAACCAACAAACCAACAAACCAACAAACCAACAAACCAAAAAACCAACAAACCAACAAACCAACAAGCCAACAAACCAACAAACCAACAAACCAACAAGCCAACAAGCCAACAAACCAACAAACCAACAAACCAACAAGCCAACAAACCAACAAACCAACAAACAAACAAGCCAACAAACCAACAAACAAATAAACCAACAAACCAAAAAACCAACAAACCAACAAATTAACAAACCGACAAACCAACAAGCCAACAAGCCAACAAACCAACAAGCCAACAAGCCAACAAGCCAACAAGCCAACAAACCAACAAACCAACAAACCAACAAACCAACAAGCCAACAAGCCAACAAACCAACAAGCCAACAAACCAACAAGCCAACAAACCAACAAACCAACAAGCCAACAAACCAACAAACCAACAAGCCAACAAGCCAATAAACCAACAAACCAACAAACCAACAAGCCAACAAACCAACAAACCAACAAGCCAACAAACCAACAAACCAACAAACCAACAAACCAACAAGCCAACAAGCCAACAAACCAACAAACCAACAAGCCAACAAGCCAACAAACCAACAAACCAACAAGCCAACAAACCAACAAACCAACAAACCAACAAGCCAACAAACCAACAAACAAATAAACCAACAAACCAACAAACCAACAAACCAACAAACTAACAAACCAACAAGCCAACAAACCAACAAACCAACAAGCCAACAAACCAACAAACCACCAAACCAACAAGCCAAGAAGCCAACAAACCAACAAATCAACAAGCCAACAAACCAACAAACCAACAAACCAACATACCAACAAACCAACAAACTAAGTAACTAACAAGCCAACAAACCATTAAACCAACAAGCCAACAAGCCAACAAACCAACAAACCAACAAGCCAACAAACCAAAAAACCAACAAACCAACAAGCCACCAAACCAACAAACAAATAAACCAACAAACCAACAAACCAACAAACCAACAAACCACCAAACCCAAAAACCAACAAACCAACAAACCAACAAGCCAACAAACCAACAAACCAACAAACCAACAAACCAACAAACCAACAAGCCAACAAGCCAACAAACCAACAAACAAATAAACCAACAAACTAACAAACCAACAAACCAACAAACCAACAAACCAAAAAACCAACAAACCAACAAGCCAACAAGCCAACAAACCAACAAACTAACAAACCAACAAGCCAACAAACCAACAAACCAACAAGCCAACAAGCCAACAAACCAACAAACCAACAAGCCAACAAACCAACAAACTAACAAACCAACAAACCAACAAACCAACAAACCAACAAACCAACAAGCCAACAAGCCAACAAGCCAACAAACCAACAAGCCAACAAACCAACAAGCCAACAAACCAACAAACCAACAAACCAACAAACCAACAAGCCAACAAACCAACAAACCAACAAGCCAACAAACCAACAAACCAGCAAACCAATAAACCAACAAACCAAGTAACCAAAAAGCCAACAAACTAACAAACCAACAAGCCAACAAGCCAACAAACCAACAAACCAACAAAGCAACAAACCAACAAGCAAACAAACCAACAAACCAACAAACCAACAAGCCAACAAACCAACAAACAAATAAACCAACAAACCAACAAACCAACAAACCAACAAACCAACAAACCAAAAAACCAACAAACCAACAAACCAACAAGCCAACAAACCAACAAACCAACAAACCAACAAGCCAACAAGCCAACAAACCAACAAACCAACAAACCAACAAGCCAACAAACCAACAAACCAACAAACAAACAAGCCAACAAACCAACAAACAAATAAACCAACAAACCAAAAAACCAACAAACCAACAAATTAACAAACCGACAAACCAACAAGCCAACAAGCCAACAAACCAACAAGCCAACAAGCCAACAAGCCAACAAACCAACAAACCAACAAACCAACAAACCAACAAGCCAACAAGCCAACAAACCAACAAGCCAACAAACCAACAAGCCAACAAACCAACAAACCAACAAGCCAACAAACCAACAAACCAACAAGCCAACAAGCCAATAAACCAACAAACCAACAAACCAACAAACCAACAAGCCAACAAACCAACAAACCAACAAGCCAACAAACCAACAAACCAACAAACCAACAAACCAACAAGCCAACAAGCCAACAAACCAACAAACCAACAAGCCAACAAGCCAACAAACCAACAAACCAACAAGCCAACAAACCAACAAACCAACAAACCAACAAGCCAACAAACCAACAAACAAATAAACCAACAAACCAACAAACCAACAAACCAACAAACTAACAAACCAACAAGCCAACAAACCAACAAACCAACAAGCCAACAAACCAACAAACCACCAAACCAACAAGCCAAGAAGCCAACAAACCAACAAATCAACAAGCCAACAAACCAACAAACCAACAAACCAACATACCAACAAACCAACAAACTAAGTAACTAACAAGCCAACAAACCATTAAACCAACAAGCCAACAAGCCAACAAACCAACAAACCAACAAGCCAACAAACCAAAAAACCAACAAACCAACAAGCCACCAAACCAACAAACAAATAAACCAACAAACCAACAAACCAACAAACCAACAAACCACCAAACCCAAAAACCAACAAACCAACAAACCAACAAGCCAACAAACCAACAAACCAACAAACCAACAAACCAACAAACCAACAAGCCAACAAGCCAACAAACCAACAAACAAATAAACCAACAAACTAACAAACCAACAAACCAACAAACCAACAAACCAAAAAACCAACAAACCAACAAGCCAACAAGCCAACAAACCAACAAACTAACAAACCAACAAGCCAACAAACCAACAAACCAACAAGCCAACAAGCCAACAAACCAACAAACCAACAAGCCAACAAACCAACAAACTAACAAACCAACAAACCAACAAACCAACAAACCAACAAACCAACAAGCCAACAAGCCAACAAGCCAACAAACCAACAAGCCAACAAACCAACAAGCCAACAAACCAACAAACCAAGTAACCAAAAAGCCAACAAACTAACAAACCAACAAGCCAACAAGCCAACAAACCAACAAACCAACAAAACAACAAGCCAACAAGCCAACAAAGCAACAAACCAACCAGCCAACCAACCAACAAACCAACAAACCAACAAGCCAACAAACCAACAAATAAATAAACCAACAAACCAACAAACCAACAAACCAACAAACCAACAAACAAAAAACCAACAAACCAACAAACCAACAAGCCAACAACCGAACAAACCAACAAACCAACAAGCCAACAAGCCAACAAACCAACAAACCAACAAGCCAACAAACCAACAAACCAACAAACCAACAAGCCAACAACCCAACAAACAAATAAACCAACAAACCAAAAAACCAACAAACCAACAAACCAACGAACCAACAAACCAACAAACCAACAAGCCAACAAGCCAACAAACCAACAAACCAACAAGCCAACAAACCAACAAACCAACAAACCAAGTAACCAAAAAGCCAACAAACTAAAAAACCAACAAGCCAACAAGCCAACAAACCAACAAACCAACAAAGCAACAAGCCAACAAGCCAACAAACCAATAAACCAACAAGCCAACAAAGCAACAAACCAACAAGCCAAGAAGCAAACAAACCAACAAACCAACAAACCAACAAGCCAACAAACCAACAAACCAACAAGCCAACAAACCAACAAACCAACAAGCCAACAAGCCAACAAACCAACAAACCAACAAGCCAACAAACCAACAAACCAACAAACCAAAAAACCAATAAACCAACAAACCAACAAACCAACAAACCAACAAGCCAACAAGCCAACAAACCAACAAACCAACAAACCAACAAGCCAACAAACCAACAAACCATCAAACCAAAAACCAACAAACCAAGTAACCAAAAAGCCAACAAACTAACAAACCAACAAGCCAACAAGCCAACAAACCAACAAACCAACAAAGCAACAAGCCAACAAGCCAACAATCCAACAAACCAACAAGCCAACAAACCAACAAACCAACAAGCCAACAAGCCAACAAACCAACAAACCAACAAACCAACAAGCCAACAAACCAACAAACCAACAAGCCAACAAACCAACAAACCAGCAAACCAATAAACCAACAAACCAAGTAACCAAAAAGCCAACAAACTAACAAACCAACAAGCCAACAAGCCAACAAACCAACAAACCAACAAAGCAACAAACCAACAAGCAAACAAACCAACAAACCAACAAACCAACAAGCCAACAAACCAACAAACAAATAAACCAACAAACCAACAAACCAACAAACCAACAAACCAACAAACCAAAAAACCAGCAAACCAACAAACCAACAAGCCAACAAACCAACAAACCAACAAACCAACAAGCCAACAAGCCAACAAACCAACAAACCAACAAACCAACAAGCCAACAAACCAACAAACCAACAAACAAACAAGCCAACAAACCAACAAACAAATAAACCAACAAACCAAAAAACCAACAAACCAACAAACCAACAAACCGACAAACCAACAAGCCAACAAGCCAACAAACCAACAAGCCAACAAGCCAACAAGCCAACAAGCCAACAAACCAACAAACCAACAAACCAACAAGCCAACAAGCCAACAAACCAACAAGCCAACAAACCAACAAGCCAACAAACCAACAAACCAACAAGCCTACAAACCAACAAACCAACAAGCCAACAAGCCAATAAACCAACAAACCAACAAACCAACAAGCCAACAAACCAACAAACCAACAAGCCAACAAACCAACAAACCAACAAACCAACAAACCAACAAGCCAACAAGCCAACAAACCAACAAACCAACAAGCCAACAAGCCAACAAACCAACAAACCAACAAGCCAACAAACCAACAAACCAACAAACCAACAAGCCAACAAACCAACAAACAAATAAACCAACAAACCAACAAACCAACAAACCAACAAACTAACAAACCAACAAGCCAACAAACCAACAAACCAACAAGCCAACAAACCAACAAACCACCAAACCAACAAGCCAAGAAGCCAACAAACCAACAAATCAACAAGCCAACAAACCAACAAACCAACAAACCAACATACCAACAAACCAACAAACTAAGTAACTAACAAGCCAACAAACCATTAAACCAACAAGCCAACAAGCCAACAAACCAACAAACCAACAAGCCAACAAACCAAAAAACCAACAAACCAACAAGCCACCAAACCAACAAACAAATAAACCAACAAACCAACAAACCAACAAACCAACAAACCACCAAACCCAAAAACCAACAAACCAACAAACCAACAAGCCAACAAACCAACAAACCAACAAACCAACAAACCAACAAGCCAACAAGCCAACAAACCAACAAACAAATAAACCAACAAACTAACAAACCAACAAACCAACAAACCAACAAACCAAAAAACCAACAAACCAACAAGCCAACAAGCCAACAAACCAACAAACTAACAAACCAACAAGCCAACAAACCAACAAACCAACAAGCCAACAAGCCAACAAACCAACAAACCAACAAGCCAACAAACCAACAAACTAACAAACCAACAAACCAACAAACCAACAAACCAACAAACCAACAAACCAACAAGCCAACAAGCCAACAAGCCAACAAACCAACAAGCCAACAAACCAACAAGCCAACAAACCAACGAACCAAGTAACCAAAAAGCCAACAAACTAACAAACCAACAAGCCAACAAGCCAACAAACCAACAAACCAACAAAACAACAAGCCAACAAGCCAACAAAGCAACAAACCAACCAGCCAACAAGCCAACAAACCAACAAACCAACAAGCCAACAAACCAACAAACCAACAAACCAACAAGCCAATAAACCAACAAGCCAACAAGCCAACAAACCAACAAACCAACAAGCCAACAAACCAACAAACCAACAAACCAACAAGCCAATAACCCAACAAACAAATAAACCAACAAACCAAAAAACCAACAAACCAACAAACCAACGAACCAACAAACCAACAAACCAACAAGCCAACAAGCCAACAAACCAACAAACCAACAAGCCAACAAACCAACAAACCAACAAACCAAGTAACCAAAAAGCCAACAAACTAAAAAACCAACAAGCCAACAAGCCAACAAACCAACAAACCAACAAAGCAACAAGCCAACAAGCCAACAAACCAATAAACCAACAAGCCAACAAAGCAACAAACCAACAAGCCAAGAAGCAAACAAACCAACAAACCAACAAACCAACAAGCCAACAAACCAACAAACCAACAAGCCGACAAACCAACAAACCAACAAACCAACAAGCCAACAAGCCAACAAACCAACAAACCAACAAGCCAACAAGCCAACAAACCAACAAACCAACAAACCAACAAACCAACAAATCAAAAAACCAACAAGCCAACAAACCAACAAGCCAACAAACCAACAAACTAACAAACCAACAAGCCAACAAACCAACAAACCAACAAGCCAACAAGCCAACAAACCAACAAACCAACAAGCCAACAAACCAACAAACTAACAAACCAACAAACCAACAAACCAACAAACCAACAAACCAACAAGCCAACAAGCCAACAAGCCAACAAACCAACAAGCCAACAAACCAACAAGCCAACAAACCAACAAACCAAGTAACCAAAAAGCCAGCAAACTAACAAACCAACAAGCCAACAAGCCAACAAACCAACAAACCAACAAAACAACAAGCCAACAAGCCAACAAAGCAACAAACCAACCAGCCAACCAACCAACAAACCAACAAACCAACAAGCCAACAAACCAACAAATAAATAAACCAACAAACCAACAAACCAACAAACCAACAAACCAACAAACAAAAAACCAACAAACCAACAAACCAACAAGCCAACAACCGAACAAACCAACAAACCAACAAGCCAACAAGCCAACAAACCAACAAACCAACAAGCCAACAAACCAACAAACCAACAAACCAACAAGCCAACAACCCAACAAACAAATAAACCAACAAACCAAAAAACCAACAAACCAACAAACCAACGAACCAACAAACCAACAAACCCACAAGCCAACAAGCCAACAAACCAACAAACCAACAAGCCAAGAAACCAACAAACCAACAAACCAAGTAACCAAAAAGCCAACAAACTAAAAAATCAACAAGCCAACAAGCCAACAAACCAACAAACCAACAAAGCAACAAGCCAACAAGCCAACAAACCAATAAACCAACAAGCCAACAAAGCAACAAACCAACAAGCCAAGAAGCAAACAAACCAACAAACCAACAAACCAACAAGCCAACAAACCAACAAACCAACAAGCCGACAAACCAACAAACCAACAAACCAACAAGCCAACAAGCCAACAAACCAACAAACCAACAAGCCAACAAGCCAACAAACCAACAATCCAACAAGCCAACAAACCAACAAACCAACAAACCAACAAGCCAACAAACCAACAAACAAATAAACCAACAAACCAACAAACCAACAAACCAACAAACCAACAAACTAACAAACCAACAAGCCAACAAACCAACAAACCAACAAGCCAACAAACCAACAAACCAACAAGCCAACAAGCCAACAAACCAATAAGCCAACAAACCAACAAACCAACAAGCCAACAAGCCAACAAACCAACAAATTAACAAGCCAACAAACCAACAAACCAACAAACCAACAAGCCAACAAACCAACAAACAAATAAACCAACAAACCAACAAACCAACAAACCAACAAGCCAACAAGCCAACAAACCAACAAACCAACAAACCAACAAACCAACAAACCAACAAACCAACAAACCAACAAACCAACAAACCAACAAGCCAACAAGCCAACAAACCAACAAGCCAACAAACCAACAAACAAATAAACCAACAAACCAACAAACCAAAAAAACCAACAAGCCAACAAGCCAACAAACCAACAAACCAACAAACCAACAAGCCAACAAGCCAACAAAACAACAAGCCAACAAACCAACAAACCAACAAGCCAACATGCCAACAAACCAACAAACTAAGTAACCAGCAAGCCAACAAACCAACAAACCAACAAGCCAACAAGCCAACAAACCAACAAACCAACAAACCAACAAGCCAACAAACCAACAAACCACAAACCAACAAACCAACAAACCAATAAACCAACAAACCAACAAACAAATAAACCAACAAACCAACAAACCAACAAGCCAACAAGCCAACAAACCAACAAACCAACAAGCCAACAAGCCAACAAACCAACAATCCAACAAGCCAACAAACCAACAAACCAACAAACCAACAAGCCAACAAACCAACAAACAAATAAACCAACAAACCAACAAACCAACAAACCAACAAACCAACAAACTAACAAACCAACAAGCCAACAAACCAACAAACCAACAAGCCAACAAACCAACAAACCAACAAACCAACAAGCCAACAAGCCAAAAAACCAATAAGCCAACAAACCAACAAACCAACAAGCCAACAAGCCAACAAACCAACAAATTAACAAGCCAACAAACCAACAAACCAACAAACCAACAAGCCAACAAACCAACAAACAAATAAACCAACAAACCAACAAACCAACAAACCAACAAGCCAACAAGCCAACAAACCAACAAACCAACAAACCAACAAACCAACAAACCAACAAACCAACAAACCAACAAACCAACAAACCAACAAACCAACAAGCCAACAAGCCAACAAACCAACAAGCCAACAAACCAACAAACAAATAAACCAACAAACCAACAAACCAACAAACCAACAAGCCAACAAGCCAACAAACCAACAAACCAACAAACCAACAAGCCAACAAGCCAACAAAACAACAAGCCAACAAACCAACAAACCAACAAGCCAACATGCCAACAAACCAACAAACTAAGTAACCAGCAAGCCAACAAACCAACAAACCAACAAGCCAACAAGCCAACAAACCAACAAACCAACAAGCCAACAAACCAACAAACCAACAAACCAACAAACCCACAAACCAATAAACCAACAAACCAACAAACAAATAAACCAACAAACCAACAAACCAACAAACCAACAAACCAACAAACCAACAAACCCAAAAACCAACAAACCAACAAACCAACAAGCCAACAAACCAACAAACCAACAAACCAACAAGCCAACAAACCAACAAACAAATAAACCAACAAACCAACAAACCATCAAGCCAACAAATCAACAAACCAACAAACCAACAAACCAACAAGCCAACAAACCAAGCAACCAACCAACCAACAAACCAACAAACCAACAAGCCAACAAACCAACAAACAAATAAACCAACAAACCAAAAAACCAACAAACCAACAAACCAACAAACCAACAAACCAACAAACCAACAAACCAAAAAGCCAACAAACCAACAAACCAACAAACCAACAAGCCAAAAAACCAACAAACAAATAAACCAACAAACCAAAAAACCAACAAACCAACAAACCAACAAACCAAAAAACCAACAAGCCAACAAGCCAACAAACCAACAAGCCAACAAGCCAACAAACCAACAAACCAACAATTCAACAAACCAACATGCCAACAAATCAACAAACTAAGTAACCAACAAGCCAACAAACCAACAAACCAACAAGCCAACAAGCCAACAAACCAACAAACCAACAAGCCAACAAACCAAAAAACCAACAAACCAACAAGCCACCAACCCAAAAAACAAATAAACCAACAAACCAACAAACCAACAAACCAAAAAACCAACAAACCAAGAAACCAACAAACCAACAAGCCAACAAGCCAACAAACCAACAAACTTACAAACCAACAAGCCAACAAACCAACAAACCAACAAGCCAACAAGCCAACAAACCAACAAACCAACAAGCCTACAAACCAATAAACTAACAAACCAACAAACCAACAAACCAACAAACCAACAAACCAACAACCCAACAAGCCAACAAACCAAAAAACCAACAAACCAACAAGCCAACAAACCAACAAGCCAACAAACCAACAAACCAACAAACCAAGTAACCAAAAAGCCAACAAACTAACAAACCAACAAGCCAACAAGCCAACAAACCAACAAACCAACAAAGCAACAAGCCAACAAGCCAACAAAGCAACAAACCAACAAGCCAACAAACCAACAAACCAACAAACCAACAAACCAACAAGCCAACAAAGCAACAAATAAATAAACCAACAAACCAACAAACCAACAAACCAACAAACCAACAATCCAACAAACAAAACCAACAAACCAACAAACCAACAAGCCAACAAGCCAACAAACCAACAAACCAACAAGCCAACAAACCAAAAAACTAACAAACCAACAAGCCAACAAGCCAACAAACCAAAAACTAACAAACCAACAAGCCAACAACCCAACAAACAAATAAACCAAAAAACCAAAAAACCAAAAAACCAACAAACCAACAAACCAACAAACCAACAAACCAACAAACCAACAAGCCAACAAGCCAACAAACCAACAAACCAACAAGCCAACAAACCAACAAACCAATAAACCAAGTAACCAAAAAGCCAACAAACTAACAAACCAACAAGCCAACAAGCCAACAAACCACCAAACCAACAAAGCAACAAGCCAACAAGCCAACAAACCAATAAACCAACAAGCCAACAAACCAACAAACCAACAAGCCAAGAAGCAAACAAACCAACAAACCAACAAACCAACAAACCAACAAACCAACAAACCAACAAGCCAACAAACCAACAAACCAACAAACCAATAAGCCAACAAGCCAACAAACCAATAAACCAACAAGCCAACAAGCCAACAAACCAACAAACCAACAAGCCAACAAACCAACAAACCAACAAACCAACAAGCCAACAAACCAACAAGCAAACAAGCCAACAAACCAACAAACCAACAAGCCAACAAACCAACAAACCAACAAACCAACATGCCAACAAACCAACAAACCAAGTAACCAACAAGCCAACAAACCAACCTACCAACAAGCCAACAAGCCAACAAACCAACAAACCAACAAGCCAACAAACCAACAAACCAATAAACCAGCAAGCCAACAAACCAACAAACAAATAAACCAACAAACCAACAAACCAACAAACCAAAAAACCAACAAACCAACAAGCCAACTAGCCAACAAACCAACAAACTAACAAACCAACAAGCCAACAAACCAACAAACCAACAAGCCAACAAGCCAACAAACCAACAAACCAACAAACCAACAAACCTAAAAACCAACAAACCTACAAACCATCAAACGAACAAAGCAACAAGCCAACAAGCCAATAAACCAACAAACCAACAAGCTAACAAACCAACAAACCAACAAGCCAACAAGCCAACAAACTAACAAACCAACAAACCATCAAGCCAACAAACCAACAAACCAACAAGCCAACAAACCAACAAACCAACAAATCAACAAACA
Source organism: Atherix ibis (assembly GCA_958298945.1). Taxonomy (NCBI): domain Eukaryota; kingdom Metazoa; phylum Arthropoda; class Insecta; order Diptera; family Athericidae; genus Atherix; species Atherix ibis. The sequence goes on along the minus strand of OY282608.1, from coordinate 65,984,258 downwards.
AACAAACCAACAAACCAACAAGCCAACAAGCCAACAAACCAACAAACCAACAAGCCAACAAACCAACAAACAAATAAACCAACAAACCAACAAACCAACAAACCAACAAACCAACAAACTAACAAACCAACAAGCCAACATACCAACAAACCAACAAACCAACAAGCCAACAAACCAACAAACCTATAAACCGACAAGCCAACAAGCCAACAAACCAACAAACCAACAAGCCAACAAACCAACAAACCAACAAACCAATAAGCCAACAAACCAACAAGCCAACAAGCCAACAAACCAACAAACCAACAAGCCTGTTGTTAACCAACAAACCAACAAACCAACAAGCCAACAAACCAACAAACCAACAAACCAACAAGCCAACAAACCAACAAACAAATAAACCAACAAACCAACAAACCATCAAGCCAACAAATCAACAAACCAACAAACCAACAAACCAACAAGCCAACAAACCAACCAACCAACCAACCAACAAACCAACAAACCAACAAGCCAACAAACCAACAAACAAATAAACCAACAAACCAAAAAACCAACAAACCAACAAACCAACAAACCAACAAACCAACAAACCAAAAAGCCAACAAACCAACAAACCAACAAGCCAATAAACCAACAAACCAACAAACCAACAAACCAACAAGCCAACAAACCAACAAACCAACAAACCAACAAGCCAAAAAACCAACAAACAAATAAACCAACAAACCAAAAAACCAACAAACCAACAAACCAACAAACCAACAAACCAACAAGCCAACAAGCCAACAAACCAACAAGCCAACAAGCCAACAAACCAACAAGCCAACAAACCAACAAACCAACATGCCAACAAATCAACAAACTAAGTAACCAACAAGCCAACAAACGAACAAACCAACAAGCCAACAAGCCAACAAACCAACAAACCAACAAGCCAACAAACCAAAAAACCAACAAACCAACAAGCCACCAACCCAACAAACAAATAAACCAACAAACCAACAAACCAACAAACCAACAAACCAACAAACCAACAAACCAACAAACCAACAAACCAACAAGCCAACAAGCCAACAAACCAACAAACTTACAAACCAACAAGCCAACAAACCAACAAACCAACAAGCCAACAAGCCAACAAACCAACAAACCAACAAGCCTACAAACCAATAAACTAACAAACCAACAAACCAACAAACCAACAAACCAACAACCCAACAAGCCAACAAACCAAAAAACCAACAAACCAACAAGCCAACAAACCAACAAGCCAACAAACCAACAAACCAACAAACCAAGTAACCAAAAAGCCAACAAACTAACAAACCAACAAGCCAACAAGCCAACAAACCAACAAACCAACAAAGCAACAAGCCAACAAGCCAACAAAGCAACAAACCAACAAGCCAACAAACCAACAAGCTAACAAAACAACAAATAAATAAACCAACAAACCAACAAACCAACAAACCAACAAACCAACAATCCAACAAACAAAAAACCAACAAACCAACAAACCAACAAGCCAACCAGCCAACAAACCAACAAACCAACAAGCCAACAAACCAAAAAACTAACAAACCAACAAGCCAACAAGCCAACAAACCAAAAACTAACAAACCAACAAGCCAACAACCCAACAAACAAATAAACCAAAAAACCAAAAAACCAAAAAACCAACAAACCAACAAACCAACGAACCAACAAACCAACAAACCAACAAGCCAACAAGCCAACAAACCAACAAACCAACAAGCCAACAAACCAACAAACCAATAAACCAAGTAACCAAAAAGCCAACAAACTAACAAACCAACAAGCCAACAAGCCAACAAACCACCAAACCAACAAAGCAACAAGCCAACAAGCCAACAAACCAATAAACCAACAAGCCAACAAACCAACAAACCAACAAGCCAAGAAGCAAACAAACCAACAAACCAACAAACCAACAAGCCAACAAACAAACAAACAGACAAGCCAACAAACCAACAAACCAACAAACCAATAAGCCAACAAGCCAACAAACCAATAAACCAACAAGCCAACAAGCCAACAAACCAACAAACCAACAAGCCAACAAACCAACAAACCAACAAACCAACAAGCCAACAAACCAACAAGCAAACAAGCCAACAAACCAACAAACCAACAAGCCAACAAACCAACAAACCAACAAACCAACATGCCAACAAACCAACAAACCAAGTAACCAACAAGCCAACAAACCAACAAACCAATAAACCAGCAAGCCAACAAACCAACAAACAAATAAACCAACAAACCAACAAACCAACAAACCAACAAATCAACAAACAAACAAACCAACAAACCAACAAGCCAACAAGCCAACAAACCAACAAACCAACAAGCCAACAAACCAACAAACAAATAAACCAACAAACCAACAAACCAACAAACCAACAAACTAACAAACCAACAAGCCAACATACCAACAAACCAACAAACCAACAAGCCAACGAACCAACAAACCTATAAACCGACAAGCCAACAAGCCAACAAACCAACAAACCAACAAGCCAACAAACCAACAAACCAACAAACCAATAAGCCAACAAACCAACAAGCCAACAAGCCAACAAACCAACAAAACAACAAGCCTGTTGTTAACCAACAAACCAACAAACCAACAAGCCAACAAACCAACAAACCAACAAACCAACAAGCCAACAAACCAACAAACAAATAAACCAACAAACCAACAAACCATCAAGCCAACAAATCAACAAACCAACAAACCAACAAACCAACAAGCCAACAAACCAACCAACCAACCAACCAACAAACCAACAAACCAACAAGCCAACAAACCAACAAACAAATAAACCAACAAACCAAAAAACCAACAAACCAACAAACCAACAAACCAACAAACCAACAAACCAACAAACCAACAAACCAACAATCCAACAAACAAAAAACCAACAAACCAACAAACCAACAAGCCAACAAGCCAACAAACCAACAAACCAACATGCCAACAAACCAAAAAACTAACAAACCAACAAGCCAACAAGCCAACAAACCAAAAACTAACAAACCAACAAGCCAACAACCCAACAAACAAATAAACCAAAAAACCAAAAAACCAAAAAACCAACAAACCAACAAACCAACAAACCAACAAACCAACAAACCAACAAGCCAACAAGCCAACAAACCAACAAACCAACAAGCCAACAAACCAACAAACCAATAAACCAAGTAACCAAAAAGCCAGCAAACTAACAAACCAACAAGCCAACAAGCCAACAAACCACCAAACCAACAAAGCAACAAGCCAACAAGCCAACAAACCAATAAACCAACAAGCCAACAAACCAACAAACCAACAAGCCAAGAAGCAAACAAACCAACAAACCAACAAACCAACAAGCCAACAAACCAACAAACCAACAAGCCAACAAACCAACAAACCAACAAACCAATAAGCCAACAAGCCAACAAACCAATAAACCAACAAGCCAACAAGCCAACAAACCAACAAACCAACAAGCCAACAAACCAACAAACCAACAAACCAACAAGCCAACAAACCAACAAGCAAACAAGCCAACAAACCAACAAACCAACAAGCCAACAAACCAACAAACCAACAAACCAACATGCCAACAAACCAACAAACCAAGTAACCAACAAGCCAACAAACCAACCTACCAACAAGCCAACAAGCCAACAAACCAACAAACCAACAAGCCAACAAACCAACAAACCAATAAACCAGCAAGCCAACAAACCAACAAACAAATAAACCAACAAACCAACAAACCAACAAACCAAAAAACCAACAAACCAACAAGCCAACTAGCCAACAAACCAACAAACTAACAAACCAACAAGCCAACAAACCAACAAACCAACAAGCCAACAAGCCAACAAACCAACAAACCAACAAACCAACAAACCTAAAAACCAACAAACCAACAAACCATCAAACGAACAAAGCAACAAGCCAACAAGCCAATAAACCAACAAACCAACAAGCTAACAAACCAACAAACCAACAAGCCAACAAGCCAACAAACTAACAAACCAACAAACCATCAAGCCAACAAACCAACAAACCAACAAGCCAACAAACCAACAAACCAACAAATCAACAAACAAACAAACCAACAAACCAACAAGCCAACAAGCCAACAAACCAACAAACCAACAAGCCAACAAACCAACAAACAAATAAACCAACAAACCAACAAACCAACAAACCAACAAACCAACAAACCAACAAACTAACAAACCAACAAGCCAACATACCAACAAACCAACAAACCAACAAGCCAACAAACCAACACACCTATAAACCGACAAGCCAACAAGCCAACAAACCAACAAACCAACAAGCCAACAAACCAACAAACCAACAAACCAATAAGCCAACAAACCAACAAGCCAACAAGCCAACAAACCAACAAACCAACAAGCCTGTTGTTAACCAACAAACCAACAAACCAACAAGCCAACAAACCAACAAACCAACAAACCAACAAGCCAACAAACCAACAAACAAATAAACCAACAAACCAACAAACCATCAAGCCAACAAATCAACAAACCAACAAACCAACAAACCAACAAGCCAACAAACCAACCAACCAACCAACCAACAAACCAACAAACCAACAAGCCAACAAACCAACAAACAAATAAACCAACAAACCAAAAAACCAACAAACCAACAAACCAACAAACCAACAAACCAACAAACCAACAAACCAAAAAGCCAACAAACCAACAAACCAACAAGCCAATAAACCAACAAACCAACAAACCAACAAACCAACAAGCCAACAAACCAACAAACCAACAAACCAACAAGCCAAAAAACCAACAAACAAATAAACCAACAAACCAAAAAACCAACAAACCAACAAACCAACAAACCAACAAACCAACAAGCCAACAAGCCAACAAACCAACAAGCCAACAAGCCAACAAACCAACAAGCCAACAAACCAACAAACCAACATGCCAACAAATCAACAAACTAAGTAACCAACAAGCCAACAAACGAACAAACCAACAAGCCAACAAGCCAACAAACCAACAAACCAACAAGCCAACAAACCAAAAAACCAACAAACCAACAAGCCACCAACCCAACAAACAAATAAACCAACAAACCAACAAACCAACAAACCAACAAACCAACAAACCAACAAACCAACAAACCAACAAACCAACAAGCCAACAAGCCAACAAACCAACAAACTTACAAACCAACAAGCCAACAAACCAACAAACCAACAAGCCAACAAGCCAACAAACCAACAAACCAACAAGCCTACAAACCAATAAACTAACAAACCAACAAACCAACAAACCAACAAACCAACAACCCAACAAGCCAACAAACCAAAAAACCAACAAACCAACAAGCTAACAAACCAACAAGCCAACAAACCAACAAACCAACAAACCAAGTAACCAAAAAGCCAACAAACTAACAAACCAACAAGCCAACAAGCCAACAAACCAACAAACCAACAAAGCAACAAGCCAACAAGCCAACAAAGCAACAAACCAACAAGCCAACAAACCAACAAGCTAACAAAACAACAAATAAATAAACCAACAAACCAACAAACCAACAAACCAACAAACCAACAATCCAACAAACAAAAAACCAACAAACCAACAAACCAACAAGCCAACCAGCCAACAAACCAACAAACCAACAAGCCAACAAACCAAAAAACTAACAAACCAACAAGCCAACAAGCCAACAAACCAAAAACTAACAAACCAACAAGCCAACAACCCAACAAACAAATAAACCAAAAAACCAAAAAACCAAAAAACCAACAAACCAACAAACCAACGAACCAACAAACCAACAAACCAACAAGCCAACAAGCCAACAAACCAACAAACCAACAAGCCAACAAACCAACAAACCAATAAACCAAGTAACCAAAAAGCCAACAAACTAACAAACCAACAAGCCAACAAGCCAACAAACCACCAAACCAACAAAGCAACAAGCCAACAAGCCAACAAACCAATAAACCAACAAGCCAACAAACCAACAAACCAACAAGCCAAGAAGCAAACAAACCAACAAACCAACAAACCAACAAGCCAACAAACAAACAAACAGACAAGCCAACAAACCAACAAACCAACAAACCAATAAGCCAACAAGCCAACAAACCAATAAACCAACAAGCCAACAAGCCAACAAACCAACAAACCAACAAGCCAACAAACCAACAAACCAACAAACCAACAAGCCAACAAACCAACAAGCAAACAAGCCAACAAACCAACAAACCAACAAGCCAACAAACCAACAAACCAACAAACCAACATGCCAACAAACCAACAAACCAAGTAACCAACAAGCCAACAAACCAACAAACCAATAAACCAGCAAGCCAACAAACCAACAAACAAATAAACCAACAAACCAACAAACCAACAAACCAACAAATCAACAAACAAACAAACCAACAAACCAACAAGCCAACAAGCCAACAAACCAACAAACCAACAAGCCAACAAACCAACAAACAAATAAACCAACAAACCAACAAACCAACAAACCAACAAACCAACAAACTAACAAACCAACAAGCCAACATACCAACAAACCAACAAACCAACAAGCCAACAAACCAACAAACCTATAAACCGACAAGCCAACAAGCCAACAAACCAACAAACCAACAAGCCAACAAACCAACAAACCAACAAACCAATAAGCCAACAAACCAACAAGCCAACAAGCCAACAAACCAACAAACCAACAAGCCTGTTGTTAACCAACAAACCAACAAACCAACAAGCCAACAAACCAACAAACCAACAAACCAACAAGCCAACAAACCAACAAACAAATAAACCAACAAACCAACAAACCATCAAGCCAACAAATCAACAAACCAACAAACCAACAAACCAACAAGCCAACAAACCAACCAACCAACCAACCAACAAACCAACAAACCAACAAGCCAACAAACCAACAAACAAATAAACCAACAAACCAAAAAACCAACAAACCAACAAACCAACAAACCAACAAACCAACAAACCAACAAACCAAAAAGCCAACAAACCAACAAACCAACAAGCCAATAAACCAACAAACCAACAAACCAACAAACCAACAAGCCAACAAACCAACAAACCAACAAACCAACAAGCCAAAAAACCATCAAACAAATAAACCAACAAACCAAAAAACCAACAAACCAACAAACCAACAAACCAACAAACCAACAAGCCAACAAGCCAACAAACCAACAAGCCAACAAGCCAACAAACCAACAAGCCAACAAACCAACAAACCAACATGCCAACAAATCAACAAACTAAGTAACCAACAAGCCAACAAACGAACAAACCAACAAGCCAACAAGCCAACAAACCAACAAACCAACAAGCCAACAAACCAAAAAACCAACAAACCAACAAGCCACCAACCCAACAAACAAATAAACCAACAAACCAACAAACCAACAAACCAACAAACCAACAAACCAACAAACCAACAAACCAACAAACCAACAAGCCAACAAGCCAACAAACCAACAAACTTACAAACCAACAAGCCAACAAACCAACAAACCAACAAGCCAACAAGCCAACAAACCAACAAACCAACAAGCCTACAAACCAATAAACTAACAAACCAACAAACCAACAAACCAACAAACCAACAACCCAACAAGCCAACAAACCAAAAAACCAACAAACCAACAAGCCAACAAACCAACAAGCCAACAAACCAACAAACCAACAAACCAAGTAACCAAAAAGCCAACAAACTAACAAACCAACAAGCCAACAAGCCAACAAACCAACAAACCAACAAAGCAACAAGCCAACAAGCCAACAAAGCAACAAACCAACAAGCCAACAAACCAACAAGCTAACAAAACAACAAATAAATAAACCAACAAACCAACAAACCAACAAACCAACAAACCAACAATCCAACAAACAAAAAACCAACAAACCAACAAACCAACAAGCCAACAAGCCAACAAACCAACAAACCAACAAGCCAACAAACCAAAAAACTAACAAACCAACAAGCCAACAAGCCAACAAACCAAAAACTAACAAACCAACAAGCCAACAACCCAACAAACAAATAAACAAAAAAACCAAAAAACCAAAAAACCAACAAACCAACAAACCAACGAACCAACAAACCAACAAACCAACAAGCCAACAAGCCAACAAACCAACAAACCAACAAGCCAACAAACCAACAAACCAATAAACCAAGTAACCAAAAAGCCAACAAACTAACAAACCAACAAGCCAACAAGCCAACAAACCACCAAACCAACAAAGCAACAAGCCAACAAGCCAACAAACCAATAAACCAACAAGCCAACAAACCAACAAACCAACAAGCCAAGAAGCAAACAAACCAACAAACCAACAAACCAACAAGCCAACAAACAAACAAACAGACAAGCCAACAAACCAACAAACCAACAAACCAATAAGCCAACAAGCCAACAAACCAATAAACCAACAAGCCAACAAGCCAACAAACCAACAAACCAACAAGCCAACAAACCAACAAACCAACAAACCAACAAGCCAACAAACCAACAAGCAAACAAGCCAACAAACCAACAAACCAACAAGCCAACAAACCAACAAACCAACAAACCAACATGCCAACAAACCAACAAACCAAGTAACCAACAAGCCAACAAACCAACTTACCAACAAGCCAACAAGCCAACAAACCAACAAACCAACAAGCCAACAAACCAACAAACCAATAAACCAGCAAGCCAACAAACCAACAAACAAATAAACCAACAAACCAACAAACCAACAAACCAAAAAACCAACAAACCAACAAGCCAACTAGCCAACAAACCAACAAACTAACAAACCAACAAGCCAACAAACCAACAAACCAACAAGCCAACAAGCCAACAAACCAACAAACCAACAAACTAACAAACCTAAAAACCAACAAACCAACAAACCATCAAACGAACAAAGCAACAAGCCAACAAGCCAATAAACCAACAAACCAACAAGCTAACAAACCAACAAACCAACAAGCCAACAAGCCAACAAACCAACAAACCAACAAACCATCAAGCCAACAAACCAACAAACCAACAAGCCAACAAACCAACAAACCAACAAATCAACAAACCAACAAACCAACAAACCAACAAGCCAACAAGCCAACAAACCAACAAACCAACAAGCCAACAAACCAACAAACAAATAAACCAACAAACCAACAAACCAACAAACCAACAAACCAACAAACCAACAAACTAACAAACCAACAAGCCAACACACCAACAAACCAACAAACCAACAAGCCAACAAACCAACAAACCTATAAACCGACAAGCCAACAAGCCAACAAACCAACAAACCAACAAGCCAACAAACCAACAAACCAACAAACCAATAAGCCAACAAACCAACAAGCCAACAAGCCAACAAACCAACAAACCAACAAGCCAACAAACCAACAAACCAACAAACCAACAAACCAACATGCCAACAATCCAACAAACCAAGTAACCAACAAGCCAACAAACCAACAAACCAACAAGCCAACAAGCCAACAAGCCAACAAACCAAAAAACCAACAAACCAACAAGCCACCAAACCAACAAACAAATAAACCAACAAACCAACAAACCAACAAACCAACAAACCACCAAACCCAAAAACCAACAAACCAACAAACCAACAAGCCAACAAACCAACAAACCAACAAACCAACAAACCAACAAGCCAACAAGCCAACAAACCAACAAACAAATAAACCAACAAACTAACAAACCAACAAACCAACAAACCAACAAACCAAAAAACCAACAAACCAACAAGCCAACAAGCCAACAAACCAACAAACTAACAAACCAACAAGCCAACAAACCAACAAACCAACAAGCCAACAAGCCAACAAACCAACAAACCAACAAGCCAACAAACCAACAAACTAACAAACCAACAAACCAACAAACCAACAAACCAACAAACCAACAAGCCAACAAGCCAACAAGCCAACAAACCAACAAGCCAACAAACCAACAAGCCAACAAACCAACAAACCAACAAGCCAACAAACCAACAAACCAACAAGCCAACAAACCAAAAAACCAACAAACCAACAAGCCACCAAACCAACAAACAAATAAACCAACAAGCCAACAAACCAACAAACCAACAAGCCAACAAACCAAAAAACCAACAAACCAACAAGCCAACAAACCAACAAACCAACAAGCAAACAAGCCAACAAACCAACAAACCAACAAGCCAACAAACCAACAAACTAACAAACCAACAAACCAACAAACCAACAAACTAACAAACCAACAAACCAAAAAGCCATTAAACCAACAAGCCAACAAGCCAACAAACCAACAAACCAACAAGCCAACAAACCAAAAAACCAACAAACCAACAAGACACCAAACCAACAAACAAATAAACCAACAAACCAACAAACCAACAAGCCAACATGCCAACAAACCAACAAACTAAGTAACCAGCAAGCCAACAAACCAACAAACCAACAAGCCAACAAGCCAACAAACCAACAAACCAACAAGCCAACAAACCAACAAACCAACAAACCAACAAACCAACAAACCAATAAACCAACAAACCAACAAACAAATAAACCAACAAACCAACAAACCAACAAACCAACAAACCAACAAACCAACAAACCCAAAAACCAACAAACCAACAAACCAACAAGCCAACAAACCAACAAACCAACAAACCAACAAGCCAACAAACCAACAAACAAATAAACCAACAAACCAACAAACCATCAAGCCAACAAATCAACAAACCAACAAACCAACAAACCAACAAGCCAACAAACCAACCAACCAACAAACCAACAAACCAACAAGCCAACAAACCAACAAACAAATAAACCAACAAACCAAAAAACCAACAAACCAACAAACCAACAAACCAACAAACTAACAAACCAACAAACCAAAAAGCCAACAAACCAACAAACCAACAAGCCAATAAACCAACAAACCAACAAACCAACAAACCAACAAGCCAACAAACCAACAAACCAACAAGCCAAAAAACCAAAAAACCAACAAACAAATAAACCAACAAACCAAAAAACCAACAAACCAACAAACCAACAAACCAACAAACCAACAAGCCAACAAGCCAACAAACCAACAAGCCAACAAGCCAACAAACCAACAAACCAACAAACCAACAAACCAACATGCCAACAAATCAACAAACTAAGTAACCAACAAGCCAACAAACCAACAAACCAACAAGCCAACAAGCCAACAAACCAACAAACCAACAAGCCAACAAACCAAAAAACCAACAAACCAACAAGCCACCAACCCAACAAACAAATAAACCAACAAACCAACAAACCAACAAACCAACAAACCAACAAACCAACAAACCAACAAACCAACAAACCAACAAGCCAACAAGCCAACAAACCAACAAACTTACAAACCAACAAGCCAACAAACCAACAAACCAACAAGCCAACAAGCCAACAAACCAACAAACCAACAAGCCTACAAACCAATAAACTAACAAACCAACAAACCAACAAACCAACAAACCAACAAACCAACAACCCAACAAGCCAACAAACCAAAAAACCAACAAACCAACAAGCCAACAAACCAACAAGCCAACAAACCAACAAACCAACAAACCAAGTAACCAAAAAGCCAACAAACTAACAAACCAACAAGCCAACAAGCCAACAAACCAACAAACCAACAAAGCAACAAGCCAACAAGCCAACAAAGCAACAAACCAACAAGCCAACAAACCAACAAACCAACAAACCAACAAACCAACAAGCCAACAAAACAACAAATAAATAAACCAACAAACCAACAAACCAACAAACCAACAAACCAACAATCCAACAAACAAAAAACCAACAAACCAACAAACCAACAAGCCAACAAGCCAACAAACCAACAAACCAACAAGCCAACAAACCAAAAAACTAACAAACCAAAAAACCAAAAAACCAAAAAACCAACAAACCAACAAACCAACGAACCAACAAACCAACAAACCAACAAGCCAACAAGCCAACAAACCAACAAACCAACAAGCCAACAAACCAACAAACCAATAAACCAAGTAACCAAAAAGCCAACAAACTAACAAACCAACAAGCCAACAAGCCAATAAACCACCAAACCAACAAAGCAACAAGCCAACAAGCCAACAAACCAATAAACCAACAAGCCAACAAACCAACAAACTAACAAGCCAAGAAGCAAACAAACCAACAAACCAACAAACCAACAAGCCAACAAACCAACAAACCAACAAGCCAACAAACCAACAAACCAACAAACCAATAAGCGAACAAGCCAACAAACCAATAAACCAACAAGCCAACAAGCAAACAAACCAACAAACCAACAAGCCAACAAACCAACAAACCAACAAACCAACAAGCCAACAAACCAACAAGCAAACAAGCCAACAAACCAACAAACCAACAAGCCAACAAACCAACAAACCAACAAACCAACATGCCAACAAACCAACAAACCAAGTAACCAACAAGCCAACAAACCAACCTACCAACAAGCCAACAAGCCAACAAACCAACAAACCAACAAGCCAACAAACCAACAAACCAATAAACCAGCAAGCCAACAAACCAACAAACAAATAAACCAACAAACCAACAAACCAACAAACCAAAAAACCAACAAACCAACAAGCCAACTAGCCAACAAACCAACAAACTAACAAACCAACAAGCCAACAAACCAACAAACCAACAAGCCAACAAGCCAACAAACCAACAAACCAACAAACCAACAAACCTAAAAACCAACAAACCAACAAACCATCAAACGAACAAAGCAACAAGCCAACAAGCCAATAAACCAACAAACCAACAAGCTTACAAACCAACAAACCAACAAGCCAACAAGCCAACAAACCAACAAACCAACAAACCATCAAGCCAACAAACCAACAAACCAACAAGCCAACAAACCAACAAACCAACAAATCAACAAACCAACAAACCAACAAACCAACAAGCCAACAAGCCAACAAACCAACAAACCAACAAGCCAACAAACCAACAAACAAATAAACCAACAAACCAACAAACCAACAAACCAACAAACTAACAAACCAACAAGCCAACACACCAACAAACCAACAAACCAACAAGCCAACAAACCAACAAACCTATAAACCGACAAGCCAACAAGCCAACAAACCAACAAACCAACAAGCCAACAAACCAACAAACCAACAAACCAATAAGCCAACAAACCAACAAGCCAACAAGGCAACAAACCAACAAACCAACAAGCCAACAAACCAACAAACCAACAAACCAACATGCCAACAATCCAACAAACCAAGTAACCAACAAGCCAACAAACCAACAAACCAACAAGCCAACAAGCCAACAAGCCAACAAACCAAAAAACCAACAAACCAACAAGCCACCAAACCAACAAACAAATAAACCAACAAACCAACAAACCAACAAACCAACAAACCACCAAACCCAAAAACCAACAAACCAACAAACCAACAAGCCAACAAACCAACAAACCAACAAACCAACAAACCAACAAGCCAACAAGCCAACAAACCAACAAACAAATAAACCAACAAACTAACAAACCAACAAACCAACAAACCAACAAACCAAAAAACCAACAAACCAACAAGCCAACAAGCCAACAAACTAACAAACTAACAAACCAACAAGCCAACAAACCAACAAACCAACAAGCCAACAAGCCAAAAAACCAACAAACAAATAAACCAACAAACCAAAAAACCAACAAACCAACAAACCAACAAACCAACAAACCAACAAGCCAACAAGCCAAAAAACCAACAAACAAATAAACCAACAAACCAACAAACCAACAAACCAAAAAACCAACAAACCAACAAGCCAACTAGCCAACAAACCAACAAACTAACAAACCAACAAGCCAACAAACCAACAAACCAACAAGCCAACAAGCCAACAAACCAACAAACCAACAAACCAACAAACCTAAAAACCAACAAACCAACAAACCATCAAACGAACAAAGCAACAAGCCAACAAGCCAATAAACCAACAAACCAACAAGCTAACAAACCAACAAACCAACAAGCCAACAAGCCAACAAACCAACAAACCAACAAACCATCAAGCCAACAAGCCAACAAACCAACAAACCAACAAATCAACAAACCAACAAACCAACAAACCAACAAGCCAACAAGCCAACAAACCAACAAGCCAACAAACCAACAAACCAACAAGCCAACAAACCAACAAACAAATAAACCAACAAACCAACAAACCAACAAACCAACAAACTAACAAACCAACTAGCCAACACACCAACAAACCAACAAACCAACAAGCCAACAAACCAACAAACCTATAAACCGACAAGCCAACAAGCCAACAAACCAACAAACCAACAAGCCAACAAACCAACAAACCAACAAACCAATAAGCCAACAAACCAACAAGCCAACAAGCCAACAAACCAACAAACCAACAAGCCAACAAACCAACAAACCAACAAACCAACATGCCAACAATCCAACAAACCAAGTAACCAACAAGCCAACAAACCAACAAACCAACAAGCCAACAAGCCAACAAGCCAACAAACCAAAAAACCAACAAACCAACAAGCCACCAAACCAACAAACAAATAAACCAACAAACCAACAAACCAACAAACCAACAAACCACCAAACCCAAAAACCAACAAACCAACAAACCAACAAGCCAACAAACCAACAAACCAACAAACCAACAAACCAACAAGCCAACAAGCCAACAAACCAACAAACAAATAAACCAACAAACTAACAAACCAACAAACCAACAAACCAACAAACCAACAAACAAATAAACCAACAAACCAACAAACCAACAAACCAACAAACCAACAAACCAACAAACCAACAAACCAACAAACCAACAAGCCAACAAGCCAACAAACCAACAAACTTACAAACCAACAAGCCAACAAACCAACAAACCAACAAGCCAACAAGCCAACAAACCAACAAACCAACAAGCCTACAAACCAATAAACTAACAAACCAACAAACCAACAAACCAACAAACCAACAAACCAACAACCCAACAAGCCAACAAACCAAAAAACCAACAAACCAACAAGCCAACAAACCAACAAGCCAACAAACCAACAAACCAACAAACCAAGTAACCAAAAAGCCAACAAACTAACAAACCAACAAGCCAACAAGCCAACAAACCAACAAACCAACAAAGCAACAAGCCAACAAGCCAACAAAGCAACAAACCAACAAGCCAACAAACCAACAAACAAACAAACCAACAAACCAACAAGCCAACAAAACAACAAATAAATAAACCAACAAACCAACAAACCAACAAACCAACAAACCAACAAACCAACAATCCAACAAACAAAAAACCAACAAACCAACAAACCAACAAGCCAACAAGCCAACAAACCAACAAACCAACAAGCCAACAAACCAAAAAACTAACAAACCAAAAAACCAAAAAACCAAAAAACCAACAAACCAACAAACCAACGAACCAACAAACCAACAAACCAACAAGCCAACAAGCCAACAAACCAACAAACCAACAAGCCAACAAACCAACAAACCAATAAACCAAGTAACCAAAAAGCCAACAAACTAACAAACCAACAAGCCAACAAGCCAATAAACCACCAAACCAACAAAGCAACAAGCCAACAAGCCAACAAACCAATAAACCAACAAGCCAACAAACCAACAAACTAACAAGCCAAGAAGCAAACAAACCAACAAACCAACAAACCAACAAGCCAACAAACCAACAAACCAACAAGCCAACAAACCAATAAACCAACAAACCAATAAGCGAACAAGCCAACAAACCAATAAACCAACAAGCCAACAAGCCAACAAACCAACAAACCAACAAGCCAACAAACCAACAAACCAACAAACCAACAAGCCAACAAACCAACAAGCAAACAAGCCAACAAACCAACAAACCAACAAGCCAACAAACCAACAAACCAACAAACCAACATGCCAACAAACCAACAAACCAAGTAACCAACAAGCCAACAAACCAACCTACCAACAAGCCAACAAGCCAACAAACCAACAAACCAACAAGCCAACAAACCAACAAACCAATAAACCAGCAAGCCAACAAACCAACAAACAAATAAACCAACAAACCAACAAACCAACAAACCAAAAAACCAACAAACCAACAAGCCAACTAGCCAACAAACCAACAAACTAACAAACCAACAAGCCAACAAACCAACAAACCAACAAGCCAACAAGCCAACAAACCAACAAACCAACAAACCAACAAACCTAAAAACCAACAAACCAACAAACCATCAAACGAACAAAGCAACAAGCCAACAAGCCAATAAACCAACAAACCAACAAGCTTACAAACCAACAAACCAACAAGCCAACAAGCCAACAAACCAACAAACCAACAAACCATCAAGCCAACAAACCAACAAACCAACAAGCCAACAAACCAACAAACCAACAAATCAACAAACCAACAAACCAACAAACCAACAAGCCAACAAGCCAACAAACCAACAAACCAACAAGCCAACAAACCAACAAACAAATAAACCAACAAACCAACAAACCAACAAACCAACAAACTAACAAACCAACAAGCCAACACACCAACAAACCAACAAACCAACAAGCCAACAAACCAACAAACCTATAAACCGACAAGCCAACAAGCCAACAAACCAACAAACCAACAAGCCAACAAACCAACAAACCAACAAACCAATAAGCCAACAAACCAACAAGCCAACAAGGCAACAAACCAACAAACCAACAAGCCAACAAACCAACAAACCAACAAACCAACATGCCAACAATCCAACAAACCAAGTAACCAACAAGCCAACAAACCAACAAACCAACAAGCCAACAAGCCAACAAGCCAACAAACCAAAAAACCAACAAACCAACAAGCCACCAAACCAACAAACAAATAAACCAACAAACCAACAAACCAACAAACCAACAAACCACCAAACCCAAAAACCAACAAACCAACAAACCAACAAGCCAACAAACCAACAAACCAACAAACCAACAAACCAACAAGCCAACAAGCCAACAAACCAACAAACAAATAAACCAACAAACTAACAAACCAACAAACCAACAAACCAACAAACCAAAAAACCAACAAACCAACAAGCCAACAAGCCAACAAACTAACAAACTAACAAACCAACAAGCCAACAAACCAACAAACCAACAAGCCAACAAGCCAAAAAACCAACAAACAAATAAACCAACAAACCAAAAAACCAACAAACCAACAAACCAACAAACCAACAAACCAACAAGCCAACAAGCCAAAAAACCAACAAACAAATAAACCAACAAACCAACAAACCAACAAACCAAAAAACCAACAAACCAACAAGCCAACTAGCCAACAAACCAACAAACTAACAAACCAACAAGCCAACAAACCAACAAACCAACAAGCCAACAAGCCAACAAACCAACAAACCAACAAACCAACAAACCTAAAAACCAACAAACCAACAAACCATCAAACGAACAAAGCAACAAGCCAACAAGCCAATAAACCAACAAACCAACAAGCTAACAAACCAACAAACCAACAAGCCAACAAGCCAACAAACCAACAAACCAACAAACCATCAAGCCAACAAGCCAACAAACCAACAAACCAACAAATCAACAAACCAACAAACCAACAAACCAACAAGCCAACAAGCCAACAAACCAACAAGCCAACAAACCAACAAACCAACAAGCCAACAAACCAACAAACAAATAAACCAACAAACCAACAAACCAACAAACCAACAAACTAACAAACCAACTAGCCAACACACCAACAAACCAACAAACCAACAAGCCAACAAACCAACAAACCTATAAACCGACAAGCCAACAAGCCAACAAACCAACAAACCAACAAGCCAACAAACCAACAAACCAACAAACCAATAAGCCAACAAACCAACAAGCCAACAAGCCAACAAACCAACAAACCAACAAGCCAACAAACCAACAAACCAACAAACCAACATGCCAACAATCCAACAAACCAAGTAACCAACAAGCCAACAAACCAACAAACCAACAAGCCAACAAGCCAACAAGCCAACAAACCAAAAAACCAACAAACCAACAAGCCACCAAACCAACAAACAAATAAACCAACAAACCAACAAACCAACAAACCAACAAACCACCAAACCCAAAAACCAACAAACCAACAAGCCAACAAACCAACAAACCAACAAACCAACAAACCAACAAGCCAACAAGCCAACAAACCAACAAACAAATAAACCAACAAACTAACAAACCAACAAACCAACAAACCAACAAACCAAAAAACCAACAAACCAACAAGCCAACAAGCCAACAAACCAACAAACTAACAAACCAACAAGCCAACAAACCAACAAACCAACAAGCCAACAAGCCAAAAAACCAACAAACAAATAAACCAACAAACCAAAAAACCAACAAACCAACAAACCAACAAACCAACAAACCAACAAGCCAACAAGCCAACAAACCAACAAGCCAACAAGCCAACAAACCAACAAACCAACAAACCAACAAACCAATAAACCAACAAACCAACAAGCCAACAAGCCAACAAACCAACAAACAAATAAACCAACAAACTAACAAACCAACAAACCAACAAACCAACAAACCAACAAACCAACAAACCAAAAAGCCAACAAACCAACAAACCAACAAGCCAATAAACCAACAAACCAACAAACCAACAAACCAACAAGCCAACAAACCAACAAACCAACAAGCCAAAAAACCAACAAACCAACAAACTAACAAACCAACAAGCCAACACACCAACAAACCAACAAACCAACAAGCCAACAAACCAACAAACCTATAAACCGACAAGCCAACAAGCCAACAAACCAACAAACCAACAAGCCAACAAACCAACAAACCAACAAACCAATAAGCCAACAAACCAACAAGCCAACAAGGCAACAAACCAACAAACCAACAAGCCAACAAACCAACAAACCAACAAACCAACATGCCAACAATCCAACAAACCAAGTAACCAACAAGCCAACAAACCAACAAACCAACAAGCCAACAAGCCAACAAGCCAACAAACCAAAAAACCAACAAACCAACAAGCCACCAAACCAACAAACAAATAAACCAACAAACCAACAAACCAACAAACCAACAAACCACCAAACCCAAAAACCAACAAACCAACAAACCAACAAGCCAACAAACCAACAAACCAACAAACCAACAAACCAACAAGCCAACAAGCCAACAAACCAACAAACAAATAAACCAACAAACTAACAAACCAACAAACCAACAAACCAACAAACCAAAAAACCAACAAACCAACAAGCCAACAAGCCAACAAACTAACAAACTAACAAACCAACAAGCCAACAAACCAACAAACCAACAAGCCAACAAGCCAAAAAACCAACAAACAAATAAACCAACAAACCAAAAAACCAACAAACCAACAAACCAACAAACCAACAAACCAACAAGCCAACAAGCCAAAAAACCAACAAACAAATAAACCAACAAACCAACAAACCAACAAACCAAAAAACCAACAAACCAACAAGCCAACTAGCCAACAAACCAACAAACTAACAAACCAACAAGCCAACAAACCAACAAACCAACAAGCCAACAAGCCAACAAACCAACAAACCAACAAACCAACAAACCTAAAAACCAACAAACCAACAAACCATCAAACGAACAAAGCAACAAGCCAACAAGCCAATAAACCAACAAACCAACAAGCTAACAAGCCAACAAACCAACAAGCCAACAAGCCAACAAACCAACAAACCAACAAACCATCAAGCCAACAAACCAACAAACCAACAAGCCAACAAACCAACAAACCAACAAATCAACAAACCAACAAACCAACAAACCAACAAGCCAACAAGCCAACAAACCAACAAACCAACAAGCCAACAAACCAACAAACAAATAAACCAACAAACCAACAAACCAACAAACCAACAAACTAACAAACCAACTAGCCAACACACCAACAAACCAACAAACCAACAAGCCAACAAACCAACAAACCTATAAACCGACAAGCCAACAAGCCAACAAACCAACAAACCAACAAGCCAACAAACCAACAAACCAACAAACCAATAAGCCAACAAACCAACAAGCCAACAAGCCAACAAACCAACAAACCAACAAGCCAACAAACCAACAAACCAACAAACCAACATGCCAACAATCCAACAAACCAAGTAACCAACAAGCCAACAAACCAACAAACCAACAAGCCAACAAGCCAACAAGCCAACAAACCAAAAAACCAACAAACCAACAAGCCACCAAACCAACAAACAAATAAACCAACAAACCAACAAACCAACAAACCAACAAACCACCAAACCCAAAAACCAACAAACCAACAAACCAACAAGCCAACAAACCAACAAACCAACAAACCAACAAACCAACAAGCCAACAAGCCAACAAACCAACAAACAAATAAACCAACAAACTAACAAACCAACAAACCAACAAACCAACAAACCAAAAAACCAACAAACCAACAAGCCAACAAGCCAACAAACCAACAAACTAACAAGCCAACAAGCCAACAAACCAACAAACCAACAAGCCAACAAGCCAAAAAACCAACAAACAAATAAACCAACAAACCAAAAAACCAACAAACCAACAAACCAACAAACCAACAAACCAACAAGCCAACAAGCCAACAAACCAACAAGCCAACAAGCCAACAAACCAACAAACCAACAAACCAACAAACCAACAAACCAACAAACCAACAAGCCAACAAGCCAACAAACCAACAAACAAATAAACCAACAAACTAACAAACCAACAAACCAACAAACCAACAAACCAACAAACCAACAAACCAAAAAGCCAACAAACCAACAAACCAACAAGCCAATAAACCAACAAACCAACAAACCAACAAACCAACAAGCCAACAAACCAACAAACCAACAAGCCAAAAAACCAACAAACAGATAAACCAACAAACCAAAAAACCAACAAACCAACAAACCAACAAACCAACAAACCAACAAGCCAACAAGCCAACAAACCAACAAGCCAACAAGCCAACAAACCAACAAACCAACAAACCAACAAACCAACATGCCAACAAATCAACAAACTAAGTAACCAACAAGCCAACAAACCAACAAACCAACAAGCCAACAAGCCAACAAACCAACAAACCAACAAGCCAACAAACCAAAAAACTAACAAACCAACAAGCCACCAACCCAACAAACAAATAAACCAACAAACCAACAAACCAACAAACCAACAAACCAACAAACCAACAAACCAACAAACCAACAAGCCAACAAGCCAACAAACCAACAAACTTACAAACCAACAAGCCAACAAACCAACAAACCAACAAGCCAACAAGCCAACAAACCAACAAACCAACAAGCCTACAAACCAATAAACTAACAAACCAACAAACCAACAAACCAACAAACCAACAAACCAACAACCCAACAAGCCAACAAACCAAAAAACCAACAAACCAACAAGCCAACAAACCAACAAGCCAACAAACCAACAAACCAACAAACCAAGTAACCAAAAAGCCAACAAACTAACAAACCAACAAGCCAACAAGCCAACAAACCAACAAACCAACAAAGCAACAAGCCAACAAGCCAACAAAGTAACAAACCAACAAGCCAACAAACCAACAAACCAACAAACCAACAAACCAACAAGCCAACAAAACAACAAATAAATAAACCAACAAACCAACAAACCAACAAACCAACAAACCAACAATCCAACAAACAAAAAACCAACAAACCAACAAACCAACAAGCCAACAAGCCAACAAACCAACAAACCAACAAGCCAACAAACCAAAAAATTAACAAACCAACAAGCCAACAAGTCAACAAACCAAAAACTAACAAACCAACAAGCCAACAACCCAACAAACAAATAAACCAAAAAACCAAAAAACCAAAAAACCAACAAACCAACAAACCAACGAACCAACAAACCAACAAACCAACAAGCCAACAAGCCAACAAACCAACAAACCAACAAGCCAACAAACCAACAAACCAATAAACCAAGTAACCAAAAAGCCAACAAACTAACAAACCAACAAGCCAACAAGCCAACAAACCACCAAAACAACAAAGCAACAAGCCAACAAGCCAACAAACCAATAAACCAACAAGCCAACAAACCAACAAACCAACAAGCCAAGAAGCAAACAAACCAACAAACCAACAAACCAACAAGCCAACAAACCAACAAACCAACAAGCCAACAACCCAACAAACAAATAAACCAAAAAACCAAAAAACCAAAAAACCAACAAACCAACAAACCAACGAACCAACAAACCAACAAACCAACAAGCCAACAAGCCAACAAACCAACAAACCAACAAGCCAACAAACCAACAAACCAACAAATCAACAAACCAACAAACCAACAAACCAACAAGCCAACAAGCCAACAAACCAACAAACCAACAAGCCAACAAACCAACAAACAAATAAACCAACAAACCAACAAACCAACAAACCAACAAACTAACAAACCAACTAGCCAACACACCAACAAACCAACAAACCAACAAGCCAACAAACCAACAAACCTATAAACCGACAAGCCAACAAGCCAACAAACCAACAAACCAACAAGCCAACAAACCAACAAACCAACAAACCAATAAGCCAACAAACCAACAAGCCAACAAGCCAACAAACCAACAAACCAACAAGCCAACAAACCAACAAACCAACAAACCAACATGCCAACAATCCAACAAACCAAGTAACCAACAAGCCAACAAACCAACAAACCAACAAGCCAACAAGCCAACAAGCCAACAAACCAAAAAACCAACAAACCAACAAGCCACCAAACCAACAAACAAATAAACCAACAAACCAACAAACCAACAAACCAACAAACCACCAAACCCAAAAACCAACAAACCAACAAACCAACAAGCCAACAAACCAACAAACCAACAAACCAACAAACCAACAAGCCAACAAGCCAACAAACCAACAAACAAATAAACCAACAAACTAACAAACCAACAAACCAACAAACCAACAAACCAAAAAACCAACAAACCAACAAGCCAACAAGCCAACAAACCAACAAACTAACAAGCCAACAAGCCAACAAACCAACAAACCAACAAGCCAACAAGCCAAAAAACCAACAAACAAATAAACCAACAAACCAAAAAACCAACAAACCAACAAACCAACAAACCAACAAACCAACAAGCCAACAAGCCAACAAACCAACAAGCCAACAAGCCAACAAACCAACAAACCAACAAACCAACAAACCAACAAACCAACAAACCAACAAGCCAACAAGCCAACAAACCAACAAACAAATAAACCAACAAACTAACAAACCAACAAACCAACAAACCAACAAACCAACAAACCAACAAACCAAAAAGCCAACAAACCAACAAACCAACAAGCCAATAAACCAACAAACCAACAAACCAACAAACCAACAAGCCAACAAACCAACAAACCAACAAGCCAAAAAACCAACAAACAGATAAACCAACAAACCAAAAAACCAACAAACCAACAAACCAACAAACCAACAAACCAACAAGCCAACAAGCCAACAAACCAACAAGCCAACAAGCCAACAAACCAACAAACCAACAAACCAACAAACCAACATGCCAACAAATCAACAAACTAAGTAACCAACAAGCCAACAAACCAACAAACCAACAAGCCAACAAGCCAACAAACCAACAAACCAACAAGCCAACAAACCAAAAAACTAACAAACCAACAAGCCACCAACCCAACAAACAAATAAACCAACAAACCAACAAACCAACAAACCAACAAACCAACAAACCAACAAACCAACAAACCAACAAGCCAACAAGCCAACAAACCAACAAACTTACAAACCAACAAGCCAACAAACCAACAAACCAACAAGCCAACAAGCCAACAAACCAACAAACCAACAAGCCTACAAACCAATAAACTAACAAACCAACAAACCAACAAACCAACAAACCAACAAACCAACAACCCAACAAGCCAACAAACCAAAAAACCAACAAACCAACAAGCCAACAAACCAACAAGCCAACAAACCAACAAACCAACAAACCAAGTAACCAAAAAGCCAACAAACTAACAAACCAACAAGCCAACAAGCCAACAAACCAACAAACCAACAAAGCAACAAGCCAACAAGCCAACAAAGCAACAAACCAACAAGCCAACAAACCAACAAACCAACAAACCAACAAACCAACAAGCCAACAAAACAACAAATAAATAAACCAACAAACCAACAAACCAACAAACCAACAAACCAACAAACCAACAATCCAACAAACAAAAAACCAACAAACCAACAAACCAACAAGCCAACAAGCCAACAAACCAACAAACCAACAAGCCAACAAACCAAAAAACTAACAAACCAACAAGCCAACAAGTCAACAAACCAAAAACTAACAAACCAACAAGCCAACAACCCAACAAACAAATAAACCAAAAAACCAAAAAACCAAAAAACCAACAAACCAACAAACCAACGAACCAACAAACCAACAAACCAACAAGCCAACAAGCCAACAAACCAACAAACCAACAAGCCAACAAACCAACAAACCAATAAACCAAGTAACCAAAAAGCCAACAAACTAACAAACCAACAAGCCAACAAGCCAACAAACCACCAAAACAACAAAGCAACAAGCCAACAAGCCAACAAACCAATAAACCAACAAGCCAACAAACCAACAAACCAACAAGCCAAGAAGCAAACAAACCAACAAACCAACAAACCAACAAGCCAACAAACCAACAAACCAACAAGCCAACAAACCAACAAACCAACAAACCAATAAGCCAACAAGCCAACAAACCAATAAACCAACAAGCCAACAAGCCAACAAACCAACAAACCAACAAGCCAACAAACCAACAAACCAACAAACCAACAAGCCAACAAACCAACAAGCAAACAAGCCAACAAACCAACAAACCAACAAGCCAACAAACCAACAAACCAACAAACCAACATGCCAACAAACCAACAAACCAAGTAACCAACAAGCCAACAAACCAACCCACCAACAAGCCAACAAGCCAACAAACCAACAAACCAACAAGCCAACAAACCAACAAACCAATAAACCAGCAAGCCAACAAACCAACAAACAAATAAACCAACAAACCAACAAACCAACAAACCAAAAAACCAACAAACCAACAAGCCAACTAGCCAACAAACCAACAAACTAACAAACCAACAAGCCAACAAACCAACAAACCAAGAAGCCAACAAGCCAACAAACCAACAAACCAACAAACCAACAAACCTAAAAACCAACAAACCAACAAACCATCAAACGAACAAAGCAACAAGCCAACAAGCCAATAAACCAACAAACCAACAAGCTAACAAACCAACAAACCAACAAGCCAACAAGCCAACAAACCAACAAACCAACAAACCATCAAGCCAACAAACCAACAAACCAACAAGCCAACAAACCAACAAACCAACAAATCAACAAACCAACAAACCAACAAACCAACAAGCCAACAAGCCAACAAACCAACAAACCAACAAGCCAACAAACCAACAAACAAATAAACCAACAAACCAACAAACCAACAAACCAACAAACTAACAAACCAACAAGCCAAAACACCAACAAACCAACAAACCAACAAGCCAACAAACCAACAAACCTATAAACCGACAAGCCAACAAGCCAACAAACCAACAAACCAACAAGCCAACAAACCAACAAACCAACAAACCAATAAGCCAACAAACCAACAAGCCAACAAGCCAACAAACCAACAAACCAACAAGCCAACAAACCAACAAACCAACAAACCAACATGCCAACAATCCAACAAACCAAGTAACCAACAAGCCAACAAACCAACAAACCAACAAACCAACAAGCCAACAAGCCAACAAACCAAAAAACCAACAAACCAACAAGCCACCAAACCAACAAACAAATAAACCAACAAACCAACAAACCAACAAACCAACAAACCACCAAACCCAAAAACCAACAAACCAACAAACCAACAAGCCAACAAACCAACAAACCAACAAACCAACAAACCAACAAGCCAACAAGCCAACAAACCAACAAACAAATAAACCAACAAACTAACAAACCAACAAACCAACAAACCAACAAACCAAAAAACCAACAAACCAACAAGCCAACAAGCCAACAAACCAACAAACTAACAAACCAACAAGCCAACAAACCAACAAACCAACAAGCCAACAAGCCAACAAACCAACAAACCAACAAGCCAACAAACCAACAAACTTACAAACCAACAAACCAACAAACCAACAAACCAACAAACCAACAAGCCAACAAGCCAACAAGCCAACAAACCAACAAGCCAACAAACCAACAAGCCAACAAACCAACAAACCAACAAGCCAACAAACCAACAAACCAACAAGCCAACAAACCAAAAAACCAACAAACCAACAAGCCACCAAACCAACAAACAAATAAACCAACAAGCCAACAAACCAACAAACCAACAAGCCAACAAACCAAAAAACCAACAAACCAACAAGCCAACAAACCAACAAACCAACAAGCCAACAAGCCAACAAACCAACAAACCAACAAGCCAACAAACCAACAAACTAACAAACCAACAAACCAACAAACCAACAAACCAACAAACCAACAAACCAACAAGCCAACAAGCCAAAAAACCAACAAACAAATAAACCAACAAACCAACAAACCAACAAACCAAAAAACCAACAAACCAACAAGCCAACTAGCCAACAAACCAACAAACTAACAAACCAACAAGCCAACAAACCAACAAACCAACAAGCCAACAAGCCAACAAACCAACAAACCAACAAACCAACAAACCTAAAAACCAACAAACCAACAAACCATCAAACGAACAAAGCAACAAGCCAACAAGCCAATAAACCAACAAACCAACAAGCTAACAAACCAACAAACCAACAAGCCAACAAGCCAACAAACCAACAAACCAACAAACCATCAAGCCAACAAACCAACAAACCAACAAGCCAACAAACCAACAAACCAACAAATCAACAAACCAACAAACCAACAAACCAACAAGCCAACAAGCCAACAAACCAACAAACCAACAAGCCAACAAACCAACAAACAAATAAACCAACAAACCAACAAACCAACAAACCAACAAACTAACAAACCAACTAGCCAACACACCAACAAACCAACAAACCAACAAGCCAACAAACCAACAAACCTATAAACCGACAAGCCAACAAGCCAACAAACCAACAAACCAACAAGCCAACAAACCAACAAACCAACAAACCAATAAGCCAACAAACCAACAAGCCAACAAGCCAACAAACCAACAAACCAACAAGCCAACAAACCAACAAACCAACAAACCAACAAACCAAAAAACCAACAAACCAACAAGCCAACAAGCCAACAAACCAACAAACTAACAAACCAACAAGCCAACAAACCAACAAACCAACAAGCCAACAAGCCAAAAAACCAACAATTAAATAAACCAACAAACCAAAAAACCAACAAACCAACAAACCAACAAACCAACAAACCAACAAGCCAACAAGCCAACAAACCAACAAGCCAACAAGCCAACAAACCAACAAACCAACAAACCAACAAACCAACAAACCAACAAACCAACAAGCCAACAAGCCAACAAACCAACAAACAAATAAACCAACAAACTAACAAACCAACAAACCAACAAACCAACAAACCAACAAACCAACAAACCAAAAAGCCAACAAACCAACAAACCAACAAGCCAATAAACCAACAAACCAACAAACCAACAAACCAACAAGCCAACAAACCAACAAACCAACAAGCCAAAAAACCAACAAACAGATAAACCAACAAACCAAAAAACCAACAAACCAACAAACCAACAAACCAACAAACCAACAAGCTAACAAGCCAACAAGCCAACAAACCAACAAGCCAACAAGCCAACAAACCAACAAACCAACAAACCAACAAACCAACATGCCAACAAATCAACAATCTAAGTAACCAACAAGCCAACAAACCAACAAACCAACAAGCCAACAAGCCAACAAACCAACAAACCAACAAGCCAACAAACCAAAAAAGCAACAAACCAACAAGCCACCAACCCAACAAACAAATAAACCAACAAACCAACAAACCAACAAACCAACAAACCAACAAACCAACAAACCAACAAACCAACAAGCCAACAAGCCAACAAACCAACAAACTTACAAACCAACAAGCCAACAAACCAACAAACCAACAAGCCAACAAGCCAACAAACCAACAAACCAACAAGCCTACAAACCAATAAACTAACAAACCAACAAACCAACAAACCAACAAACCAACAAACCAACAACCCAACAAGCCAACAAACCAAAAAACCAACAAACCAACAAGCCAACAAACCAACAAGCCAACAAACCAACAAACCAACAAACCAAGTAACCAAAAAGCCAACAAACTAACAAACCAACAAGCCAACAAGCCAACAAACCAACAAACCAACAAAGCAACAAGCCAACAAGCCAACAAAGCAACAAACCAACAAGCCAACAAACCAACAAACCAACAAACCAACAAACCAACAAGCCAACAAAACAACAAATAAATAAACCAACAAACCAACAAACCAACAAACCAACAAACCAACAATCCAACAAACAAAAAACCAACAAACCAACAAACCAACAAGCCAACAAGCCAACAAACCAACAAACCAACAAGCCAACAAACCAAAAAACTAACAAACCAACAAGCCAACAAGCCAACAAACCAAAAACTAACAAACCAACAAGCCAACAACCCAACAAACAAATAAACCAAAAAACCAAAAAACCAAAAAACCAACAAACCAACAAACCAACGAACCAACAAACCAACAAACCAACAAGCCAACAAGCCAACAAACCAACAAACCAACAAGCCAACAAACCAACAAACCAATAAACCAAGTAACCAAAAAGCCAACAAACTAACAAACCAACAAGCCAACAAGCCAACAAACCACCAAACCAACAAAGCAACAAGCCAACAAGCCAACAAACCAATAAACCAACAAGCCAACAAACCAACAAACCAACAAGCCAAGAAGCAAACAAACCAACAAACCAACAAACCAACAAGCCAACAAACCAACAAACCAACAAGCCAACAAACCAACAAACCAACAAACCAATAAGCCAACAAGCCAACAAACCAATAAACCAACAAGCCAACAAGCCAACAAACCAACAAACCAACAAGCCAACAAACCAACAAACCAACAAACCAACAAGCCAACAAACCAACAAGCAAACAAGCCAACAAACCAACAAACCAACAAGCCAACAAACCAACAAACCAACAAACCAACATGCCAACAAACCAACAAACCAAGTAACCAACAAGCCAACAAACCAACCCACCAACAAGCCAACAAGCCAACAAACCAACAAACCAACAAACCAACAAGCCAACAAACCAACAAACCAATAAACCAGCAAGCCAACAAACCAACAAACAAATAAACCAACAAACCAACAAACCAACAAACCAAAAAACCAACAAACCAACAAGCCAACTAGCCAACAAACCAACAAACTAACAAACCAACAAGCCAACAAACCAACAAACCAACAAGCCAACAAGCCAACAAACCAACAAACCAACAAACCAACAAACCTAAAAACCAACAAACCAACAAACCATCAAACGAACAAAGCAACAAGCCAACAAGCCAATAAACCAACAAACCAACAAGCTAACAAACCAACAAACCAACAAGCCAACAAGCCAACAAACCAACAAACCAACAAACCATCAAGCCAACAAACCAACAAACCAACAAGCCAACAAACCAACAAACCCACAAATCAACAAACCAACAAACCAACAAACCAACAAGCCAACAAGCCAACAAACCAACAAACCAACAAGCCAACAAACCAACAAACAAATAAACCAACAAACCAACAAACCAACAAACCAACAAACTAACAAACCAACAAGCCAACACACCAACAAACCAACAAACCAACAAGCCAACAAACCAACAAACCTATAAACCGACAAGCCAACAAGCCAACAAACCAACAAACCAACAAGCCAACAAACCAACAAACCAACAAACCAATAAGCCAACAAACCAACAAGCCAACAAGCCAACAAACCAACAAACCAACAAGCCAACAAACCAACAAACCAACAAACCAACATGCCAACAATCCAACAAACCAAGTAACCAACAAGCCAACAAACCAACAAACCAACAAGCCAACAAGTCAACAAGCCAACAAACCAAAAAACCAACAAACCAACAAGCCACCAAACCAACAAACAAATAAACCAACAAACCAACAAACCAACAAACCAACAAACCACCAAACCCAAAAACCAACAAACCAACAAACCAACAAGCCAACAAACCAACAAACCAACAAACCAACAAACCAACAAGCCAACAAGCCAACAAACCAACAAACAAATAAACCAACAAACTAACAAACCAACAAACCAACAAACCAACAAACCAAAAAACCAACAAACCAACAAGCCAACAAGCCAACAAACCAACAAACTAACAAACCAACAAGCCAACAAACCAACAAACCAACAAGCCAACAAGCCAACAAACCAACAAACCAACAAGCCAACAAACCAACAAACTAACAAACCAACAAACCAACAAACCAACAAACCAACAAACCAACAAGCCAACAAGCCAACAAGCCAACAAACCAACAAGCCAACAAACCAACAAGCCAACAAACCAACAAACCAACAAGCCAACAAACCAACAAACCAACAAGCCAACAAACCAAAAAACCAACAAACCAACAAGCCACCAAACCAACAAACAAATAAACCAACAAGCAAACAAACCAACAAACCAACAAGCCAACAAACCAAAAAACCAACAAACCAACAAGCCAACAAACCAACAAACCAACAAGCCAACAAGCCAACAAACCAACAAACCAACAAGCCAACAAACCAACAAACTAACAAACCAACAAACCAACAAACCAACAAACCAACAAACCAACAAGCCAACAAGCCAACAAGCCAACAAACCAACAAGCCAACAAACCAACAAGCCATTAAACCAACAAGCCAACAAGCCAACAAACCAACAAACCAACAAGCCAACAAACCAAAAAACCAACAAACCAACAAGCCACCAAACCAACAAACAAATAAACCAACAAACCAACAAACCAACAAACCAACAAACCACCAAACCCAAAAACCAACAAACCAACAAACCAACAAGCCAACAAACCAACAAACCAACAAACCAACAAACCAACAAGCCAACAAGCCAACAAACCAACAAACAAACAAACCAACAAACTAACAAACCAACAAACCAACAAACCAACAAACCAAAAAACCAACAAACCGACAAGCCAACAAGCCAACAAACCAACAAACTAACAAACCAACAAGCCAACAAACCAACAAACCAACAAGCCAACAAGCCAACAAACCAACAAACCAACAAGCCAACAAACCAACAAACTAACAAACCAACAAACCAACAAACCAACAAACCAACAAACCAACAAGCCAACAAGCCAACAAACCAACAAGCCAACAAACCAACAAGCCAAGTAACCAAAAAGCCAACAAACTAACAAACCAACAAGCCAACAAGCCAACAAACCAACAAACCAACAAAACAACAAGCCAACAAGCCAACAAAGCAACAAACCAACCAGCCAACCAACCAACAAACCAACAAACCAACAAGCCAACAAACC
This sequence comes from Atherix ibis, assembly GCA_958298945.1. Taxonomy (NCBI): domain Eukaryota; kingdom Metazoa; phylum Arthropoda; class Insecta; order Diptera; family Athericidae; genus Atherix; species Atherix ibis. The sequence goes on along the minus strand of OY282608.1, from coordinate 65,952,326 downwards.
AACAAATAAATAAACCAACAAACCAACAAACCAACAAACCAACAAACCAACAAACAAAAAACCAACAAACCAACAAACCAACAAGCCAACAACCGAACAAACCAACAAACCAACAAGCCAACAAGCCAACAAACCAACAAACCAACAAGCCAACAAACCAACAAACCAACAAACCAACAAGCCAACAACCCAACAACTAAATAAACCAACAAACCAAAAAACCAACAAACCAACAAACCAACGAACCAACAAACCAACAAACCAACAAGCCAACAAGCCAACAAACCAACAAACCAACAAGCCAACAAACCAACAAACCAACAAACCAAGTAACCAAAAAGCGAACAAACTAAAAAACCAACAAGCCAACAAGCCAACAAACCAACAAACCAACAAAGCAACAAACCAACAAGCCAACAAACCAATAAACCAACAAGCCAACAAAGCAACAAACCAACAAGCCAAGAAGCAAACAAACCAACAAACCAACAAACCAACAAGCCAACAAACCAACAAACCAACAAGCCGACAAACCAACAAACCAACAAACCAACAAGCCAACAAGCCAACAAACCAACAAACCAACAAGCCAACAAGCCAACAAACCAACAATCCAACAAGCCAACAAACCAACAAACCAACAAACCAACAAGCCAACAAACCAACAAACAAATAAACCAACAAACCAACAAACCAACAAACCAACAAACCAACAAACCAAAAAACCAACAAGCCAACAAACCAACAAGCCAACAAACCAACAAACTAACAAACCAACAAGCCAACAAACCAACAAACCAACAAGCCAACAAGCCAACAAACCAACAAACCAACAAGCCAACAAACCAACAAACTAACAAACCAACAAACCAACAAACCAACAAACCAACAAACCAACAAGCCAACAAGCCAACAAGCCAACAAACCAACAAGCCAACAAACCAACAAGCCAACAAACCAACAAACCAAGTAACAAAAAAGCCAGCAAACTAACAAACCAACAAGCCAACAAGCCAACAAACCAACAAACCAACAAAACAACAAGCCAACAAGCCAACAAAGCAACAAACCAACCAGCCAACCAACCAACAAACCAACAAACCAACAAGCCAACAAACCAACAAATAAATAAACCAACAAACCAACAAACCAACAAACCAACAAACCAACAAACAAAAAACCAACAAACCAACAAACCAACAAGCCAACAACCGAACAAACCAACAAACCAACAAGCCAACAACCCAACAAACAAATAAACCAACAAACCAAAAAACCAACAAACCAACAAACCAACGAACCAACAAACCAACAAACCAACAAGCCAACAAGCCAACAAACCAACAAACCAACAAGCCAACAAACCAACAAACCAACAAACCAAGTAACCAAAAAGCCAACAAACTAAAAAACCAACAAGCCAACAAGCCAACAAACCAACAAACCAACAAAGCAACAAGCCAACAAGCCAACAAACCAATAAACCAACAAGCCAACAAAGCAACAAACCAACAAGCCAAGAAGCAAACAAACCAACAAACCAACAAACCAACAAGCCAACAAACCAACAAACCAACAAGCCGACAAACCAACAAACCAACAAACCAACAAGCCAACAAGCCAACAAACCAACAAACCAACAAGCCAACAAGCCAACAAACCAACAATCCAACAAGCCAACAAACCAACAAACCAACAAACCAACAAGCCAACAAGCCAACAAGCCAACAAACCAACAAGCCAACAAACCAACAAGCCAACAAACAAACAAACCAACAAACCAAGTAACAAAAAAGCCAGCAAACTAACAAACCAACAAGCCAACAAGCCAACAAACCAACAAACCAACAAAACAACAAGCCAACAAGCCAACAAAGCAACAAACCAACCAGCCAACCAACCAACAAACCAACAAACCAACAAGCCAACAAACCAACAAATAAATAAACCAACAAACCAACAAACCAACAAACCAACAAACCAACAAACAAAAAACCAACAAACCAACAAACCAACAAGCCAACAACCGAACAAACCAACAAACCAACAAGCCAACAAGCCAACAAACCAACAAACCAACAAGCCAACAAACCAACAAATCAACAAACCAACAAGCCAACAACCCAACAAACAAATAAACCAACAAACCAAAAAACCAACAAACCAACAAACCAACGAACCAACAAACCAACAAACCAACAAGCCAACAAGCCAACAAACCAACAAACCAACAAGCCAACAAACCAACAAACCAACAAACCAAGTAACCAAAAAGCCAACAAACTAAAAAACAACAAGCCAACAAGCCAACAAACCAACAAACCAACAAAGCAACAAGCCAACAAGCCAACAAACCAATAAACCAACAAGCCAACAAAGCAACAAACCAACAAGCCAAGAAGCAAACAAACCAACAAACCAACAAACCAACAAGCCAACAAACCAACAAACCAACAAGCCGACAAACCAACAAACCAACAAACCAACAAGCCAACAAGCCAGCAAACCAACAAACCAACAAGCCAACAAGCCAACAAACCAACAATCCAACAAGCCAACAAACCAACAAACCAACAAACCAACAAGCCAACAAACCAACAAACAAATAAACCAACAAACCAACAAACCAACAAACCAACAAACCAACAAACTAACAAACCAACAAGCCAACAAACCAACAAACCAACAAGCCAACAAACCAACAAACCAACAAGCCAACAAGCCAACAAACCAATAAGCCAACAAACCAACAAACCAACAAGCCAACAAGCCAACAAACCAACAAATTAACAAGCCAACAAACCAACAAACCAACAAACCAACAAGCCAACAAACCAACAAACAAATAAACCAACAAACCAACAAACCAACAAACCAACAAGCCAACAAGCCAACAAACCAACAAACCAACAAACCAACAAACCAACAAACCAACAAACCAACAAACCAACAAACCAACAAACCAACAAACCAACAAGCCAACAATCCAACAAACCAACAAGCCAACAAACCAACAAACAAATAAACCAACAAACCAACAAACTAACAAACCAACAAACCAACAAGCCAACAAGCCAACAAACCAACAAACCAACAAGCCAACAAGCCAACAAAACAACAAGCCAACAAACCAACAAACCAACAAGCCAACATGCCAACAAACCAACAAACTAAGTAACCAACAAACAAATAAACCAACAAACCAACAAACCAACAAACCAACAAACCAACAAACCAACAAACCCAAAAACCAACAAACCAACAAACCAACAAGCCAACAAACCAACAAACCAACAAACCAACAAGCCAACAAACCAACAAACAAATAAACCAACAAACCAACAAACCATCAAGCCAACAAATCAACAAACCAACAAACCAACAAACCAACAAGCCAACAAACCAACCAACCAACAAACCAACAAACCAACAAGCCAACAAACCAACAAACAAATAAACCAACAAACCAAAAAACCAACAAACCAACAAACCAACAAACCAACAAACCAACAAACCAACAAACCAAAAAGCCAACAAACCAACAAACCAACAAGCCAATAAACCAACAAACCAACAAACCAACAAACCAACAAGCCAACAAACCAACAAACTAACAAACCAACAAGCCAAAAAACCAACAAACAAATAAACCAACAAACCAAAAAACCAACAAACCAACAAACCAACAAACCAACAAACCAACAAGCCAACAAGCCAACAAACCAACAAGCCAACAAGCCAACAAACCAACAAACCAACAAACCAACATGCCAACAAATCAACAAACTAAGTAACCAACAAGCCAACAAACCAAAAAACCAACAAGCCAACAAGCCAACAAACCAACAAACCAACAAGCCAACAAACCAAAAAACCAACAAACCAACAAGCCACCAACCCAACAAACAAATAAACCAACAAACGAACAAACCAACAAACCAACAAACCAACAAACCAACAAACCAACAAACCAACAAGCCAACAAGCCAACAAACCAACAAACTTACAAACCCACAAGCCAACAAACCAACAAACCAACAAGCCAACAAGCCAACAAACCAACAAACCAACAAGCCTACAAACCAATAAACTAACAAACCAACAAACCAACAAACCAACAAACCAACAAACCAACAACCCAACAAGCCAACAAACCAAAAAACCAACAAACCAACAAGCCAACAAACCAACAAGCCAACAAACCAACAAACCAACAAACCAAGTAACCAAAAAGCCAACAAACTAACAAACCAACAAGCCAACAAGCCAACAAACCAACAAACCAACAAAGCAACAAGCCAACAAGCCAACAAAGCAACAAAGCAACAAGCCAACAAACCAACAAACCAACAAACCAACAAACCAACAAGCCAACAAAACAACAAATAAATAAACCAACAAACCAACAAACCAACAAACCAACAAACCAACAATCCAACAAACAAAAAACCAACAAACCAACAAACCAACAAGCCAACAAGCCAACAAACCAACAAACCAACAAGCCAACAAACCAAAAAACTAACAAACCAACAAGCCAACAAGCCAACAAACCAAAAACTAACAAACCAACAAGCCAACAACCCAACAAACAAATAAACCAAAAAACCAAAAAACCAAAAAACCAACAAACCAACAAACCAACGAACCAACAAACCAACAAACCAACAAGCCAACAAGCCAACAAACCAACAAACCAACAAGCCAACAAACCAACAAACCAATAAACCAAGTAACCAAAAAGCCAACAAACTAACAAACCAACAAGCCAACAAGCCAACAAACCACCAAACCAACAAAGCAACAAGCCAACAAGCCAACAAACCAATAAACCAACAAGCCAACAAACCAACAAACCAACAAGCCAAGAAGCAAACAAACCAACAAACCAACAAACCAACAAGCCAACAAACCAACAAACCAACAAGCCAACAAACCAACAAACCAACAAGCCAACAAACCAACAAACCAACAAGCCAAGAAGCAAACAAACCAACAAACCAACAAACCAACAAGCCAACAAACCAACAAACCAACAAGCCAACAAACCAACAAACCAACAAACCAATAAGCCAACAAACCAATAAACCAACAAGCCAACAAGCCAACAAACCAACAAACCAACAAGCCAACAAACTAACAAACCAACAAACCAACAAGCCAACAAACCAACAAGCCAACAAGCCAACAAACCAACAAACCAACAAGCCAACAAACCAACAAACCAACAAACCAACATGCCAACAAACCAACAAACCAAGTAACCAACAAGCCAACAAACCAACCTACCAACAAGCCAACAAGCCAACAAACCAACAAACCAACAAGCCAACAAACCAACAAACCAATAAACCAGCAAGCCAACAAACCAACAAACAAATAAACCAACAAACCAACAAACCAAAAAACCAACAAACCAACAAGCCAACTAGCCAACAAACCAACAAACTAACAAACAAACAAGCCAACAAACCAACAAACCAACAAGCCAACAAGCCAACAAACCAACAAACCAACAAACCAACAAACCAACAAACCATCAAACGAACAAAACAACAAGCCAACAAGCCAATAAACCAACAAACCAACAAGCTAACAAACCAACAAACCAACAAGCCAACAAGCCAACAAACCAACAAACCAACAAACCATCAAGCCAACAAACCAACAAACCAACAAGCCAACATACCAACAAACCAACAAATCAACAAACCAACAAACCAACAAACCAACAAGCCAACAAGCCAACAAACCAACAAACCAACAAGCCAACAAACCACCAAACAAATAAACCAACAAACCAACAAACCAACAAACCAACAAACCAACAAACTAACAAACCAACAAGCCAACACACCAACAAACCAACAAACCAACAAGCCAACAAACCAACAAACCTATAAACCGACAAGCCAACAAGCCAACAAACCAACAAACCAACAAGCCAACAAACCAACAAACCAACAAACCAATGAGCCAACAAACCAACAAGCCAACAAGCCAACAAACCAACAAACCAACAAGCCAACAAACCAACAAACCAACAAACCAACATGCCAACAATCCAACAAACCAAATAACCAACAAGCCAACAAACCAACAAACCAACAAGCCAACAAACCAATAAACCAACAAGCCAACAAACCAACAAACCAACAAACCAGCAAGCCAACAAGCCAACAAACAAATAAACCAACAAACCAACAAACCAAAAAACCAACAAACCAACAAGCCAACTAGCTAACAAACCAACAAACTAACAAACCAACAAGCCAACAAACCAACAAACCAACAAGCTAACAAGCCAACAAACCAACAAACCAACAAACCAACAAACCAAAAAACCAACAAACCAACAAACCATCAAACGAACAAAGCAACAAGCCAACAAGCCAATAAACCAACAAACCAACAAGCCAACAAACCAACAAACCAACAAGCCAACAAGCCAACAAACCAACAAGCCAACAAACCAACAAACCAACAAGCCAACAAGCCAACAAACCAACACACCAACAAGCCAACAAGCCAACAAACCAACAAACCAACAAGCCAACAAACGAACAAACCAACAAACCAACAAGCCAACAAACCAACAAGCCAACAAGCCAACAAACCAACAAACCAACAAGCCAACAAACCAACAAACCAACAAACCAACATGCCAACAAACCAACAAACCAAGTAACCAACAAGCCAACAAACCAACAAACCAACAAGCCAACAAGCCAACAAACCAACAAACCAACAAGCCAACAAACCAACAAACCAACAAACCAGCAAGCCAACAAACCAACAAACAAATAAACCAACAAACCAACAAACCAACAAACCAAAAAACCAACAAACCAGCAAGCCAACTAGCCAACAAACCAACAAACTAACAAACCAACAAGCCAACAAACCAACAAACCAACAAGCCAACAAGCCAACAAACCAACAAACCAACAAACCAAAAAACCAACAAACCAACAAACCATCAAACGAACAAAGCAACAAGCCAACAAGCCAACAAACCAACAAACCAACAAGCCAACAAACCAACAAACCAACAAGCCAACAAGCCAACAAACCAACAAACCAAGAAACCAACAGGCTAACAAACCAACAAACCAACAAACCAACAAACCAACAAGCCAACAAACCAACAAAGCAACAAACCAACAAACCAACAATCCAACAAACCAACAAACCAACAAACCAACAAGCCAACAAACCAACAAACCAACAAACCAACAAGCCAACAAACCAACAAACCAACAAACCAACAAACCAACATGCCAACAAACCAACAAACTAAGTAACCAACAAGCCAACAAACCAACAAACCAACAAGCCAACAAGCCAACAAACCAACAAACCAACAAGCCAACAAACCAACAAACCAAAAAACCAACAAACCAACAAGCCAACAAGCCAACAAACCAACAAACCATCAAGCCAACAAACCAACAAACCAACAAGCCAACAAACCAACATATCAACAAACCAACAAACCAACAAACCAACAAGCCAACAAGCCAACAAACCAACAAACCAACAAGCCAACAAACCAACAAACAAATAAACCAACAAACCAACAAACCAACAAACCAACAAACCAACAAACTAACAAACCAACAAGCCAACAAACCAACAAACCAACAAACCAACAAGCCAACAAACCAACAAACCAACAAACCGACAAGCCAACAAGCCAACAAACCAACAAACCAACAAGCCAACAAACCAACAAACCAACAAACCAACATGCCAACAATCCAACAAACCAAATAACCAACAAGCCAACAAACCAACAAACCAACAAGCCAACAAACCAATAAACCAACAAGCCAACAAACCAACAAACCAACAAACCAGCAAGCCAACAAGCCAACAAACAAATAAACCAACAAACCAACAAACCAACAAACCAAAAAACCAACAAACCAACAAGCCAACTAGCCAACAAACCAACAAACTAACAAACCAACAAGCCAACAAACCAACAAACCAACAAGCCAACAAGCCAACAAGCCAATAAACCAACAAACCAACAAGCCAACAAACCAACAAACCAACAAGCCAACAAGCCAACAAACCAACAAACCATCAAGCCAACAAACCAACAAACCAACAAGCCAACAAACCAACATATCAACAAACCAACAAACCAACAAACCAACAAGCCAACAAGCCAACAAACCAACAAACCAACAAGCCAACAAACCAACAAACAAATAAACCAACAAACCAACAAACCAACAAACCAACAAACCAACAAACCAACAAACTAACAAACCAACAAGCCAACAAACCAACAAACCAACAAACCAACAAGCCAACAAACCAACAAACCAACAAACCGACAAGCCAACAAGCCAACAAACCAACAAACCAACAAGCCAACAAACCAACAAACCAACAAACCAACATGCCAACAAACCAACAAACTAAGTAACCAACAAACCAACAAACCAACAAACCAACAAGCCAACAAGCCAACAAACCAACAAAACAACAAACCAACAAACCAACAAACCAACAAACCAACAAGCCAACAAACCAACAAACAAAAAAACCAAGAAACCAACAAACCAACAAACCAACAAACCAACAAACCAACAAACCAAAAAACCAACAAACCAACAAACCAACAAGCTAACAAACCAACAAACCAACAAACCAACAAACCAACAAGCCAACAAACCAACAAACAAATAAACCAACAAACCAACAAACCAACAAACCAACAAACCAACAAACCAACAAACCAAAAAACCAACAAACCAACAAGCCAACAAGCCAACAAACCAACAAACTAACAAACCAACAAGCCAACAAGCCAACAAACCAACAAACCAACAAACCAAAAAACCAACAAACCAACAAACCATTAAACGAACAAAGCAACAAGCCAACAAGCCAACAAACCAACAAACCAACAAGCCAACAAACCAACAAACCAACAAGCCAACAAGCCAACAAACCAACAAACCAAGAAACCAACAGGCTAACAAACCAACAAACCAACAAACCAACAAACCAACAAGCCAACAAACCAACAAACAAATAAACCAACAAACAAAACAACCAACAAACTAACAAACCAACAAACAAACAAACCAACAAACCAACAAACCAACAAGCCAACAAGCCAACAAACCAACAAACCAAGTAACCAAAAAGCCAACAAACGAACAAACCAACAAGACAACAAACCAACAATCCAACAAGCCAACAAACCAACAAACCAACAAAGCAACAAACCAACAAACCAACAAACCAACAAACCAACAAACCAACAAACTAACAAACCAACAAGCGAACAAACTAACAAACCAACAAGCCAACAAACCAACAAACCAACAAACCAACAAGCCAACAAACCAACAAACCAACAAACCAACAAGCCAACAAACCAACAAACCAACAAACCAACAAACCAACATGCCAACAAACCAACAAACTAAGTAACCAACAAGCCAACAAACCAACAAACCAACAAGCCAACAAGCCAACAAACCAACAAACCAACAAGCCAACAAACCAACAAACCAACAAACCAACGAGCCAACAAACCAACAAGCCAACAAACCAACAAACCAACAAACCAACAAACCAACAAGCCAACAAACCAACAAACAAATAAACCAACAAACCAACAAACCAACAAACCAACAAACCAACAAACCAACAAACCAACAAACCAAAAAACCAACAAACCAAAAAGCCAACAAGCTAACAAACCAACAAACTAACAAACCAACAAGCCAACAAACCAACAAACCAACAAGCCAGCAAGCCAGCAAGCCAATAAACCAACAAACCAACAAACCAAAAAACCAACAAACCAACAAACTATCAAACGAACAAAGCAACAAGCCAACAAGCCAACAAACCAACAAACCAATAAGCCAACAAACCAACAAACCAACAAGCCAATAAGCCAACAAACCAACAAACCAACAAACCAACAAGCCAACAAGCCAACAAACCAACAAACCAACAAGCCAACAAACCAACAAGCCAACAAACCAACAAGCCAACAAACCAACAAGCCAACAAGCCAACAAACCAACAAACCAACAAGCCAACAAACCAACAAACAAATAAACCAACAAACCAACAAACCAACAAACCAACAAACAAATAAACCAACAAACCAACAAACCAACAAACCAACAAACCAACAAACCAACATGCCAACAGACCAACAAACTAAGTAACCAACAAGCCAACAAACCAACAAACCAACAAGCCAACAAGCCAACAAACCAACAAACCAACAAGCCAACAAACCAACAAACCAACAAACCAACAAGCCAACAAACCAAAAAACAAATAAACCAACAAACTAACAAACCACAAAACCAACAAACCAACAAACCAAAAAACCAACAAACCAACAAACCAACAAACCAACAAGCCAACAAACCAACAAACTAACAAACCAACAAGCCAACAAACCAACAAACAAATAAACCAACAAACCAACAAACCAACAAACCAACAAACCAACAGACCAACAAACCAACAAGCCAGCAAGCCAACAAACCAACAAACTAACAAACCAACAAGCCAACAAACCAACAAACCAACAAGCCAACAAGCCAACAAACCAACAAACCAACAAACCAAAAAACTAACAAACCAACAAACCATCAAACGAACAAAGCAACAAGCTAACAAACAACAAACCAACAAACCAACAAGCCAACAAACCAACAAACCAACAAGCCAACAAGACAACAAACCAACAAACCAACAAACCAACAAGCCAACAAACCAACAAACCAACAAACCAACAAAACAACAAGCCAACAAACCAACAAACAAATAAACCAACAAACCAAAAAACCAACAAACCCACAAACCAACAAACCAACAGACCAACAAACCAACAAGCCAACAAGCCAACAAACCAACAAGCCAACAAACCAACAAACCAACAAGCCAACAAGCCAACAAACCAACAAACCAACAAACAAATAAACCAACAAACCAACAAACCAACAAACTAACAAACCAACAAATCAAAAAACCAACAAACCAACAAACCAACAAACTAACAAACCAACAAGCCAACAAACCAACAAACCAACAAACCAACAAGCCAAGAAGCCAAAAAACCAACAAATCAACAAGCCAACCAACCAACAAACCAACAAACCAACATGCCAACAAACCAACAAACTAAGTAACCAACAAGCCAACAAACCAACAAACCAACAAGCCCACAAGCCAACAAACCAACAAACCAACAAGCCAACAAACCAAAAAACCAACAAACCAATAAGCCAACAAACCAACAAACAAATAAACCAACAAACCAACAAACCAACAAACCAACAAACCAACAAACCAAAAAACCAACAAACCAACAAACCAACAAGCCAAAAAACCAACAAACCAACAAACCAACAAGCCAACAAACCAACAAACAAATAAACCAACAAACCAACAAACCAACAAACCAACAAACCAACAAACCAACAAACCAACAAACCATCAAGCCAACAAACCAACAAACCAACAAGCCAACAAACCAACAAACAAACAAGCCAACAAGCCAACAAACCAACAAACCAATAAGCCAACAAACCAACAAACAAATAAACCAACAAACCAACACACCAACAAAACAACAAGTCAACAAACTAACAAACCAACAAGCCAACAAACCAACAAACCAACAAGCCAACAAACCAACAAACCAACAAACCGACAAGCCAACAAGCCAACAAACCAACAAACCAACAAGCCAACAAACCAACAAACAGACAAACCAACATGCCAACAAACCAACAAACTAAGTAACCAACAAGCCAACAAACCAACAAACCAACAAGCCAACAAGCCAACAAACCAACAAACCAACAAACCAACAAACCAACAAGCCAACAAACCAAAAAACCAACAAACCAACAAGCCAACAAACCAACAAACAAATAAACCAACAAACCAACAAACCAACAAACCAACAAACCAACAAACCAAAAAACCAACAAACCAACAAACCAACAAGCCAACAAACCAACAAACCAACAAACCAACAAGCCAACAAACCAACAAACAAATAAACCAACAAACCAACAAACCAACAAACCAACAAACCAACAAACCAAAAAACCAACAAACCAACAAGCCAACAAGCCAAAAAACCAACAAACTAACAAACCAACAAGCCAACAAACCAACAAACCAACAAGCCAACAAGCCAACAAACCAACAAACTAACAAACCTACAAACCAACAAACCAGCAAACCAACAAACCAACAAACCAACAAGCCAACAAGCCAACAAACCAACAAACCAACAAACCAACAAGCCAACAAACCAACAAGCCAACAAACCAACAAACCAACAAGCCAAAAAGCCAACAAACTAACAAACCAATAAGCCAACAAGCCAACAAATCAACAAACCAACAAAGCAACAAGCCAACAAGCCAACAAACCAAAAAACCAACAAGCCAACAAACCAACAAACCAACAAACCAACAAGCCAACAAACCAACAAATAAATGAACCAACAAACCAACAAACCAACAAACCAACAAACCAACAAATAAAAAACCAACACCACCAACAAACCAACAAGCCAACAAGCCAACAAACCAACAAACCAACAAGCCTACAAGCCAACAAACCAACAAACCAACAAGCCAACAAACCAACAAACCAACAAACTAACAAACCAACAAGCCAACAAACCAACAAACCAACAAACCAAGTAACCAAAAAGCCAACAAACTAAAAAACCAACAAGCCAACAAGCCAACAAAACAACAAACCAAAAAAGCAACAAGCCAACAAGCCAACAAACCAATAAACCAACAAGCCAAGAAACCAACAAACCAACAAGCCAAGAAGCAAACAAACCAACAAACCAACAAACCAACAAACCAACAAACCAACAAGCCAACAAACCAACAAACGAACAAGCCAACAAACCAACAAACCAACAAACCAACAAACCAACAAGCCAACAAGCCAACAAACCAACAAACCAACAAGCCAACAAGCCAACAAACCAACAAACCAAGTAACCAAAAAGCCAACAAACTAAAAAACCAACAAGCCAACAAGCCAACAAAACAACAAACCAAAAAAGCAACAAGCCAACAAGCCAACAAACCAATAAACCAACAAGCCAAGAAACCAACAAACCAACAAGCCAAGAAGCAAACAAACCAACAAACCAACAAACCAACAAACCAACAAACCAACAAGCCAACAAACCAACAAACGAACAAGCCAACAAACCAACAAACCAACAAACCAACAAACCAACAAGCCAACAAGCCAACAAACCAATAAACCAACAAGCCAACAAGCCAACAAACCAACAAACCAACAAGCCAACAAACCAACAAACCAACAAACCAACAAGCCAACAAACCAACAAACAAATAAACCATCAAACCAACAAACCAACAAACCAACAAACTAACAAACCAACAAACAAACAAACCAACAAACCAACAAGTCAACAAGCCAACAAACCAACAAACCAACAAACCAACAAACCAACAAACCAACAAGCCAACAAACCAACAAACAAATAAACCAACAAACCAACAAACCAACAAACCAACAAACCAACAAACCAACAAACCAAAAAACCAAAAAACCAACAAGCCAACTAGCCAACAAACCAACAAACTAACAAACCAACAAGCCAACAAACCAACAAACCAACAAGCCAACAAGCCAACAAACCAACAAACCAACAAACCAACAAACCAAAAAACCAATAAACCAACAAACCATCAAACCATCAAACGAACAAAGCAACAAGCCAACAAGCCAACAAACCAACAAACCAACAAACCAACAAGCCAACAAACCAACAAACCAACAAGCCAAAAAGCCAACAAACCAACAAACCAACAAACCATCAAGCCAAAAAACAACAAACCAACAAGCTAACAAACCAACAAACCAACAAGCCAACAAGCCAAAAAACCAACAAACCAACAAGCCAACAAACCAACAAACAAATAAACCAACAAACCAACACACCAACAAACCAACAAACTAACAAACCAACAAGCCAACAAACCAACAAACCAACAAGCCAACAAACCAACAAACCAACAAGCCGACAAGCCAACAAGCCAACAAACCAACAAACCAACAAGCCAACAAACCAACAAACCAACAAACCAACATGCCAACAAACCAACAAACTAAGTAACCAACAAGCCAACAAACCAACAAACCAACAAGCCAACAAGCCAACAAACCAAAAAACCAACAAACCAACAAACCAACAAGCCAACAAACCAACAAACAAATAAACCAACAAACCAACAAACCAACAAACCAACAAACCAACAAACCAACAAACCAAAAAACCAACAAACCAACAAACCAACAAACCAACAAGCCAACAAACCAACAAACCAACAAACCAACAAGCCAACAAACCAACAAACAAATAAACCAACAAACCAATAAACCACCAAACCAACAAACCAACAAACAAAAAAACCAACAAACCAACAAGCCAACAAGCCAACAAACCAACAAACTAACAAACCAACAAGCCAACAAACCAACAAACCAACAAGCCAACAAGCCAACAAACCAACAAACCAACAAACCAAAAAACCAACAAACCAACAAACCATCAAACCAACAAACCAACAAACCAACAGGCCAACAAACCAACAAACCAACAAACCAACAAACCAACAAGCCAACAAACCAACAAACAAATAAACCAACGAACCAAAAAACCAACAAACCAACAAACCAACAAACCAACAAACCAATAAGCCAACACCACCAACAAACCAACAAACCAACAAACCAACAAGCCAACAAACCAACAAGCCATCAAACCAACAAACCAACAAACCAAGTAACCAAAAAGCCAACAAACTAACAAACCAACAAACCAACAAACCAACAAGCCAACAAGCCAACAAACCAACAAACCAACAAAGCAACAAACCAACAAACCAACAAACCAACAAACCAACAAGCCAACAAGCCAACAAACCAACAAACCAACAAGCCAACAAGCCAACAACCCAACAAACCAACAAGTCAACAATCCAACAAACCAACAAACCAAAAAACCAACAAACCAAAAAACCAACAAACCAACAAACCAACAAACCAACAAACCAACAAACCAACAAACCAACAAACCAACAAGCCAACAAGCCAACAAACCAACAAACTAACAAACCAACAAGCCAACAAACCAACAAACCAGCAAGCCAACAAGCCAACAAACCATCAAACCAAGTAACCAAAAAGCCAACAAACTAACAAACCAACAAGCCAACAAACCAACAAGCCAACAAGCCAACAAACCAACAAACCAACAAAGCAACAAACCAACAAACCAACAAACCAACAAACCAACAAACTAACAAACCAACAAGCCAACAAGCCAACAAACCAACAAACCAACAAGCCAACAAACCAAAAACCAACAAACCAATAAACCAACAAGCCAACAAGCCAACAAACCAACAAACCTACAAGCCAACAAACCAACAAACCAACAAACCAACATGCCAACAAACCAACAAACAAAGTAACCAACAAGCCAACATACCCACAAACCAACAATCCAACAAGCCAACAAACCAACAAACCAACAAGCCAACAAACCAACAAACCAACAAACCAACAAACCAACAAACAAATAAACCAACAAACCAACAAACCAACAAACCAACAAACCAACAAACCAACAAACCAACAAACCAACAAACCAACAAACCAACAAACCAAAAAAACCAACAAACCAACAAACCAACAAGCCAACAAACCAACAAACCAATAAACCAACAAGCCAACAAACCAACAAACAAATAAACCAACAAACCAACAAACCAACAAACCAACAAACCAACAAACCAAAAAACCAACAAACCAACAAGCCAACAAGCCAACAAACCAACAAACTAACAAACCAATAAGCCAACAAACTAACAAACCAACAAGCCAGCAAGCCAACAAACCAACAAACCAACAAACCAACAAACCGAAAAACCAACAAACCAACAAACTATCAAACGAACAAAGCAACAAGCCAACAAGCCAACAAACCAACAAACCAACAAGCCAACAAACCAACAAACCAACAAGCCAACAAGCCAACAAACCAACAAACCAACAAACCAACAAGCCAACAAACCAACAAACCAACAAGCCAACAAGCCAACAAACCAACAAACCAACAAACCAACAAACCAACAAACCAACAAGCCAACAAGCCAACAAACCAACAAACCAACAAGCAAACAAACCAACAAACCAACAAACCAACAAACCAACAAACCAACAAACCAACAAACCAACAAACCAACAAGCCAACAAGCCAACAAACCAACAAACCAACAAGCCAACAAACCAACAAACAAATAAACCAACAAACCAACAAACCAACAAACCAACAAAATAACAAACTAACAAACCAACAAACCAACAAACCAACAAACCAACAAGCCAACAAAACAACAAACCAACAAACCAACAAACCAACAAGCCAACAAACCAACAAACCAACAAGCCAACAAACCAACAAACCAACAAACCAACAAACCAACAAGCCAACAAGCCAACAAACCAACAAACCAACAAGAACCAACAAGCCAACAAGCCAACAAACCAACAAACCAACAAACCAACAAACCAACAAACCAACAAGCCAACAAGCCAACAAACCAACAAACCAACAAGCAAACAAACCAACAAACCAACAAACCAACAAACCAACAAACCAACAAACCAACAAACCAACAAACCAACAAACCAACAAACCAACAAGCCAACAAGCCAACAAACCAACAAACCAACAAGCCAACAAACCAACAAACAAATAAACCAACAAACCAACAAACCAACAAACCAACAAAATAACAAACTAACAAACCAACAAACCAACAAACCAACAAACCAACAAGCCAACAAAACAACAAACCAACAAACCAACAAACCAACAAGCCAACAAACCAACAAACCAACAAGCTAACAAACCAACAAACCAACAAACCAACAAAGCAACAAGCCAACAAGCCAACAAACCAACACACCAACAAGCCAACAAACCAATAAACCAACAAGCCAACAAACCAACAAACCAACAAACCAACAAGCCAACAAGCCAACAAACCAACAAACCAAAAAACCAACAAGCCAACAAACCAACAAACCAACAAACCAACAAACCAACAAACCAACAAGCGAACAAACCATAAAACAAATAAACCAACAAACCAACAAACCAACAAACCAACAAACCAACAAACCAAAAAACCAACAAACCAACAAACCAACAAGCCAACAAACCAACAAACCAACAAACCAACAAGCCAACAAACCAACAAACAAATAAACCAACAAACCAACAAACCAACAAACCAACAAACCAACAAACCAACAAACCAACAAACCAACAAACAAATAAACCAACAAAACAAAAAGCCAACAAACCAACAAACCAACAAACCAACAAACCAACAAACCAACAAACCAAAAAACCAACAAACCAACAAGCGAACAAACCATAAAACAAATAAACCAACAAACCAACAAACCAACAAACCAACAAACCAACAAACCAAAAAACCAACAAACCAACAAACCAACAAGCCAACAAACCAACAAACCAACAAACCAACAAGCCAACAAACCAACAAACAAATAAACCAACAAACCAACAAACCAACAAACCAACAAACCAACAAACCAACAAACCAACAAACCAAAAAACCAACAAACCAACAAGCCAACAAGCCAAAAAACTAACAAACTAACAAACCAACAAGCCAACAAACAAACAAACCAACAACCCAACAAGCCAACAAACCAACAAACCAACAAGCCAACAAGCCAACAAACCAACAAACTAACAAACCAACAAACCAACAAACCAACAAACCAACAAACCAACAAACCAACAAACCAACAAGCCAACAAGCCAACAAACCAACAAACCAACAAACCAACAAGCCAACAAACCAACAAGCCAACAAACCAACAAACCAACAAACCAAGTAACCAAAAAGCCAACAAACTAACAAACCAACAAGCCAACAAGCCAACAAATCAACAAACCAACAAAGCAACAAGCCAACAAGCCAACAAACCAACAAACCAACAAGCCAACAAACCAACAAACCAACAAATAAATAAACCAACAAACAAACAAACCAGCAAACCAACATATAAAAAACCAACTCCACCAACAAACCAACAAGCCAACAAGCCAACAAACCAACAAACCAACAAGCCTACAAGCCAACAAACCAACAAACCAACAAGCCAACAAACCAATAATCCAACAAGCCAAGAAACCAACAAACCAACAAGCCAAGAAGCAAACAAACCAACAAACCAACAAACCAACAAACCAACAAGCCAACAAACCAACAAACGAACAAGCCACCAAACCAACAAACCAACAAACCAACAAGGCAACAAGCCAACAAACTTACAAACCAACAAGCCAACAAGCCAACAAACCAACAAACCAACAAGCCAACAAACCAACAAACCAACAAACCAACAAGCCAACAAACCAACAAACAAATAAACCATCAAACCAACAAACCAACAAACCAACAAGCTAACAAACCAACAAGCCAACAAACCACCAAACCAACAAGTCAACAAGCCAACAAACCAACAAACCAACAAGCCAACAAACCAACAAACCAACAAACCAACAAACCAACATGCCAACAAACCAACAAACCAAGTAACCAACAAGCCAACAAACCAACAAACCAACAATCCAACAAGCCAAAAAACCAACAAACCAACAAGCCAACAAACCAACAAACCAACAAACCAGCAAGACAACAAACCAACAAACAAATAAACCAACAAACCAACAAACCAACAAACCAACAAACCAAAAAACAAACAAACCAACAAACCAACAAGCCAACAAACCAACAAACCAACAAACCAACAAGCCAACAAACCAACAAACAAATAAACCAACAAAGCAACAAACCAACAAACCAACAAACCAACAAACCAACAAACCAACAAACCAAAAAACCAACAAACCAACAAGCCAACTAGCAAATAAACCAACAAACTAACAAACTAACAAACCAACAAGCCAACAAACCAACAAACCAACAAGCCAACAAGCCAACAAACCAACAAACCAACAAACCAAAAAACCAACAAACCAACAAACCATCAAACCATCAAACGAACAAAGCAACAAGCCAATATGCCAACAAACCAACAAACCAACAAGCCAACAAACCAAGAAACCAACAAGCCAACAAGCCAACAAACCAACAAACCAACAAACCATCAAGCCAACAAACCAACAAACCAACAAGCCAAAAAACCAACAAACCAACAAGCCAACAAGCCAACAAACCAACAAACCAACAAGCCTACAAACCAACAAGCCAACAAGCCAACAAACCAACAACCCAACAAGCCAACAAACCAACAAACCAACAAACCAACATGCTAACAAACCAACAAACTAAGTAACAAACAAGCCAACAAACCAACAAACCAACAAGCCAACAAGCCAACAAACCAACAAACCAACAAACCAACAATCCAACAAACCAACAAACCAACAAACCAACAAGCCAACAAACCAACGAACCAACAAACAAATAAACCAACAAACCAACAAACCAACAAACCAACAAACCAACAAACCAAAAAACCAACAAACCAACAAACCAACAAGCCAACAAACCAACAAACCAACAAGCCAACAAACCAACAAACCAACAAAGCAACAAACCAACAAACCAACAAACCAACAAACCAACAAGCCAACAAGCCAACAAGCCAACAAACCAACAAACCAACATGCCAACAAGCCAACAAACCAACAAACCAACAAGTCAACAAACCAACAAACCAACAAGCCAACAAGCCAACAAACTAACAAAACAACAAGCCAACAAACCAACAAACAAATAAACCAACAAACCAACACACCAACAAACCAACAAACCAACAAACTAACAAACCAACAAGCCAACAAACCAACAAACAAATAAACCAACAAACCAACAAACCAACAAACCAACAAACCAAAAAACAAACAAACCAACAAACCAACAAGCCAACAAACCAACAAACCAACAAACCAACAAGCCAACAAACCAACAAACAAATAAACCAACAAAGCAACAAACCAACAAACCAACAAACCAACAAACCAACAAACCAACAAACCAAAAAACCAACAAACCAACAAGCCAACTAGCAAATAAACCAACAAACTAACAAACTAACAAACCAACAAGCCAACAAACCAACAAACCAACAAGCCAACAAGCCAACAAACCAACAAACCAACAAACCAAAAAACCAACAAACCAACAAACCATCAAACCATCAAACGAACAAAGCAACAAGCCAATATGCCAACAAACCAACAAACCAACAAGCCAACAAACCAAGAAACCAACAAGCCAACAAGCCAACAAACCAACAAACCAACAAACCATCAAGCCAACAAACCAACAAACCAACAAGCCAAAAAACCAACAAACCAACAAGCCAACAAGCCAACAAACCAACAAACCAACAAGCCTACAAACCAACAAGCCAACAAGCCAACAAACCAACAACCCAACAAGCCAACAAACCAACAAACCAACAAACCAACATGCCAACAAACCAACAAACTAAGTAACAAACAAGCCAACAAACCAACAAACCAACAAGCCAACAAGCCAACAAACCAACAAACCAACAAACCAACAATCCAACAAACCAACAAACCAACAAACCAACAAGCCAACAAACCAACGAACCAACAAACAAATAAACCAACAAACCAACAAACCAACAAACCAACAAACCAACAAACCAAAAAACCAACAAACCAACAAACCAACAAGCCAACAAACCAACAAACCAACAAGCCAACAAACCAACAAACCAACAAAGCAACAAACCAACAAACCAACAAACCAACAAACCAACAAGCCAACAAGCCAACAAGCCAACAAACCAACAAACCAACAAGCCAACAAGCCAACAAACCAACAAACCAACAAGTCAACAAACCAACAAACCAACAAGCCAACAAGCCAACAAACTAACAAAACAACAAGCCAACAAACCAACAAACAAATAAACCAACAAACCAACACACCAACAAACCAACAAACCAACAAACTAACAAACCAACAAGCCAACAAACCAACAAACCAACAAGCCAACAAGCCAACAAACCAACAAACCAACAAGCCGACAAGCCAACAAGCCAACAAACCAACAAACCAACAAGCCAACAAACGAACAAACCAACAAACCAACATGCCAACAAACCAACAAACTAAGTAACCAACAAGCCAACAAACCAACAAACCAACAACCCAACAAGCCAACAAACCAACAAACCAACAAACCAACAACCCAACAAACCAACAAACCAACAAGCCAACAAACCAACAAACAAATAAACCAAAAAACCAAAAAACCAACAAACCAACAAACCAACAAACCAACAAACCAAAAAACCAACAAACCAACAAACCAACAAGCCAACAAACCAACAAACCAACAAACCAACAAGCCAACAAACCAACAAACAAATAAACCAACAAACCAACAAACCAAAAAACCAACAAACCAACAAACCATCAAACCAACAAACCAACAAACCAACAGGCCAACAAACCAACAAACCAACAAACCAACAAACCAACAAACCAACAAGCCAACAAACCAACAAACAAATAAACCAACGAACCAAAAAACCAACAAACAAACAAACAAACAAACCAACAAACCAACAAACCAACAAACCAACAAACCAACAAACCAACAAACCAATAAGCAAACACCACCAACAAACCAACAAATCAACAAACCAACAAGCCAACAAACCAACAAGCCAACAAACCAACAAACCAACAAACCAAGTAACCAAAAAGCCAACAAATTATAAACCAACAAACCAACAAACCAACAAGCCAACAAGCCAACAAACCAACAAACCAACAAACCAACAAACCAACAAACCAACAAACCAACAAACCAACAAACCAGCAAACCAACAAGCCAACAAGCCAACAAACCAACAAACCAACAAGCCAACAAGCCAACAAACCAACAAACCAACAAGCCAACAAACCAACAAACCAACAAGCCAACAAGCCAACAAACCAACAAACCAACAAGTCAACAAACCAACAAACCAACAAGCCAACAAGCCAACAAACTAACAAAACAACAAGCCAACAAACCAACAAACAAATAAACCAACAAACCAACACACCAACAAACCAACAAACCAACAAACTAACAAACCAACAAGCCAACAAACCAACAAACCAACAAGCCAACAAGCCAACAAACCAACAAACCAACAAGCCGACAAGCCAACAAGCCAACAAACCAACAAACCAACAAGCCAACAAACGAACAAACCAACAAACCAACATGCCAACAAACCAACAAACTAAGTAACCAACAAGCCAACAAACCAACAAACCAACAACCCAACAAGCCAACAAACCAACAAACCAACAAACCAACAACCCAACAAACCAACAAACCAACAAGCCAACAAACCAACAAACAAATAAACCAAAAAACCAAAAAACCAACAAACCAACAAACCAACAAACCAACAAACCAAAAAACCAACAAACCAACAAACCAACAAGCCAACAAACCAACAAACCAACAAACCAACAAGCCAACAAACCAACAAACAAATAAACCAACAAACCAACAAACCACCAAACCAACAAACCAACAAACAAAAAAACCAACAAACCAACAAGCCAACAAGCCAACAAACCAACAAACTAACAAACCAATAAGCCAACAAACCAACAAACCAACAAACCAAAAAACCAACAAACCAACAAACCATCAAACCAACAAACCAACAAACCAACAGGCCAACAAACCAACAAACCAACAAACCAACAAACCAACAAACCAACAAGCCAACAAACCAACAAACAAATAAACCAACGAACCAAAAAACCAACAAACAAACAAACAAACAAACCAACAAACCAACAAACCAACAAACCAACAAACCAACAAACCAACAAACCAATAAGCAAACACCACCAACAAACCAACAAATCAACAAACCAACAAGCCAACAAACCAACAAGCCAACAAACCAACAAACCAACAAACCAAGTAACCAAAAAGCCAACAAATTATAAACCAACAAACCAACAAACCAACAAGCCAACAAGCCAACAAACCAACAAACCAACAAACCAACAAACCAACAAACCAACAAACCAACAAACCAACAAACCAGCAAACCAACAAGCCAACAAGCCAACAAACCAACAAACCAACAAGCCAACAAGCCAACAAACCAACAAACCAACAAGTCAACAAACCAACAAACCAACAAGCCAACAAGCCAACAAACCAACAAACAAATAAACCAACAAAGCAACAAACCAACAAACCAACAAACCAACAAACCAACAAACCAAAAAACCAACAAACCAACAAGCCAACTAGCCAACAAACCAACAAACTAACAAACTAACAAACCAACAAGCCAACAAACCAACAAACCAACAAGCCAACAAGCCAACAAACCAACAAACCAACAAACCAAAAAACCAACAAACCAACAAACCATCAAACCATCAAACGAACAAAGCAACAAGCCAATATGCCAACAAACCAACAAACCAACAAGCCAACAAACCAACAAACCAACTAGCCAACAAGCCGACAAACCAACAAACCAACAAACCATCAAGCCAACAAACCAACAAACCAACAAGCCAAAAAACCAACAAACCAACAAGCCAACAAGCCAACAAACCAACAAACCAACAAGCCAACAAACCAACAATCAACAAGCCAACAAACCAACAAAACAACAAGCCAACAAACCAACAAACCAACAAACCAACAAACCAACATGCCAACAAACCAACAAACTAAGTAACAAACAAGCCAACAAACCAACAAACCAACAAGCCAACAAGCCAACAAACCAACAAACCAACAAACCAACAATCCAACAAACCAACAAACCAACAAACCAACAAACAAATAAACCAACAAACCAACAAACCACCAAACCAACAAACCAACAAACAAAAAAACCAATAAACCAACAAGCCAACAAGCCAACAAACCAACAAACTAACAAACCAACAAGCCAACAAACCAACAAACCAACAAACCAAAAAACCAACAAACCAACAAACCATCAAACCAACAAACCAACAAACCAACAGGCCAACAAACCAACAAACCAACAAACCAACAAACCAACAAGCCAACAAACCAACAAACAAATAAACCAACGAACCAAAAAACCAACAAACAAACAAACAAACAAACCAACAAACCAACAAACCAACAAACCAACAAACCAACAAACCAATATGCCAACACCACCAACAAACCAACAAACCAACAAACCAACAAGCCAACAAACCAACAAGCCAACAAACCAACAAACCAACAAACCAAGTAACCAAAAAGCCAACAAACTAACAAACCAACAAACCAACAAACCAACAAGCCAACAAGCCAACAAACCAACAAACCAACAAACCAACAAACCAACAAACCAACAAACCAACAAACCAACAAACCAGCAAACCAACAAGCCAACAAGCCAACAAACCAACAAACCAACAAGCCAACAAGCCAACAAACCAACAAACCAACAAGTCAACAAACCAACAAACCAACAAACCAAAAAACCAACAAACCAACAAACCAACAAACCAACAAACCAACAAACCAACAAACCAACAAACCAACAAACCAACAAGCCAACAAGCCAACAAACCAACAAACTAACAAACCAACAAGCCAACAAACCAACAAACCAACAAGCCAACAAGCCATCAAACCAAGTAACCAAAAAGCCAACAAACTAACAAACCAACAAGCCAACAAGCCAACAAACCAACAAGCCAACAAACCAACAAACCAACAAACCAACAAAGCAACAAACCAACAAACCAACAAACCAACAAACCAACAAACCAACAAACTAACAAACCAACAAGCCAACAAGCCAACAAACAAACAAACCAACAAGCCAACAAACCAACAAACCAACAAACCAATAAACCAACAAGCCAACAAGCCAACAAACCAACAAACCAACAAGCCAACAAACCAACAAACCAACAAACCAACAAGCCAACAAACCAACAAACCAACAAGCCAACAAACCAACAAACCAACAAACCAACAAACCAACAAACCAAAAAAACCAACAAACCAACAAACCAACGAGCCAACAAACCAACAAACCAATAAACCAACAAGCCAACAAACCAAGAAACAAATAAACCAACAAACCAACAAACCAACAAACCAACAAACCAACAAACCAACAAACCAACAAACCAACAAACCAAAAAACCAACAAACCAACAAGCCAACAAGCCAACAAACCAACAAACTAACAAACCAACAAGCCAACAAACCAACAAACCAACAAGCCAGCAAGCCAACAAACCAACAAACCAACAACCCAAAAAACCAACAAACCAACAAACTATCAAACGAACAAAGCAACAAGCCAACAAGCCAACAAACCAACAAACCAACAAACCAACAAGCCAACAAACCAACAAAGCAACAAACCAACAAGCCAACAAGCCAACAAACCAACAAACCAACAAACCAACAAGCCAACAAACCAACAAACCAACAAGCCAACAAACCAACAAACCAACAAACCAACAAACCAACAAGCCAACAAGCCAACAAACCAACAAACCAACAAGCCAACAAACCAACAAACCAACAAACCAACAAACCAACAAACCAACAAACCAACAAACCAACAAACCAACAAACCAACAAGCCAACAAGCCAACAAACCAACAAACCAACAAGCCAACAAACCAACAAACAAATAAACCAACAAACCAGCTAACCAACAAACCAACAAAATAACAAACTAACAAACCAACAAACCAACAAACCAACAAACCAACAAGCCAACAAATCAACAAACCAACAAACCAACAAACCAACAAGCCAACAAACCAACAAACCAACAAGCCAACAAACCAACAAACCAACAAACCAACAAAGCAACAAGCCAACAAGCCAACAAACCAACACACCAACAAGCCAACAAACCAATAAACCAACAAGCCAACAAACCAACAAACCAACAAGCCAACAAGCCAACAAACCAACAAAATAAAAAACCAAGAAGCCAACAAACCAACAAACCAACAAACCAACAAACCAACAAGCCAACAAACCAACAAACAAATAAACCAACAAACCAAAAAGCCAACAAACCAACAAACCAACAAACCAACAAACCAACAAACCAACAAGCCAACAAACCAACAAGCCAACAAACCAACAAACCAACAAACCAAGTAACCAAAAAGCCAACAAACTAACAAACCAACAAGCCAACAAGCCAACAAATCAACAAACCAACAAAACAACAAGCCAACAAGCCAACAAACCAACAAACCAACAAGCCAACAAACCAACAAACCAACAAACCAACAAGCCAACATACCAACAAATAAATAAACCAACAAACCAACAAACCAGCAAACCAACAAATAAAAAACCAACACCACCAACAAACCAACAAGCCAACAAACCAACAAACCAACAAGCCTACAAGCCAACAAACCAACAAACCAACAAGCCAACAAACCAATAAACCAACAAGCCAAGAAACCAACAAACCAATAAGCCAAGAATCAAACAAACCAACAAACCAACAAACCACCAAACCAACAAGCCAACAAACCAACAAACGAACAAGCCAACAAACCAACAAACCAACAAACCAACAAACAAATAAACCAACAAAGCAACAAACCAACAAACCAACAAACCAACAAACCAACAAACCAAAAAACCAACAAACCAACAAGCCAACTAGCCAACAAACCAACAAACTAACAAACTAACAAACCAACAAGCCAACAAACCAACAAACCAACAAGCCAACAAGCCAACAAACCAACAAACCAACAAACCAAAAAACCAACAAACCAACAAACCATCAAACCATCAAACGAACAAAGCAACAAGCCAATATGCCAACAAACCAACAAACCAACAAGCCAACAAACCAACAAACCAACTAGCCAACAAGCCAACAAACCAACAAACCAACAAACCATCAAGCCAACAAACCAACAAACCAACAAGCCAAAAAACCAACAAACCAACAAGCCAACAAGCCAACAAACCAACAAACCAACAAGCCAACAAACCAACAATCAACAAGCCAACAAACCAACAAACCAACAAGCCAACAAACCAACAAACCAACAAACCAACAAACCAACATGCCAACAAACCAACAAACTAAGTAACAAACAAGCCAACAAACCAACAAACCAACAAGCCAACAAGCCAACAAACCAACAAACCAACAAACCAACAATCCAACAAACCAACAAACCAACAAACCAACAAGCCAACAAACCAACAAACCAACAAACAAATAAACCAACAAACCACCAAACCAACAAACCAACAAACAAAAAAACCAACAAACCAACAAGCCAACAAGCCAACAAACCAACAAACTAACAAACCAACAAGCCAACAAACCAACAAACCAACAAACCAAAAAACCAACAAACCAACAAACCATCAAACCAACAAACCAACAAACCAACAGGCCAACAAACCAACAAACCAACAAACCAACAAACCAACAAGCCAACAAACCAACAAACAAATAAACCAACGAACCAAAAAACCAACAAACCAACAAACAAACAAACAAACAAACCAACAAACCAACAAACCAACAAACCAACAAACCAACAAACCAATATGCCAACACCACCAACAAACCAACAAACCAACAAACCAACAAGCCAACAAACCAACAAGCCAACAAACCAACAAACCAACAAACCAAGTAACCAAAAAGCCAACAAACTAACAAACCAACAAACCAACAAACCAACAAGCCAACAAGCCAACAAACCAACAAACCAACAAACCAACAAACCAACAAACCAACAAACCAACAAACCAACAAACCAGCAAACCAACAAGCCAACAAGCCAACAAACCAACAAACCAACAAGCCAACAAGCCAACAAACCAACAAACCAACAAGTCAACAAACCAACAAACCAACAAACCAAAAAACCAACAAACCAACAAACCAACAAACCAACAAACCAACAAACCAACAAACCAACAAACCAACAAACCAACAAGCCAACAAGCCAACAAACCAACAAACTAACAAACCAACAAGCCAACAAACCAACAAACCAACAAGCCAACAAACCATCAAACCAAGTAACCAAAAAGCCAACAAACTAACAAACCAACAAGCCAACAAGCCAACAAACCAACAAGCCAACAAACCAACAAACCAACAAACCAACAAAGCAACAAACCAACAAACCAACAAACCAACAAACCAACAAACTAACAAACCAACAAGCCAACAAGCCAACAAACAAACAAACCAACAAGCCAACAAACCAACAAACCAACAAACCAATAAACCAACAAGCCAACAAGCCAACAAACCAACAAACCAACAAGCCAACAAACCAACAAACCAACAAACCAACAAGCCAACAAACCAACAAACCAACAAGCCAACAAACCAACAAACCAACAAACCAACAAACCAACAAACCAAAAAAACCAACAAACCAACAAACCAACAAGCCAACAAACCAACAAACCAATAAACCAACAAAGCCAACAAACCAAGAAACAAATAAACCAACAAACCAACAAACCAACAAACCAACAAACCAACAAACCAACAAACCAACAAACCAAAAAACCAACAAACCAACAAGCCAACAAGCCAACAAACCAACAAACTAACAAACCAACAAGCCAACAAACCAACAAACCAACAAGCCAGCAAGCCAACAAACCAACAAACCAACAACCCAAAAAACCAACAAACCAACAAACTATCAAAAGAACAAAGCAACAAGCCAACAAGCCAACAAACCAACAAACCAACAAACCAACAAGCCAACAAACCAACAAACCAACAAACCAACAAGCCAACAAGCCAACAAACCAACAAACCAACAAACCAACAAGCCAACAAACCAACAAACCAACAAGCCAACAAACCAACAAACCAACAAACCAACAAACCAACAAGCCAACAAGCCAACAAACCAACAAACCAACAAGCCAACAAACCAACAAACCAACAAACCAACAAACCAACAAACCAACAAACCAACAAACCAACAAACCAACAAACCAACAAGCCAACAAGCCAACAAACCAACAAACCAACAAGCCAACAAACAAACAAACAAATAAACCAACAAACCAACTAACCAACAAACCAACAAAATAACAAACTAACAAACCAACAAACCAACAAACCAACAAACCAACAAGCCAACAAATCAACAAACCAACAAACCAACAAACCAACAAGCCAACAAACCAACAAACCAACAAGCCAACAAACCAACAAACCAACAAACCAACAAAGCAACAAGCCAACAAGCCAACAAACCAACACACCAACAAGCCAACAAACCAATAAACCAACAAGCCAACAAACCAACAAACCAACAAACCAACAAGCCAACAAGCCAACAAACCAACAAACCAAAAAACCAAGAAGCCAACAAACCAACAAACCAACAAACCAACAAACCAACAAGCCAACAAACCAACAAACAAATAAACCAACAAACCAAAAAGCCAACAAACCAACAAACCAACAAACCAACAAGCCAACAAACCAACAAGCCAACAAACCAACAAACCAACAAACCAAGTAACCAAAAAGCCAACAAACTAACAAACCAACAAGCCAACAAGCCAACAAATCAACAAACCAACAAAACAACAAGCCAACAAGCCAACAAACCAACAAACCAACAAGCCAACAAACCAACAAACCAACAAACCAACAAGCCAACACACCAACAAATAAATAAACCAACAAACCAACAAACCAGCAAACCAACAAATAAAAAACCAACACCACCAACAAACCAACAAGCCAACAAACCAACAAACCAACAAGCCTACAAGCCAACAAACCAACAAACCAACAAGCCAACAAACCAATAAACCAACAAGCCAAGAAACCACCAAACCAACAAGCCAACAAACCAACAAACGAACAAGCCAACAAACCAACAAACCAACAAATCAACAAGCCAACAAGCCAACAAACCAACAAACCAACAAGCCAACAAACCAACAAACGAACAAGCCAACAAACCAACAAACCAACAAATCAACAAGCCAACAAGCCAACAAACCAACAAACCAACAAGCCAACAAGCCAACAAACCAACAAACCAACAAGCCAACAAACCAACAAACTAACAAACCAACAAGCCAACAAACCAACAAACAAATAAACCATCAAACCAACAAACCGACAAACCAACAAACTAACAAACCAACAAGCCAACAAACCAACAAACCAACAAGTCAATAAGCCAACAAACCAACAAACCAACAAGCCAACAAACCAACAAACCAACAAACCAACATGCCACCAAACCAACAAACCAAGTAACCAACAAGCCAACAAACCAACAAACCAACAATCCAACAAGCCAAAAAACCAAAAAACCAACAAGCCAACAAACCAACAAACCAACAAACCAGCAAGCCAACAAACCAACAAACAAATAAACCAACAAACCAACAAACCAACAAACCAAAAAACCAACAAACCAACAAGCCAACAAACCAACAAACCAACAAACCAACAAGCCAACAAACCAACAAACCAACAAGCCAACAAACCAACAAACCAACAAACCAACAAACCAACAAGCCAACAAGCCAACAAACCAACAAACCAACAAGCCAACAAACCAACAAACCAACAAACCAACAAACCAACAAACCAACAAACCAACAAACCAACAAACCAACAAACCAACAAGCCAACAAGCCAACAAACCAACAAACCAACAAGCCAACAAACCAACAAACAAATAAACCAACAAACCAACTAACCAACAAACCAACAAAATAACAAACTAACAAACCAACAAACCAACAAACCAACAAACCAACAAGCCAACAAATCAACAAACCAACAAACCAACAAACCAACAAGCCAACAAACCAACAAACCAACAAGCCAACAAACCAACAAACCAACAAACCAACAAAGCAACAAGCCAACAAGCCAACAAACCAACACACCAACAAGCCAACAAACCAATAAACCAACAAGCCAACAAACCAACAAACCAACAAACCAACAAGCCAACAAGCCAACAAACCAACAAACCAAAAAACCAAGAAGCCAACAAACCAACAAACCAACAAACCAACAAACCAACAAGCCAACAAACCAACAAACAAATAAACCAACAAACCAAAAAGCCAACAAACCAACAAACCAACAAACCAACAAGCCAACAAACCAACAAGCCAACAAACCAACAAACCAACAAACCAAGTAACCAAAAAGCCAACAAACTAACAAACCAACAAGCCAACAAGCCAACAAATCAACAAACCAACAAAGCAACAAGCCAACAAGCCAACAAACCAACAAACCAACAAGCCAACAAACCAACAAACCAACAAACCAACAAGCCAACATACCAACAAATAAATAAACCAACAAACCAACAAACCAGCAAACCAACAAATAAGAAACCAACACCACCAACAAACCAACAAGCCAACAAACCAACAAACCAACAAGCCTACAAGCCAACAAACCAACAAACCAACAAGCCAACAAACCAATAAACCAACAAGCCAAGAAACCAACAAACCAATAAGCCAAGAATCAAACAAACCAACAAACCAACAAACCACCAAACCAACAAGCCAACAAACCAACAAACGAACAAGCCAACAAACCAACAAACCAACAAATCAACAAGCCAACAAGCCAACAAACCAACAAACCAACAAGCCAACAAGCCAACAAACCAACAAACCAACAAGCCAACAAACCAACAAACTAACAAACCAACAAGCCAACAAACCAACAAACAAATAAACCATCAAACCAACAAACCGACAAATCAACAAACTAACAAACCAACAAGCCAACAAACCAACAAACCAACAAGTCAATAAGCCAACAAACCAACAAACCAACAAGCCAACAAACCAACAAACCAACAAACCAACATGCCACCAAACCAACAAACCAAGTAACCAACAAGCCAACAAACCAACAAACCAACAATCCAACAAGCCAAAAAACCAACAAACCAACAAGCCAACAAACCAACAAACCAACAAACCAGCAAGCCAACAAACCAACAAACAAATAAACCAACAAACCAACAAACCAACAAACCAAAAAACCAACAAACCAACAAACCAACAAGCCAACAAACCAACAAACCAACAAACCAACAAGCCAACAAACCAACAAACAAATAAACCAACAAAGCAACAAACCAACAAACCAACAAACCAACAAACCAAAAAACCAACAAACCAACAAGCCAACTAGCAAACAAACCAACAAACTAACAAACCAACAAGCCAACAAACCAACAAACCAACAAGCCAACAAGCCAACAAACCAACAAACCAACAAACCAAAAAACCAACAAACCAACAAACCATCAAACCATCAAACGAACAAAGCAACAAGCCAACATGCCAACAAACCAACAAACCAACAAGCCAACAAACCAACAAACCAACAAGCCAACAAGCCAACAAACCAACAAACCAACAAACCATCAAGCCAACAAACCAACAAACCAACAAGCTAACAAACCAACAAACCAACAAGCCAACAAGCCAACAAACCAACAAACCAACAAGCCAACAAACCAACAAACAAATAAACCAACAAACCAACACACCAACAAACCAACAAACTAACAAACCAACAAGCCAACAAACCAACAAGCCAACAAGCCAACAAACCAACAAACCAACAAGCCAACAAACCAACAAACCAACATGCCAACAAACCAACAAACTAAGTAACCAACAAACCAAAAAACAAACAAACCAACAAACCATCAAACCATCAAACGAACAAACCAACAAGCCAACAAGCCAACAAACCAACAAACCAACAAACCAAAAAACCAACAAACCAACAAACCATCAAACCATCAAACGAACAAAGCAACAAGCCAACATGCCAACAAACCAACAAACCAACAAGCCAACAAACCAACAAACCAACAAGCCAACAAGCCAACAAACCAACAAACCAACAAACCATCAAGCCAACAAACCAACAAACCAACAAGCTAACAAACCAACAAACCAACAAGCCAACAAGCCAACAAACCAACAAACCAACAAGCCAACAAACCAACAAACAAATAAACCAACAAACCAACACACCAACAAACCAACAAACCAACAAACCATCAAGCCAACAAACCAACAAACCAACAAGCTAACAAACCAACAAACCAACAAGCCAACAAGCCAACAAACCAACAAACCAACACGCCAACAAACCAACAAACAAATAAACCAACAAACCAACACACCAACAAACCAACAAACCAACAAACTAACAAACCAACAAGCCAACAAACCAACAAGCCAACAAGCCAACAAACCAACAAACCAACAAACCAACAAACCAACAAACCAACAAACCAACAAACCAACAAGCCAACAAACCAACAAACCAACAAACAAATAAACCAACAAACCAACAAACCAACAAACCAACAAACCAACAAACCAAAAAACCAACAAACCAACAAACCAACAAGCCAACAAACCAACAAACCAACAAACCAACAAGCCAACAAACCAACAAACAAATAAACCAACAAACCAACAAACCAACAAACCAACAAACCAACAAACCAACAAACCAAAAAACCAACAAACCAACAAGCTAACAAGCCAACAAACCAAAAAACTAACAAACCAACAAGCCAACAAACCAACAAACCAACAAGCCAACAAGCCAACAAACCAACAAACCAACAAACCAAAAAACCAACAAACCAACAAACCAACAAACCATCAAACCAACAAACCAACAAACCAACAGGCCAACAAACCAACAAACCAACAAACCAACAAACCAACAAGCCAACAAACCAACAAACAAATAAACCAACAAACCAACAAACCAACAAACCAACAAACCAACAAACCAACAAACCAACAAACCAACAAACCAACAAACCAATAAGCCAACAAGCCAACAAACCAACAAACCAACAAACCAACAAGCCAACAAACCAACAAGCCAACAAACCAACAAACCAACAAACCAAGTAACCAAAAAGCCAAGAAACTAACAAACCAACAAACCAACAAACCAACAAGCCAACAAGCCAACAAGCCAACAAGCCAACAAACCAACAAACCAACAAAGCAACAAACCAACAAACCAACAAACCAACAAACCAACAAGCCAACAAGCGAACAAACCAACAAACCAACAAGCCAACAAGCCAACAAACCAACAAACCAACAAGTCAACAAACTAACAAACCAACAAACCAAAAAACCAACAAACCAACAAACCAACAAACCAACAAACCAACAAACCAACAAACCAACAAGCCAACAAGCCAACAAACCAACAAACTAACAAACCAACAAGCCAACAAACCAACAAGCCAACAAGCCAACAAACCATCAAACCAAGTAGCCAAAAAGCCAACAAACTAACAAACCATCAAGCCAACAAACCAACAAGCCAACAAGCCAACAAACCAACAAACCAACAAAGCAACAAACCAACAAAGCAACAAACCAACAAACCAACAAACCAACAAACCAACAAACTAACAAACCAACAAGCCAACAAACCAACAAACCAACAAAACAACAAGCCAACAAACCAACAAACAAATAAACCAACAAACCAACAAACCAACAAACCAACAAACCAACAAACCAACAAACCAACAAACCAACAAACCAACAAACCAACAAACCAACAAACCAAAAAACCAACAAACCAACAAACCAACAAGCCAACAAACCAACAAACCAATAAACCAACAAGCCAACAAACCAACAAACAAATAAACCAACAAACCAACAAACCAACAAACCAACAAACCAACAAACCAACAAACCAAAAAACCAACAAACCAACAAGCCAACAAGCCAACAAACCAACAAACTAACAAACCAACAAGCATACAAACCAACAAACCAACAAGCCAGCAAGCCAACAAACCAACCAACCAACAAACCAAAAAACCAACAAACCAACAAACCAACAAACTATGAAACGAACAAAGCAACAAGCCAACAAGCCAACAAACCAACAAACCAACAAACCAACAAGCCAACAAACCAACAAACCAACAAGCCAACAAACCAACAAACCAACAAACCAACAAACCAGCAAGCCAACAAGCCAACAAACCAACAAACCAACAAGCCAACAAACCAACAAACCAACAAACCAACAAACCAACAAACCAACAACCCAACAAACCAACAAACCAACAAACCAACAAACCAGCAAGCCAACAAGCCAACAAACCAACAAACCAACAAGCCAACAAACCAACAAACAAATAAACCAACAAACCAACAAACCAAAAACCAACAAACCAACAAACTAACAAACTAACAAACCAACAAACCAACAAACCAACAAACCAACAAGCCAACAAACCAACAAACCAACAAACCAACAAACCAACAAGCCAACAAACCAACAAACCAACAAGCCAACAAACCAACAAACCAACAAACCAACAAAGCAACAAGCCAACAAGCCAACAAACCAACACACCAACAAGCCAACAAACCAACAAACCAACAAGCCAAAAAACCAACAAACCAACAAACCAACAAGCCAACAAGCCAACAAACCAACAAACCAACAAACCAACAAACCAACAAACCAAAAAACCAACAAACCAACAAGCCAACAATCCAATAAACAACAAACTAACAAACCAACAAGCCAACAAACCAACAAACCAACAAGCCAGCAAGCCAACAAACCAACCAACCAACAAACCAAAAAACCAACAAACCAACAAACTATGAAACGAACAAAGCAACAAGCCAACAAGCCAACAAACCAACAAACCAACAAACCAACAAGCCAACAAACCAACAAACCTACAAGCCAACAAACCAACAAACCAACAAACCAACAAACCAACAAGCCAACAAGCCAACAAACCAACAAACCAACAAGCCAACAAACCAACAAACCAACAAAACAACAAACCAACAAATCAACAACCCAAGAAACCAACAAACCAACAAACCAACAAACCAACAAGCCAACAAGCCAACAAACCAACAAACCAACAAGCCAACAAACCAACAAACAAATAAACCAACAAACCAACAAACCAACAAACCAACAAACTAACAAACTAACAAACCAACAAACCAACAAACCAACAAACCAACAAGCCAACAAACCAACAAACCAACAAACCAACAAACCAACAAGCCAACAAACCAACAAACCAACAAGCCAACAAACCAACAAACCAACAAACCAACAAAGCAACAAGCCAACAAGCCAACAAACCAACACACCAACAAGCCAACAAACCAACAAACCAACAAGCCAAAAAACCAACAAACCAACAAACCAACAAGCCAACAAGCCAACAAACCAACAAACCAACAAGCCAACAAACCAACAAACAAATAAACCAACAAACCAACAAACCAACAAACCAACAAACCAACAAACCAACAAACCAACAAACCAACAAACCAACAAACCAACAAACCAACAAGCCAACAAACCAACAAACCAACAAACCAACAAGCCAACAAGCCAACAAACCAACAAACAAACAAGCCAACAAACCAACAAACCAACAAACCAACATGCCAACAAACCAACAAACTAAGTAACCAACAAGCCAACAAACCAACAAACCAACAAGCCAACAAGCCAACAAACCAACAAACCAACAAGCCAACAAACCAACAAACCAACAAACCAACAAGCCAACAAACCAACAAACAAATAAACCAACAAACCAACAGACCAACAAACCAACAAACCAACAAACCAAAAAACCTACAAACCAACAAACCAGCAAGCCAACAAACCAACAAACAAATAAACCAACAAACCAACAAACCAACAAACCAACAAACCAACAAACCAACAAACCAACAAACCAACAAACCAACAAACCAACAAACCAACAACCCAACAAGCCAAGAAACCTACAAACTAACAAACCAACAAGCCAACAAACCAACAAACTAACAAGCCAACAAGCAAACAAACCAACAAACCAACAAACCAAAAAACCAACAAACCAACAAACCATCAAACGAACAAAGCAGCAAGCAAACAAGCCAACAAACGAACAAACCAACAAGCCAACAAACCAACAAACCAACAAGCCAACAAACCAACAAACAAATAAACCAACAAACCAAAAAGTCAACAAACCAACAAACCAACAAACCAACAAACCAACAAACCAACAAGCCAACAAGCCAACAAACCAACAAGCCAACAAACCATTAAACCAACAAGCCAACAAGCCAACAAACCAACAAACAGATAAATCAACAAACCAACAAACCAACAAACCAACAAACCAAAAAACCAACAAACCAACAAACCAACAAGCCAACAAACCAACAAACAAATAAACCAACAAACCAACAAACCAACAAACCAACAAACCAGCAAACCAACAAATCAAAAAACCAACAAACCAACAAACCAACAAGCCAACAAACCAACAAACCAACAAACAAATAAACCAACAAACCAACAGACCAACAAACCAACAAACCAACAAACCAAAAAACCTACAAACCAACAAACCAGCAAGCCAACAAACCAACAAACAAATAAACCAACAAACCAACAAACCAACAAACCAACAAACCAACAAACCAACAAACCAACAAACCAACAAACCAACAAACCAACAAACCAACAACCCAACAAGCCAAGAAACCTACAAACCAACAAACCAACAAGCCAACAAACCAACAAACTAACAAGCCAACAAGCAAACAAACCAACAAACCAACAAACCAAAAAACCAACAAACCATCAAACGAACAAAG
The DNA here is from genome assembly GCA_958298945.1 of Atherix ibis. Taxonomy (NCBI): domain Eukaryota; kingdom Metazoa; phylum Arthropoda; class Insecta; order Diptera; family Athericidae; genus Atherix; species Atherix ibis. The sequence continues at coordinate 65,914,427 of OY282608.1, read as the reverse complement.
CAGCAAGCAAACAAGCCAACAAACGAACAAACCAACAAGCCAACAAACCAACAAACCAACAAGCCAACAAGACAACAAACCAACAAACAAAAAAAACAACAAGCCAACAAACCAACAAACCAACAAACCAACAAACCAACAAACCAACAAGCCAACAAACCAACAAACAAATAAACCAACAAACCAAAAAGTCAACAAACCAACAAACCAACAAACCAACAAACCAACAAACCAACAAGCCAACAAGCCAACAAACCAACAAGCCAACAAACCATTAAACCAACAAGCCAACAAGCCAACAAACCAACAAACAGATAAACCAACAAACCAACAAACCAACAAACCAACAAACCAAAAAACCAACAAACCAACAAACCAACAAGCCAACAAACCAACAAACAAATAAACCAACAAACCAACAAACCAACAAACCAACAAACCAGCAAACCAACAAATCAAAAAACCAACAAACCAACAAACCAACAAGCCAACAAACCAACAAACCAACAAACCAACAAGCCTACAAACCAACAAACAAATAAACCAACAAACCAACAAACCAACAAACCAACAAACCAACAAACCAACAAACCAAAAAACCAACAAACCAACAAGCCTACAAGCCAACAAACCAACAAATTAACAAACCAACAAGCCAACAAACCAACAAACCAACAAGCCAACAAGCCAACAAAACAACAAACCAACAAACAAAAAAACCAACAAACCAACAAACCATCAAACGAACAAAGCAACAAGCCAACAAACCAAAAAACCAACAAACCAACAAGCCAACAAACCAACAAACTAACAAGCCAACAAGCCAACAAACCAACAAGCCAACAAACCAACAAGCCAACAAACCAACAAGCCAACAAACCAACAAACCAATAAACCAACAAACCAACAAGCCAACAAGCCAACAAACCAACAAACCAACAAGCCAACAAACCAACAAACCAACAAACCAACAAACCAACAAATCAACAAACCAACAAACCAACAAACCAACAAACCAACAAGCCAACAAGCCAACAAACCAACAAACCAACAAGCCAACAAACCAACAAACAAATAAGCCAACAAACCAACAAACCAACAAACCAACAAACCAACAAACCAACAAACTAACAAACCAACAAGCCAACAAACCAACAAACCAATAAGCAAACAAACCAACAAACCAACAAACCAACAAGCCAACAGGCCAACAAACCAACAAACCAACAAGCCAACAAACCAACAAACCAACAAACCAACATGCCAACAAACCAACAAACTAAGTAACCAACAAGCCAACAAACCAACAAACCAACAAGCCAACAAGCCAACCAACCAACAAACCAACAGGCCAACAAACCAACAAACCAACAAACCAACAAGCCATCAAACCAACAAAAAAATAAAACAACAAGCCAACAAACCAACAAACAAATAAACCAACAAACCAATAAACCAACAAACAAATAAACCAACAAACCAACAAACCAACAAACCAACAAACCAACAAACCAACAAACCAACAAACCAACAAACCAACAAACCAACAAACCAACAAACCAACAAACCAACAAACCAACAAACCAACAAGCCAACAAACCAACAAACCAACAAACCAACAAGCCAACAAGCCAACAAACCAACAAACCAACAAGCCAATAAACCAACAAACCAACAAACCAACATGCTAACAAACCAACAAACTAAGTAACCAACAAACCAACAAAAAAATAAACCAACAAACCAACAAACCAACAAACCAACAAAACAAAAAACCAACAAAACAACAAACCAACAAGCCAACAAACCAACAAACCAACAAACCAACAAGCCAACAAACCAACAAACAAATAAACCAACAAAGCAACAAACCAACAAACAAATAAACCAACAAACCAACAAACCAACAAACCAACAAACCAACAAACCAACAAACCAACAAACCAACAAACCAACAAACCAACAAACCAACAAGCCAACAAACCAACAAACCAACAAATCTACAAGCCAACAAGCCAACAAACCAACAAACCAACAAGCCAGCAAACCAACAAACCAACAAACCAACATGCCAACAAACCAACAAACTAACTAACCAACAAGCCAACAAACCAACAAACCAACAAGCCAACAAGCCAACAAACCAACAAACCAACAAACCAAAAAACCAACAAACCAACAAACCATCAAACGAACAAAACAACAAGCCAACAAGCCAACAAACCAACAAAACCAACAAGCCAACAAACCAACAAACCAACAAGCCAACAAGCCAACAAATAAACAAACCAACAAACCAACAGGCCAACTAACCAACAAACCAACAAACCAACAAACCAACAAGCCAACAAACCAACAAACAAATAAACCAACAAACCAAAAAACCAACAAACCAACAAACCAACAAACCAACAGACCCACAAACCAACAAGCCAACAAGCCAACAAACCAACAAACCAACAAACCAAAAAGCCAACAAACCAACAAACCAACAAGCCAACAAGCCAACAAGCCAACAAACCAACAAGCCAACAAACCAACAAACCAATAAACCAACAAACCAACAAGCCAACAAGCCAACAAACCAACAAACCAACAAGCCAACAAACCAACAAACCAACAAACCAACAAACCAACAAATCAACAAACCAACAAACCAACAAACCAACAAACCAACAAGCCAACAAGCCAACAAACCAACAAACCAACAAGCCAACAAACCAACAAACAAATAAGCCAACAAACCAACAAACCAACAAACCAACAAACCAACAAACCAACAAACTAACAAACCAACAAGCCAACAAACCAACAAACCAATAAGCAAACAAACCAACAAACCAACAAACCAACAAGCCAACAGGCCAACAAACCAACAAACCAACAAGCCAACAAACCAACAAACCAACAAACCAACATGCCAACAAACCAACAAACTAAGTAACCAACAAGCCAACAAACCAACAAACCAACAAGCCAACAAGCCAACCAACCAACAAACCAACAGGCCAACAAACCAACAAACCAACAAACCAACAAGCCATCAAACCAACAAAAAAATAAAACAACAAGCCAACAAACCAACAAACAAATAAACCAACAAACCAATAAACCAACAAACAAATAAACCAACAAACCAACAAACCAACAAACCAACAAACCAACAAACCAACAAACCAACAAACCAACAAACCAACAAACCAACAAACCAACAAACCAACAAACCAACAAGCCAACAAACCAACAAACCAACAAACCAACAAGCCAACAAGCCAACAAACCAACAAACCAACAAGCCAATAAACCAACAAACCAACAAACCAACATGCTAACAAACCAACAAACTAAGTAACCAACAAACCAATAAAAAAATAAACCAACAAACCAACAAACCAACAAACCAACAAAACAAAAAACCAACAAAACAACAAACCAACAAGCCAACAAACCAACAAACCAACAAACCAACAAGCCAACAAACCAACAAACAAATAAACCAACAAAGCAACAAACCAACAAACAAATAAACCAACAAACCAACAAACCAACAAACCAACAAACCAACAAACCAACAAACCAACAAACCAACAAACCAACAAACCAACAAACCAACAAACCAACAAACCAACAAGCCAACAAACCAACAAACCAACAAATCTACAAGCCAACAAGCCAACAAACCAACAAACCAACAAGCCAGCAAACCAACAAACCAACAAACCAACATGCCAACAAACCAACAAACTAACTAACCAACAAGCCAACAAACCAACAAACCAACAAGCCAACAAGCCAACAAACCAACAAACCAACAAACCAAAAAACCAACAAACCAACAAACCATCAAACGAACAAAGCAACAAGCCAACAAGCCAACAAACCAACAAAACCAACAAGCCAACAAACCAACAAACCAACAAGCCAACAAGCCAACAAATAAACAAACCAACAAACCAACAGGCCAACTAACCAACAAACCAACAAACCAACAAACCAACAAGCCAACAAACCAACAAACAAATAAACCAACAAACCAAAAAACCAACAAACCAACAAACCAACAAACCAACAGACCCACAAACCAACAAGCCAACAAGCCAACAAACCAACAAACCAACAAACCAAAAAGCCAACAAACCAACAAACCAACAAGCCAACAAGCCAACAAACCAACAAACCAACAAGCCAACAAACCAACAAACAAATAAACCAACAAACCAACAAACCAACAAACCAACAAACCAATAAACCAACAAACCAACAAACCAACAAACCAACAAACCAACAAGCCAACAAGCCAACAAACCAACAAACCAACAAACCAACAAGCCAACAAGCCAACAAACCAACAAACAAACAAGCCAACAAACCAACAAACCAACAAACCAACATGCCAACAAACCAACAAACTAAGTAACCAACAAGCCAACAAACCAACAAACCAACAAGCCAACAAGCCAACAAACCAACAAACCAACAAGCCAACAAACCAACAAACCAACAAACCAACAAGCCAACAAACCAACAAACAAATAAACCAACAAACCAACAAACCAACAAACCAACAAACCAACAAACCAAAAAACCTACAAACCAACAAACCAGCAAGTCAACAAACCAACAAACAAATAAACCAACAAACCAACAAACCAACAAACCAACAAACCAACAAACCAAAAAACCAACAAACCAACAAGCCTACAAGCCAACAAGCCAACAAACCAACAAACTAACAAACCAAAAAACCAACAAACCAACAAACCATCAAACGAACAAAGCAGCAAGCAAACAAGCCAACAAACCAACAAACCAACAAGCCAACAAACCAACAAACCAACAAGCCAACAAGACAACAAACCAACAAACAAAAAAACCAACAAGCCAACAAGCCAACAAACCAACAAACCAACAAACCAACAAGCTAACAAACCAACAAACAAATAAACCAACAAACCAAAAAGCCAAAAAGCCAACAAACCAACAAACCAACAAACCAACAAACCAACAAACCAACAAGCCAACAAGCCAACAAACCAACAAGCCAACAAACCATTAAGCCAACAAGCCAACAAGCCAACAAACCAACAAACAGATAAACCAACAAACCAACAAACCAACAAACCAACAAACCAAAAAACCAACAAACCAACAAACCAACAAGCCTACAAACCAACAAACAAATAAACCAACAAACCAACAAACCAACAAACCAACAAACCAACAAACCAACAAACCAACAAACCAACAAATCAAAAAACCAACAAACCAACAAACCAACAAGCCAACAAACCAACAAACCAACAAACCAACAAGCCAACAAAACAACAAACAAATAAACCAACAAACCAACAAACCAACAAACCAACAAACCAACAAACCAAAAAACCAACAAACCAACAAGCCTACAAGCCAACAAACCAACAAATTAACAAACCAACAAGCCAACAAACCAACAAACCAACAAGCCAACAAGCCAACAAAACAACAAACCAACAAACCAAAAAACCAACAAACCAACAAACCATCAAACGAACAAAGCAACAAGCCAACAAGCCAAAAAACCAACAAACCAACAAGCCAACAAACCAACAAACTAACAAGCCAACAAGCCAACAAACCAACAAACCAACAAACCAACAAACCAACAAACCAACAAACCAACAAACCAACAAACCAACAAGCCAACAAGCCAACAAACCAACAAACCAACAAGCCAACAAACCAACAAACAAATTAAGCCAACAAACCAACAAACCAACAAACCAACAAACCAACAAACTAACAAATCAACAAGCCAACAAACCAACAAACCAACAAGCCAACAAACCAACAAACCAACAAACCAACAAACCAACAAACCAACAAGCCAACAAGCCAACAAACCAACAAACCAACAAGCCAACAAACCAATAAACCAACAAACCAACAAGCCAACAAGCCAACAAACCAACAAACCAACAAGCCAACAAACCAACAAACCAACAAACCAACAAACCAACAAACCAACAAACCAACAAACCAACAAACCAACAAACCAACAAGCCAACAAGCCAACAAAACAACAAACCAACAAGCCAACAAACCAACAAACAAATTAAGCCAACAAACCAACAAACCAACAAACCAACAAACCAACAAACTAACAAACCAACAAGCCAACAAAACAACAAACCAACAAGCCAACAAACCAACAAACCAACAAACCAACAAACCAACAAGCCAACAGGCCAACAAACCAACAAACCAACAAGCCAACAAACCAACAAACCAACAAACCAACATGCCAACAAACCAACAAACTAAGTAACCAACAAGCCAACAAACCAACAAACCAACAAGCCAACAAGCCAACCAACCAACAAACCAACAAGCCAACAAACCAACAAACCAACAAACCAACAAGCCAACAAACCAACAAAAAAATAAACCAACAAGCCAACAAACCAACAAACAAATAAACCAACAAACCAATAAACCAACAAACAAATAAACCAACAAACCAACAAACCAACAAACCAACAAACCAACAAACCAACAAACCAAAAAACCAACAAACCAACAAACCAACAAACCAACAAACCAACAAACCAACAAACCAACAAGCCAACAAACCAACAAACCAACAAACCAACAAGCCAACAAGCCAACAAACCAACAAACCAACAAGCCAATAAACCAACAAACCAACAAACCAACATGCTAACAAACCAACAAACTAAGTAACCAACAAACCAACAAAAAAATAAACCAACAAACCAACAAGCCAACAAACGAACAAACCAACAAACCAACAAACCAACAAGCCAACAAACCAACAAACAAATAAACCAACAAAGCAACAAACCAACAAACAAATAAACCAACAAACCAACAAACCAACAAACCAACAAACCAACAAACCAACAAACCAACAAACCAACAAACCAACAAACCAACAAGCCAACAAACCAACAAACCAACAAACCTACAAGCCAACAAGCCAACAAACCAACAAACCAACAAGCCAACAAACCAACAAACCAACAAACCAACATGCCAACAAACCAACAAACTAACTAACCAACAAGCCAACAAACCAACAAACCAACAAGCCAACAAGCCAACAAACCAACAAACCAACAAACCAAAAAACCAACAAACCAACAAACCATCAAACGAACAAAGCAACAAGCCAACAAGCCAACAAACCAACAAAACCAACAAGCCAACAAACCAACAAACCAACAAGCCAACAAGCCAACAAATAAACAAACCAACAAACCAACAGGCCAACTAACCAACAAACCAACAAACCAACAAACCAACAAGCCAACAAACCAACAAACAAATAAACCAACAAACCAAAAAACCAACAAACCAACAAACCAACAAACCAACAGACCCACAAACCAACAAGCCAACAAGCCAACAAACCAACAAACCAACAAACCAAAAAGCCAACAAACCAACAAACCAACAAGCCAACAAGTCAACAAACCAACAAACCAACAAGCCAACAAACCAACAAACAAATAAACCAACAAACCAACAAACCAACAAACCAACAAACCAATAAACCAACAAACCAACAAACCAACAAACCAACAAACCAACAAGCCAACAAGCCAACAAACCAACAAACCAACAAACCAACAAGCCAACAAGCCAACAAACCAACAAACAAACAAGCCAACAAACCAACAAACCAACAAACCAACATGCCAACAAACCAACAAACTAATTAACCAACAAGCCAACAAACCAACAAACCAACAAGCCAACAAGCCAACAAACCAACAAACCAACAAGCCAACAAACCAACAAACCAACAAACCAACAAGCCAACAAACCAACAAACAAATAAACCAACAAACCAACAAACCAACAAACCAACAAACCAACAAACCAAAAAACCTACAAACCAACAAACCAGCAAGTCAACAAACCAACAAACAAATAAACCAACAAACCAACAAACCAACAAACCAACAAACCAACAAACCAAAAAACCAACAAACCAACAAGCCTACAAGCCAACAAGCCAACAAACCAACAAACTAACAAACCAAAAAACCAACAAACCAACAAACCATCAAACGAACAAAGCAGCAAGCAAACAAGCCAACAAACCAACAAACCAACAAGCCAACAAACCAACAAACCAACAAGCCAACAAGACAACAAACCAACAAACAAAAAAACCAACAAGCCAACAAGCCAACAAACCAACAAACCAACAAACCAACAAGCTAACAAACCAACAAACAAATAAACCAACAAACCAAAAAGCCAAAAAGCCAACAAACCAACAAACCAACAAACCAACAAACCAACAAACCAACAAGCCAACAAGCCAACAAACCAACAAGCCAACAAACCATTAAGCCAACAAGCCAACAAGCCAACAAACCAACAAACAGATAAACCAACAAACCAACAAACCAACAAACCAACAAACCAAAAAACCAACAAACCAACAAACCAACAAGCCTACAAACCAACAAACAAATAAACCAACAAACCAACAAACCAACAAACCAACAAACCAACAAACCAACAAACCAACAAACCAACAAATCAAAAAACCAACAAACCAACAAACCAACAAGCCAACAAACCAACAAACCAACAAACCAACAAGCCAACAAAACAACAAACAAATAAACCAACAAACCAACAAACCAACAAACCAACAAACCAACAAACCAAAAAACCAACAAACCAACAAGCCTACAAGCCAACAAACCAACAAATTAACAAACCAACAAGCCAACAAACCAACAAACCAACAAGCCAACAAGCCAACAAAACAACAAACCAACAAACCAAAAAACCAACAAACCAACAAACCATCAAACGAACAAAGCAACAAGCCAACAAGCCAAAAAACCAACAAACCAACAAGCCAAGAAACCAACAAACTAACAAGCCAACAAGCCAACAAACCAACAAACCAACAAACCAACAAACCAACAAACCAACAAACCAACAAACCAACAAACCAACAAGCCAACAAGCCAACAAACCAACAAACCAACAAGCCAACAAACCAACAAACAAATTAAGCCAACAAACCAACAAACCAACAAACCAACAAACCAACAAACTAACAAACCAACAAGCCAACAAACCAACAAACCAACAAACCAACAAACCAACAAACCAACAAACCAACAAACCAACAAGCCAACAAGCCAACAAACCAACAAACCAACAAGCCAACAAACCAATAAACCAACAAACCAACAAGCCAACAAGCCAACAAACCAACAAACCAACAAGCCAACAAACCAACAAACCAACAAACCAACAAACCAACAAACCAACAAACCAACAAACCAACAAACCAACAAACCAACAAGCCAACAAGCCAACAAAACAACAAACCAACAAGCCAACAAACCAACAAACAAATTAAGCCAACAAACCAACAAACCAACAAACCAACAAACCAACAAACTAACAAACCAACAAGCCAACAAACCAACAAACCAACAAGCCAACAAACCAACAAACCAACAAACCAACAAACCAACAAGCCAACAGGCCAACAAACCAACAAACTAACAAGCCAACAAACCAACAAACCAACAAACCAACATGCCAACAAACCAACAAACTAAGTAACCAACAAGCCAACAAACCAACAAACCAACAAGCCAACAAGCCAACCAACCAACAAACCAACAAGCCAACAAACCAACAAACCAACAAACCAACAAGCCAACAAACCAACAAAAAAATAAACCAACAAGCCAACAAACCAACAAACAAATAAACCAACAAACCAATAAACCAACAAACAAATAAACCAACAAACCAACAAACCAACAAACCAACAAACCAACAAACCAACAAACCAAAAAACCAACAAACCAACAAACCAACAAACCAACAAACCAACAAACCAACAAACCAACACACCAACAAGCCAACAAACCAACAAACCAACAAACCAACAAGCCAACAAGCCAACAAACCAACAAACCAACAAGCCAATAAACCAACAAACCAACAAACCAACATGCTAACAAACCAACAAACTAAGTAACCAACAAACCAACAAAAAAATAAACCAACAAACCAACAAACCAATAAACCAACAAAACAAAAAACCAACAAAACAACAAACCAACAAGCCAACAAACGAACAAACCAACAAACCAACAAACCAACAAGCCAACAAACCAACAAACAAATAAACCAACAAAGCAACAAACCAACAAACAAATAAACCAACAAACCAACAAACCAACAAACCAACAAACCAACAAACCAACAAACCAACAAACCAACAAACCAACAAACCAACAAACCAACAAGCCAACAAACCAACAAACCAACAAACCTACAAGCCAACAACCCAACAAACCAACAAACCAACAAGCCAACAAACCAACAAACCAACAAACCAACATGCCAACAAACCAACAAACTAACAAACCAACAAGCCAACAAACCAACAAACCAACAAGCCAACAAGCCAACAAGCCAACAAACCAACAAACCAACAAACCAAAAAACCAACAAACCAACAAACCATCAAACAAACAAAGCAACAAGCCAACAAGCCAACAAACCAACAAAACCAACAAGCCAACAAACCAACAAACCAACAAGCGAACAAGCCAACAAATAAACAAACCAACAAACCACCAGGCCAACTAACCAACAAACCAACAAACCAACAAACCAACAAGCCAACAAACCAACAAACAAATAAACCAACAAACCAAAAAACCAACAAACCAACAAACCAACAAACCAACAGACCCACAAACCAACAAGCCAACAAGCCAACAAACCAACAAACCAACAAACCAAAAAGCCAACAAACCAACAAGCCAACAAACCAACAAACCAACAAACCAAGTAACCAAAAAGCGAACAAACTAACAAACCAACAAGCCAACAAGCCAACAAACCAACAAACCAACAAACCAACAAAGCAACAAACCAACAAACCAACAAACCAACAAACCAACAAGCCAACAGACCAACAAACCAACAAGCCAACTAGCCAACAAACCAACAAACCAACAACTCAACAAACCAACAAACCAACAAACCAAAAAACCAACAAACCAACAAACTAACAAACCAACAAACCAAGTAACCAAAAAGCCAACAAACTAACAAACCAACAAGCCAACAACCCAACAAGCCAACAAGCCAACAAACCAACAAACCAACAAAGCAACAAACCAACAAACCAACAAACCAACAAACCAACAAACTAACAAACCAACAAGCCAAAAAACCAACAAACCAACAAGCAAACAAACCAACAAACCAACAAACCAACAAGCCAACAAGCCAACAAACCAACAAACCAACAAGCCAACACACCAACAAACCATCAAACCAACAAACCAATATGCCAACAAACCAACAAACTAAGTAACCAACAAGCCAACAAACCAACAAACCAACAAACCAACAAGGCAACAAGCCAACAAACCAACAAACCAACAAGCCAACAAACCAACAAACCAACAAACCAACAAGCCAACAAACCAACAAACAAATAAACCAACAAACCAACAAACCAACAAACCAACAAACCAACAAACCAAAAAACCAACAAACCAACAAATCAACAAGCCAACAAACCAACAAACCAACAAACCAACAAACCAACAAGCCAACAAACCTACAAACAAATAAACCAACAAACCAACAAACCAACAAACCAACAAACCAACAAGCCAACAAGCCAACAAACCAACAAACTAACAAACCAACAAGCCAACAAACCAACAAACCAACAAGTCAACAAGCCAACAAACCAACAAACCAACAAACCAAAAAACCAACAAACTATCAAACGAACAAAGCAACAAGCAAAGAGCCAACAAACCAGCAAACCAACAAGCCAACAAACAAACAAACCAACAAGCCAACAAGCCAACAAACCAACAAACCAACAAACCAACAAGCCAACAAACCAACAAACCAACAAGCCAACAAATCAACAAACCAACAAACCAACAAACCAACAAGCCAACAAGCCAACAAACCAACAAACCAACAAGCCAACAAACCAACAAACCAACAAACCAACAAACCAACAAACCAACAAACCAACAAACCAACAAACCAACAAACCAACAAACCAACAAACCAACAAACCAACAAACCAACAAACCAACAAACCAACAAACCAACAAACCAACAAGCCAACAAGTCAACAAACAAACAAACCAACAAGCCAACAAACCAACAAACAAATAAACCAACAAACCAACAAACCAACAAACCAACAAACCAACAAACCAACAAACCAACAAGCCAACAAGTCAACAAACAAACAAACCAACAAGCCAACAAACCAACAAACAAATAAACCAACAAACCAACAAGCCAACAAGCCAACAAACCAACAAACCAACAAACCAACAAACCAACAAACCAACATGCCAACAAACCAACAAACTAAGTAACCAACAAGCCAAAAAACCAACAAACCAACAAGCCAACAAGCCAACAAACCAACAAACCAACAAGCCAACAAACGAACAAACCAACAAATCAACAAGCCAACAAACCAACAAACAAATAAACCAACAAACCAACAAACCAACAAACCAACAAACCAACAAACCAAAAAACCAACAAACCAACAAACCAACAAGCCAACAAACCAACAAACCAACAAACCAGGAAATCAACAAACTAACAAACAAATAAACCAACAAACCAACAAACCAACAAACCAACAAACCAACAAACCAACAAACCAACAAACCAACAAACCAACAAGCCAACAAGCCAACAAACCAACAAACTAACAAACCAACAAGCCAACAAACCAACAAACCAACAAGCCAACAAGCCAACAAACCAACAAACCAACAAACCAAAAAACCAACAAACCAACAAACCATCAAACGAACAAAGCAACAAGCAAACAAGCCAACAAACCAACAAACCAACAAGCCAACAAACCAACAAACCAACAAGCCAACAAGACAACAAACCAACAAAACAACAAACCAACAAGCCAACAAACCAACAAACCAACAAAACAACAAGCCAACAAACCAACAAACAAATAAACCAACAAACCAACAAACCAACAAACAAATAAATTAACAAACCAACAAACCAACAAACCAACAAACCAACAAACCAACAAACCAACAAACCAACAAACCAACAAGCCAACAAACCAACAAACCACCAAACCAACAAACCAACAAGCCAACAAGCCAACAAACCAACAAACCAACAAGCCAACAAACCAACAAACCAACAAACCAACATGCCAACAAACCAACAAACTAAGTAACCAACAAGCCAACAAACCAACAAACCAACAAGCCAACAAGCCAACAAACCAACAAACCAACAAACCAAAAAACCAACAAACCAACAAACCAACAAGCCAACAAACCAACAAACAAATAAACCAACAAACCAACAAACCAACAAACCAACAAACCAACAAATCAAAAAACCAACAAACCAACAAACCAACAAGCCAACAAACCAACAAACCAACAAACCAACAAGCCGACAAACCAAAAAAACAAATAAACCAACAAACCAACAAACCAACAAACCAACAAACCAACAAACCAACAAACCAACAAACCAACAAACCAACAAACCAACAAACCAACAAGCCAACAAACCAACAAACAAATAAACCAACAAACCAACAAACCAACAAACCAACAAACCAACAAACCAACAAACCAACAAACCAACAAGCCAACAAACCAACAAACAAATAAACCAACAAACCAACAAACCAACAAACCAACAAACCAACAAGCCAACAAACAAACAAACCAACAAACCAACAAGCCAACAAACCAACAAACAAATAAACCAACAAACCAACAAACCAACAAACCAACAAACCAACAAACCAAAAAACCAACAAACCAACAAACCAACAAGCCAACAAACCAACAAACCAACAAACCAACAAACCAACAAGCCAACAAACCAACAAACAAATAAACCAACAAACCAACAAACCAACAAACCAACAAACCAACAAGCCAACAAACCAACAAACCAACAAACCAACAAACCAACAAGCCAACAAGCCAACAAACCAACAAACTAACAAGCCAACAAACCAACAAACCAACAAACCAACAAGCCAACAAACCAACAAACAAATAAACCAACAAACCAACAAACCAACAAACCAACAAACCAACAAGCCAACAAGCCAACAAACCAACAAACCAAGAAACTAACAAACAAACAAGCCAACAAACCAACAAGCCAACAAGCCAACAAACCAACAAACCAACAAACCAACAAACCAAAAAACCAACAAGCCAACAAACCAACAAGCCAACAGACCAACAAACAAATAAACCAACAAACCAACAAACCAACAAACCAACAAACCAACAAACCAACAAACCAACAAGCCAACAAGCCAACAAGCCAACAAACCAACAAACTAACAAACAAACAAGCCAACAAACCAACAAACCAACAAGCCAACAAGCCAACAAACCAACAAACCAACAAACCAAAAAACCAACAAGCCAACAAGTCAACAAACCAATAAACTAACAAACCAACAAGCCAACAAACCATCAAACCAACAAGCCAACAAGCCAACAAACCAACAAACCAACAAACCAAAAAACCAACAAACCAACAAACCATAAAACAAACAAAGCAACAAGCAAACAAGCCAACAAACCAACAAACCAAAAAGCCAACAAACCAACAAACCAACAAGCCAACAAGACAACAAACCAACAAACCAACAAACCAAGAAGCCAACAAACCCACAAACCAACAAACCAAAAAACCAACAAGCCAACAAACCAACAAACAAATAAACCAACAAACCAACAAACCAACAAGCCAACAAACCAACAAACCAACAAACCAACAAGCCCACAAACCAAAAAAACAAATAAACCAACAAACCAACAAACCAACAAACCAACAAACCAACAAACCAACAAACCAACAAACCAACAAACCAACAAACCAACAAGCCAACAAACCAACAAACAAATAAACCAACAAACCAACAAACCAACAAACCAACAAACCAACAAACCAACAAACCAACAAACCAACAAGCCAACAAGCCAACAAACCAACAAACCACAAACCAACAAGCCAACAAACCAACAAACAAATAAACCAACAAACCAACAAACCAACAAACCAACAAACCAACAAACCAAAAAACCAACAAACCAACAAACCAACTAGCCAACAAACCAACAAACCAACAAACCAACAAGCCAACCAACCAACAAACAAATAAACCAACAAACCAACAAACCAACAAACCAACAAACCAACAAGCCAACAAACCAACAAACCAACAAACCAACAAACCAACAAGCCAACAAGCCAACAAACCAACAAACTAACAAGCCAACAAACCAACAAACAAACAACCCAGCAAGCCAACAAACCAACAAACAAATAAACGAACAAACCAACAAACCAACAAACCAACAAACCAACAAGCCAACAAGCCAACAAACCAACAAACCAACAAATCAAAAAACCAACAAACCAACAAACCAACAAGCCAACAAACCAACAAACCAACAAACCAACAAGCCCACAAACCAAAAAAACAAATAAATCAACAAACCAACAAACCAACAAACCAACAAACCAACAAACCAACAAACCAACAAACCAACAAACCAACAAGCCAACAAACCAACAAACAAATAAACAAACAAACCAACAAACCAACAAACCAACAAACCAACAAACCAACAAACCAACAAACCAACAAACCAACAAACCAACAAACCAACAAGCCAACAAGCCAACAAACCAACAAACCAACAAACCAACAAGCCAACAAACCAACAAACAAATAAACCAACAAACCAACAAACCAACAAACCAACAAACCAACAAACCAACAAACCAAAAAACCAACAAACCAACAAACCAACTAGCCAACAAACCAACAAACCAACAAACCAACAAGCCAACAAACCAACAAACAAATAAACCAACAAACCAACAAACCAACAAACCAACAAACCAACAACCCAACAAACCAACAAACCAACAAACCAACAAACCAACAAGCCAACAAGCCAACAAACCAACAAACTAACAAGCCAACAAACCAACAAACCAACAAACCAACAAGCCAACAAACCAACAAACAAATAAACCAACAAACAAACAAACCAACAAACCAACAAACCAACAAACCAACAAGCCAACAAGCCAACAAACCAACAAACTAACAAACAAACAAGCCAACAAACCAACAAGTCAACAAGCCAACAAACTAACAAACCAACAAACCAAAAAACCAACAAGCCAACAAACCAACAATCCAACAGACCAACAAACAAATAAACCAACAAACCAACAAACCAACAAACCAACAAACCAACAAACCAACAAACCAACAAGCCAACAAGCCAACAAACCAACAAACTAACAAACAAACAAGCCAACAAACCAACAAACCAACAAGCCAACAAACCAACAAACCAACAAACCAACAAACCAAAAAACCAACAAGCCAACAAGTCAACAAACCAACAAACTAACAAACCAACAAGCCAACAAACCAACAATCCAACAAGCCAACAAGCCAACAAACCAACAAACCAACAAACCAAAAAACCAACAAACCAACAAACCATCAAACGAACAAAGCAACAAGCAAACAAGCCAACAAACCAACAAACCAAAAAGCCAAGAAACCAACAAACCAACAAGCCAACAAGACAACAAACCAACAAACCAACAAACCAAGAAGCCAACAAACCCACAAACCAACAAACCAAAAAACCAACAAGCCAACAAACCAACAAACAAATAAACCAACAAACCAACAAACCAACAAGCCAACAAGCCAACAAACCAACAAACCAACAAACCAAAAAACCAACAAAGCAACAAACCATCAAACAAATAAAGCAACAAGCAAACAAGCCAACAAATCAACAAACCAACAAGCCAACAAACCAACAAACCAACAAGCCAACAAGACAACAAACCAACAAACCAACAAATCAACAAGCCAACAAACCAACAAACCAAAACACTAACAAACCAACAAACCAACAAGCCAACAAACCAACAAACAAATAAACCAACAAACCAAAAAACCAACAAACCAACAAATCAACAAACCAACAAACCAACAAACCAACTAACCAACAAGCCAACAAGCCAAAAAACCAACAAGCCAACAAACCAACAAGCCAACAAACCAACAAACAAATAAACCAACAAACCAACAAACCAACAAACCAACAAATCAAAAAACCAACAAACCAACAAACCAACAAGCCAACAAACAAACAAACCAACAAACCAACAAACCAACAAACCAACAAACCAACAAACCAACAAACCAACAAACCAACAAACAAATAAACCAACAAACCAACAAACCAACAAACCAACAAACCAACAAACCAACAAACCAAAAAACCAACAAACCAACAAGCCTACAAGCCAACAAACCAACAAATTAACAAACCAACAAACCAACAAACCAACAAACTAACAAACCAATAAGCCAACAAACCAACAAACCAACAAGCCAACAAACCAACAAACCAACAAACCAACAAGCCAACAAGCCAACAAAACAACAAACCAACAAACCAAAAAACCAACAAACCAAAAAACCATCAAACGAACAAAGCAACAAGCCAACAAGCCAACAAACCAACATGCCAACAAACCAACAAACTAAGTAACCAACAAGCCAACAAACCAACAAACCAACAAGCCAACAAGCCAACAAGCCAACAAACCAACAAACCAACAAGCCAACAAACCAACAAACCAACAAACCAACAAGCCAACAAACCAACAAACATTTAAACCAACAAACCAACAAACCAACAAACCAACAAACCAACAAACTAACAAACCAACAAGTGAACAAAGCAACAAACCAACAAGCCAACAAACCAACAAACCAACAAACCAACAAGCCAACAAGCCAACAAACCAACAAACCAACAAGCCAACAAACCAACAAACAAATAAACCAACAAACCAAAAAACCAACAAACCAACAAACCAACAAACCAACAAACCAACAAACCAACAAACCAACAAGCCAACAAGCCAAAAAACCAATAAGCCAACAAACCAACAAGCCAACAAACCAACAAACAAATAAACCAACAAACCAACAAACCAACAAACCAACAAATCAAAAAACCAACAAACCAACAAACCAACAAGCCAACAAACAAACAAACCAACAAACCAACAAACCAACAAACCAACAAACCAACAAACCAACAAACCAACAAACAAATAAACCAACAAACCAACAAACCAACAAACCAACAAACCAACAAACCAACAAACCAACAAACCAAAAAACCAACAAACCAACAAGCCTACAAGCCAACAAACCAACAAATTAACAAACCAACAAGCCAACAAACCAACAAACCAACAAACCAACAAACCAACAAGCCAACAAACCAACAAACAAATAAGCCAACAAACCAACAAACCAACAAACCAACAAACCAACAAACTAACAAACCAATAAGCCAACAAACCAACAAACCAACAAGCCAACAAACCAACAAACCAACAAACCAACAAGCCAACAAGCCAACAAAACAACAAACTAACAAACCAAAAAACCAACAAACCAAAAAACCATCAAACGAACAAAGCAACAAGCCAACAAGCCAACAAACCAACATGCCAACAAACCAACAAACTAAGTAACCAACAAGCCAACAAACCAGCAAACCAACAAGCCAACAAGCCAACAAGCCAACAAACCAACAAACCAACAAGCCAACAAACCAACAAACCAACAAACCAACAAGCCACCAAACCAACAAACATTTAAACCAACAAACCAACAAACCAACAAACCAACAAACCAACAAACTAACAAACCAACAAGTCAACAAAGCAACAAACCAACAAACCAACAAACCAACAAACCAACAAACCAAAAAGGCCAACAAGCCAACAAACCAACAAACCAACAAGCCAACAAACCAACAAACCAACATGCCAACAAACCAACAAACTAAGTAACCAACAAGCCAACAAACCAACAAACCAACAAGCAAACAAGCCAACAAGCCAACAAACCAACAAACCAACAAACCAACAAGCCAACAAACCAACAAACCAACAAACCAACAAGCCAATAAACCAACAAACAAATAAACCAACAAACCAACAAACCAACAAACCAACAAACCAACAAACCAAAAAACCAAAAAACCAACAAACCAACAAGCCAACAAACCAACAAACCAACAAACCAACAAGCCAACAAACAAATAAACCAACAAACTAACAAACCAACAAACCAACAAACCAACAAACCAAAAAACTAACAAACGAACAAGCCAACAAACCAACAAACCAACAAACCAAAAAACCAACAAACCAACAAGCCTACAAGCCAACAAACCAACAAATTAACAAACCAACAAACCAACAAACCAACAAACTAACAAACCAATAAGCCAACAAACCAACAAACCAACAAGCCAACAAACCAACAAACCAACAAACCAACAAGCCAACAAGCCAACAAAACAACAAACCAACAAACCAAAAAACCAACAAACCAAAAAACCATCAAACGAACAAAGCAACAAGCCAACAAGCCAACAAACCAACATGCCAACAAACCAACAAACTAAGTAACCAACAAGCCAACAAACCAACAAACCAACAAGCCAACAAGCCAACAAGCCAACAAACCAACAAACCAACAAGCCAACAAACCAACAAACCAACAAACCAACAAGCCAACAAACCAACAAACATTTAAACCAACAAACCAACAAACCAACAAACCAACAAACCAACAAACTAACAAACCAACAAGTGAACAAAGCAACAAACCAACAAGCCAACAAACCAACAAACCAACAAACCAACAAGCCAACAAGCCAACAAACCAACAAACCAACAAGCCAACAAACCAACAAACAAATAAACCAACAAACCAAAAAACCAACAAACCAACAAACCAACAAACCAACAAACCAACAAACCAACAAACCAACAAGCCAACAAGCCAAAAAACCAACAAGCCAACAAACCAACAAGCCAACAAACCAACAAACAAATAAACCAACAAACCAACAAACCAACAAACCAACAAATCAAAAAACCAACAAACCAACAAACCAACAAGCCAACAAACAAACAAACCAACAAACCAACAAACCAACAAACCAACAAACCAACAAACCAACAAACCAACAAACAAATAAACCAACAAACCAACAAACCAACAAACCAACAAACCAACAAACCAAAAAACCAACAAACCAACAAGCCTACAAGCCAACAAACCAACAAATTAACAAACCAACAAGCCAACAAACCAACAAACCAACAAACCAACAAACCAACAAGCCAACAAACCAACAAACAAATAAGCCAACAAACCAACAAACCAACAAACCAACAAACCAACAAACTAACAAACCAATAAGCCAACAAACCAACAAACTAACAAGCCAACAAACCAACAAACCAACAAACCAACAAGCCAACAAGCCAACAAAACAACAAACTAACAAACCAAAAAACCAACAAACCAAAAAACCATCAAACGAACAAAGCAACAAGCCAACAAGCCAACAAACCAACATGCCAACAAACCAACAAACTAAGTAACCAACAAGCCAACAAACCAACAAACCAACAAGCCAACAAGCCAACAAGCCAACAAACCAACAAACCAACAAGCCAACAAACCAACAAACCAACAAACCAACAAGCCACCAAACCAACAAACATTTAAACCAACAAACCAACAAACCAACAAACCAACAAACCAACAAACTAACAAACCAACAAGTCAACAAAGCAACAAACCAACAAACCAACAAACCAACAAACCAACAAACCAACAAGCCAACAAGCCAACAAACCAACAAACCAACAAGCCAACAAACCAACAAACCAACATGCCAACAAACCAACAAACTAAGTAACCAACAAGCCAACAAACCAACAAACCAACAAGCAAACAAGCCAACAAGCCAACAAACCAACAAACCAACAAACCAACAAGCCAACAAACCAACAAACCAACAAACCAACAAGCCAATAAACCAACAAACAAATAAACCAACAAACCAACAAACCAACAAACCAACAAACCAACAAACCAAAAAACCAAAAAACCAACAAACCAACAAGCCAACAAACCAACAAACCAACAAACCAACAAGCCAACAAACAAATAAACCAACAAACTAACAAACCAACAAACCAACAAACCAACAAACCAAAAAACTAACAAACGAACAAGCCAACAATCCAACAAACCAACAAACTAACAAACGAACAAGCCAACAAACGAACAAACCAACAAGCCAACAAGCCAACAAACCAACAAACCAACAAACCAAAAAACCAAGAAACCAAAAAACCAACAAACCAACAAGCCAACAATCCAACAAACCAACAAACTAACAAACCAACAAGCCAACAAACCAACAAACCAACAAGCCAACAAGCCAACAAACCAACAAACCAACAAACCGAAAAACCAACCAACAAACCATCAAACAAACAAAGCAACAAGCCAACAAGCCAACAAACCAACAATCCAACAAGCCAACAAACCAACAAACCAACAAGCCAACAAGCCAACAAACCAACAAACCAACAAACCAACAAGCCAACAAGCCAACAAACCAACAAACTAACAAACCAACAAGCCAACAAACCAACAAACCAACAAGCCAACAAGCCAACGAACCAACAAACCAACAAACCAAAAAACCAACAAACCAACAAACCAACAAACCAACAAACCAAGAAACCAACAAACCAACAAACCAACAAACCAACAAACCTACAAACCAACAAACCAACATGCCAACAAACCAACAAACTAAGTAACCAACAAGCCAACAAACCAACAAACCAACAAGCCAACAAGCCAACAAACCAACAAACCAACAAACCAACAAGCCAACAAACCAACAAACCAACAATCCAACAAGCTAACAAGCCAACAAACCAACAAACTAACAAACCAACAAGCCAACAAACCAACAAACCAACAAGCCAACAAGCCAACGAACCAACAAACCAACAAACCAACAAAACAACAAAGCAAAAAACCAACAAACCAACAAACCAACAAGCCAACAAACCAACAAACCAACAAACCAACAAGCTAACAAGCCAACAAACCAACAAACTAACAAACCAACAAGCCAACAAACCAACAAACCAACAAGCCAACAAGCCAACGAACCAACAAACCAACAAACCAAAAAACCAACAAACCAACAAACCAACAAACCAACAAACCAACAAACCAAGAAACCAAGAAACCAACAAACCTACAAACCAACAAACCAACAAGACAGCCAGCCAACAAACCAACAAACCAAGTAACCAAAAAGCCAACAAACTAACAAACCAACAAACCAACAAGCCAACAAACCAACAAACTAACAAACCAACAATCCAACAAACCAACAAACCAACAAGCCAACAAGCCAACAAACCAACAAACCAACAAGCCAACAAACCAATAAACCAACAAACCAACAAACCAACAAACCAACAAACCTACAAACCAACAAGATAGCCAGCCAACAAACCAACAAACCAACAAACCAACAAGCCAACAAACCAACAAGCCAACAAACCAATAAACCAACAAACCAAGTAACTAAAAAGCCAACAAACTAACAAACCAACAAGCCAACAAGCCAACAAACCAACAAACCAACAAAGCAATAAGCCAACAAGCCAACAAACCAACAAACCAACAAGCCAACAAACCAACAAACCAATAAACCAACAAGCCAACTAACCAACAAACAAATAAACCAACAAACCAACAAACCAACAAGCCAACAAACCAACAAACAAATAAACCAACAAACCAAAAAACCAACAAACCAACAAACCAACAAACCAACAAACCAACAAACCAACAAGCCAACAAACCAACAAGCCAATAAACCAACAAACCAACAAACCAACAAGCCAACAAACCAACAAGCCAACAAACCAACAAACCAACAAACCAAGTAACCAAAAAGCCAACAAACTAACAAACCAACAAGCCAACAAGCCAACAAACCAACAAACCAACAAAGCAACAAGCCAACAAGCCAACAAACCAACAAACCAATAAGCCAACAAACCAACAAACCAACAAGCCAACAAGCCAACAAACCAACAAACCAACAAACCAACAAGCCAACAAACCAACAAACCAACAAGCCAACAAACCAACAAGCCAACAAATCAACAAACCAACAAGCCAACAAACCAACAAACCAACAAACCAACAAACAAATAAGCCAACAAACCAACAAACCAACAAACCAACAAACCAACAAACTAACAAACCAACAAGCCAACAAACCAACGAACCAACAAGCCAACAAACCAACAAACCAACAAACCAACAAACCAACATGCCAACAAACCAACAAACTAAGTAACCAACAAGCCAACAAACCAACAAACCAACAAGCCAACAAACCAACAAACCAACAAACCAACAAGCCAATAAACCAACAAACAAATAAACCAACAAATCAACAAATCAACAAACCAACAAACCAACAAACCAACAAACTAAAAAACCAACAAACCAACAAACCAACAAGCCAACTAACCAACAAACCAACAAACCAACAAGCCAACAAACCAACAAACAAATAAACCAACAAACCAACAAACCAACAAACCAACAAACCAACAAACCAACAAACCAACAAACCAAAAAACCAACAAACCAACAAGCAAACAATCCAACAAACCAACAAACTAACAAACCAACAAGCCAACAAACCAACAAACCAACAAGCCAACAAGCCAACAAACCAACAAACCAACAAACCAAAAAACCAAAAAACCAACAAACCAACAAACCATCAAACGAACAAAGCAACAAGCCAACAAGCCAACAAACCAACAAACAATAAGCCAACAAACCAACAAACCAATAAGCCAACAAACCAACAAACCAACAAACCAACAAACCAACAAGCCAACAAACCAACAAACCAACAAGCCAACAAACCAACAAACCAACAAACCAATAAACCAACAAGCCAACAAGCCAACAAACCAACAAACCAACAAGCCAACAAATCAAGAAACCAACAAACCAACAAACCAACAAACCAACAAACCAACAAACCAACAAACCAACAAGCCAACAAGCTAACAAACCAACAAACCAACAAGCCAAAAAACCAACAAACAAATAAACCAACAAACCAACAAACCAACAAGCCAACAAACCAACAAACCAACAAACCAACAAACCAACAAGCCAACAAACCAACAAACCAACAAACCAACAAACCAATAAGCCAACAAACCAACAAACCAACAAACCAACAAGCCAACAAGCCAACAAACCAACAAACCAACAAGCCAACAAACCAACAAACCAACAAACCAACAAGCCAACAAACCAACAAACCAACAAACCAAGAAGCAAACAAACCAACAACCAAATAAGTCCACAAACCAACAAACCAACAAACCAACAAAACCAAAAAACCAACAAACCAACAAACCAACAAGCCAACAAACCAACAAACCAACAAACCAACAAGCCAACAAACCAACAAACAAATAAACCAACAAACCAACAAACCAAAAAACCAACAAACCAACAAACCAACAAACCAAAAAACCAACAAACCAACAAGCCAACAAACCAACAAACCAACAAACCAACAAGCCAACAAACCAACAAACAAATAAACCAACAAACCAACAAACCAACAAACCAACAAACCAACAAACCGAAAAACCAACAAACCAACAAGCTAACAAGCCAACAAATTAACAAACTAACAAACCAACAAGCCAAGAAACCAACAAACCAACAAGCCAACAAGCCAACAAACCAACAAACAAACAAACCAAAAAACCAACAAGCCAACAAGCCAACAAACCAACAAACCAACAAGCCAACAAACCAACAAACCAACAAACCAACAAACCAACAAACCAACAAGCCAACAAACCAATAAACCAACAAACCAACAAACCAACAAGCCAACAAACCAACAAACAAATAAACCAACAAATCAAAAAACCAACAAACCAACAAACAAACAAACCAACAAACCAACAAACCAACAAGCCAACAAGCCAACAAACCAACAACCAAACAAACCAACAAGCCAACAAACCAACAAGCCAACAAACCAACAAACCAACAAACCAAGTAACCAAAAAGCCAACAAACTTACAAACCAACAAGCCAACAAGCCAACAAACCAACAAACCAACAAAGCAACAAACCAAGAAACCAACAAGCCAACAAACCAACAAGCCAACAAACCAACAAACCAAGAAGCCAACAAGCCAACAAACCAACAAACCAACAAGCCAACAAACCAACAAACAAACAAACCAAAAAACCAACAAACCAAAAAACTAACAAACCAACAAACCAACAAACCAACAAACCAACAAGCCAACAAGCCAACAAACCAACAAACTAACAAACCAACAAGCCAACAAACCAACAAACCAACAAGTCAACAAGCCAACAAACCAACAAACCAAGTAACCAAAAAGCCAACAAACTAACAAACCAACAAGCCAACAAACCAACAAGCGAACAAGCCAACAAACCAACAAACCATCAAACCAACAAACCAACAAACCAACAAGCCAACAAACCAACAAACCAACAAGCCAACAAACCAACAAACCAAAAAGCCAACAAGCCAACAAACCAACAAACCAACAAACCAACAAGCCAACAAACCAACAAACCAACAAGCCAACAAACCAACAAACCAACAAACCAACAAACCAACAAACCAACAAACCAACAAACCAACAAGCCAACAAGCCAATAAACCAACAAACCAACAAGCCAACAAACCAACAAACCAACAAACCAACAAACCAACAAACCAACAAACCAACAAACCAACAAGCCAACAAACCAATAAACCAACAAACCAACAAACCAACAAGCCAACAAACCAAGTAACCAAAAAGCCAACAAACTAACAAACCAACAAGCCAACAAGCCAACAAACCAACAAACCAACAAAGCAACAAACCAAGAAACCAACAAGCCAACAAACCAACAAGCCAACAAACCAACAAACCAAGAAGCCAACAAGCCAACAAACCAACAAACCAACAAGCCAACAAACCAACAAACAAACAAACCAAAAAACCAACAAACCAAAAAACTAACAAACCAACAAACCAACAAACCAACAAACCAACAAGCCAACAAGCCAACAAACCAACAAACTAACAAACCAACAAGCCAACAAACCAACAAACCAACAAGTCAACAAGCCAACAAACCAACAAACCAAGTAACCAAAAAGCCAACAAACTAACAAACCAACAAGCCAACAAACCAACAAGCGAACAAGCCAACAAACCAACAAACCAACAAAGCAACAAACCAACAAACAAACAAACCAACAAACCAACAAACTAACAAACCAACAAGCCAACAAGCCAACAAACCAACAAACCAACAAGCCAACAAACCAACAAACCAACAAGCCAACAAGCCAACAAACCAACAAACCATCAAGCCAACAAACCAACAAACCAACAAACCAACATGCCAATAAACCAACAAACTAAGTAGCCAACAAGTCAACAAACCAACAAACCAACAAGCCAACAAGCCAACAAACCAACAAACCAACAAGCCAACAAACCAATAAACCAACAAGCCAACAAACCAACAAACAAATAAACCAACAAACCAACAAACCAACAAACCAACAAACCAAAAAACCAACAAACCAACAAACCAACAAGCCAACAAACCAACAAACCATCAAACGAACAAAGCAACAAGCCAACAAACCAACAAATCAACAAGCCAACAAACCAACAAACCAACAAGCCAACAAACCAACAAACCAACAAGCCAACAAACCAACAAGCCAACAAACCAACAAACCAACAAGCCAACAAACCAACAAACCAACAAACCAACAAACCAACAAGCCAACAAGCCGACAAACTAACAAACCAACAAGCCAACAAACCAACAAACCAACAAACCAACAAACCAACAAACCAACAAACCAACAAACCAATAAACCAACAAACCAACAAGCCAACAAGCCAACTAACCAACAAACCAACAAGCCAACAAACCAACAAACAAATAAACCAACAAACCAACAAGCCAACAAACCAACAAACCAAAAAGCCAACAAGCCAACAAACCAACAAACCAACAAACCAACAAGCCAACAAACCAACAAACCAACAAGCCAACAAACCAACAAACCAACAAACCAACAAACCAACAAACCAACAAACCAACAAACCAACAAGCCAACAAGCCAATAAACCAACAAACCAACAATCCAACAAACCAACAAACCAACAAACCAACAAACCAACAAACCAACAAACCAACAAACCAACAAACCAACAAACTAACAAACCAACAAACCAAAAAGCCAACAAGCCAATAAGCCAACAAACCAACAAGCCAACAAACCAACAAACAAATAAACCAACAAAACAACAAACCAACAAACCAACAAACCAACAAACCAACAAACCAAAAGACCAACAAACCAACAAACCAACAAGGCAACAAACCAACAAACCAACAAACCAACAAGCCAACAAACCAACAAACAAATAAACCAACAAACCAACAAACCAACAAACCAACAAACCAACAAACCAAAAAACCAACAAACCAACAAGCCAACAAACCAAGAAACTAACAAACCAACAAGCCACAAACCAACAAACCAACAAGCCAACAAGCCAACAAACCAACAAACCAACAAACCAAAAAACCAACAAACCAACAAACCAACAAACAAATAAACCAACAAACCAACAAACCAACAAACAAAAAAACCAACAAACCAACAAGCCAACAAGCCAACAAACCAACAAACTAACAAACGAACAAGCCAACAAACCAACAAACCAACAAGCCAACAAACCAACAAACCAACAAACCAAAAAACCCAAAAACCAACATACCATCAAACGAATAAAGCAACAAACCAACAAACCAACAAGCCAACAAACCAACAAACCAACAAACCAACAAGCCAACAAGCCAACAAACTAACAAACCAACAAAATAACAAGCCAACAAACCAACAAACCAACAAACCAACAAGCCAACAAACAAATAAACCAACAAACCAAAAAACCAAAAAACCAATAAACCAACAAACCAACAAACCAACAAACCAACATACCAACAAACCAACAAGCCAACAAGCCAACAAGCCAACAAGCCAACAAGCCAACAAACCAACAAACCAACAAACCAACAAGCTAACAAACCAACAAGCCAACAAACCAACAAACCAACAAACCAAGTAACCAAAAAGACAACAAACTAACAAACCAACAAGCCAACAAGCCAACAAACCAACAAACCAACAAACCAACAAACCAACAAGCCAACAAACCAACAAACCAAACAAACCAACAAGCCAACAAACCAACAGACAAATAAACCAACAAACCCACAAACCAACAAACCAACAAACCAACAAACCAAAAAACCAACAAACAAGCAAGCCCACAAGCCAACAAACCAACAAACCAAAAAACCCAAAAACCAACATACCATCAAACGAATAAAGCAACAAACCAACAAACCAACAAGCCAACAAACCAACAAACCAACAAACCAACAAGCCAACAAGCCAACAAACCAACAAACCAACAAACCAACAAGCCAACAAGCCAACAAACCAACAAACCAACAAGCCAACAAACCAACAAACAAATAAACCAACAATCCAACAAACCAAAAAACAAACAAGCCAACAAGCCAACAAACCAACAAACCAACAAGCCAACAAACCAACAAACCAACAAACCAACAAACCAACAAATCAACAAACCCACAAACCAACAAACCAACAAACCTACAAACCTACAAACCAACAAACCAACAAGCCAACAAGCCAACAAACCAACAAACCAACAAACCAACAAGCCAACAAACCAACAACCCAACAAACCAATAAACCAACAAACCAAGTAACCAAAAAGCCAACAAACTAACAAACCAACAAGCATACAAGCAATTAAACCAACAAACCAACAAAGCAACAAGCCAACAAGCCAACAAACCAACAAACCAACAAGCCAACAAATCAACAAACCAACAAAACAACAAGCCAACAAACCAACAAACAAATAAACCAACAAACCAACAAACCAACAAGCCAACAAACCAACAAACATATAAACCAACAAACCAAAAAACCAACAAACCAACCAACCAACAAACCAACAAACCAACAAACTAACAAGCCAACAAACCAACAAACCAAAAAAGCAACAAGCCAACAAGCCAACAAACCAACAAACCAACAAGCCAACAAACCAACAAACCAACAAGCCAACAAGCCAACAAACCAACAAACCAACAAACCAACAAGCCAACAAACCAACAAACCAACAATCCAACAAACCAACAAACTAAATAACCAACAAACCAACAAGCCAACAAGCCAACAAACCAACATACCAACAAGCCAACAAATCAGCAAACCAACAAGCCAACAAACCAACAAACCAACAAACCAACAAGAAAACAAACCAACAAACAAATAAACCAACAAACCAACAAACCAACAAACCAACAAACCAACAAAGTAACACCCCAACAAGCCAACAAACCAACGAACCAACAAGCCAACAAACCAACAAACCAACAAACCAACAAACCAAGAAGCCAACAAGCCAACAAACCAACAAACCAACAAGCCAACAAACCAACAAACCAACAAACCAACAAGCCAACAAACCAACAAACAAATAAACCAACAAATCAACAAACCAACAAACCAACAAACCAACAAACCAAAAAACCAACAAACCAACAAACCAACAAGCCAACTAAATAACAAACCAACAAACCAACAAGCCAACAAACCAACAAACAAATAAACCAACAAACCAACAAACCAACAAAACAACAAACCAAAAAACCAACAAACCAACAAGCCAACAATCCAACAAACCAACGAACTGACAAACCAACAAGCCAACAAACCAACAAACCAACAAGTCAACAAGCCAACAAACCAACAAACCAACAAACCAACAAACCAAAAAACCAACAAACCAACAAACCATCAAACGAACAAAGCAACAAGCCAACAAGCCAACAAACCAACAAACCAACAAGCCAACAAACCAACAAACCAACAAACCAACAAGCCAACAAACCAACAAACAAATAAATCAACAAACCAACAAACCAACAAACCAACAAACCAACAAACTAACAAACCAACAAACCAACAAGCCAACAAGCCAACAAGCCAAAAAACCAACAAACCAACAAGCCAACAAACCAACAACCCAACAAACCCACAAACCAACAAACCAACAAACCAACAAACCAAAAAACCAACAAACCAGCAAGCCAACAAGCCAACAAACCAATACACTAACAAACCAACAAGCCAACAAACCAACAAACCAACAAGCCAACAAGCCAACAAACCAACAAACCAACAAGCCAACAAACCAACAAACAAATAAACCAACAATCCAACAAACCAAAAAACCAACAAGCCAACAAGCAAACAAACCAACAAACCAACAAGCCAACAAACCAACAAACCAACAAACCAACAAACCAACAAACCAACAAACCAACAAACCAACAAACCAACAAACCTACAAACCTACAAACCAACAAACCAACAAGCCAACAAGCCAACAAACCAACAAACCAACAAACCAACAAGCCAACAAACCAACAACCCAACAAACCAATAAACCAACAAACCAAGTAACCAAAAAGCCAACAAACTAACAAACCAACAAGCATACAAGCCAACAAACCAACAAACCAACAAAGCAACAAGCCAACAAGCCAACAAACCAACAAACCAACAAGCCAACAAATCAACAAACCAACAAAACAACAAGCCAACAAACCAACAAACAAATAAACCAACAAACCAACAAACCAACAAGCCAACAAACCAACAAACATATAAACCAACAAACCAAAAAACCAACAAACCAACCAACCAACAAACCAACAAACCAACAAACCAACAAGCCAACAAGACAACAAACCAACAAACCAACAAGCCAACAAACCAACAAACAAATAAACCAACAAATCAACAAACCAACAAACCAACAAACCAACAAACCAAAAAACCAACAAACCAACAAACCAACAAGCCAACTAACCAACAAACCAACAAACCAACAAGCCAACAAACCAACAAACAAATAAACCAACAAACCAACAAACCAACAAACCAACAAACCAACAAACCAACAAACCAAAAAACCAACAAACCAACAAGCCAACAATCCAACAAAATACGAACTGACAAACCAACAAGCCAACAAACCAACAAACCAACAAGCAAACAAGCCAACAAACCAACAAACCAACAAACCAACAAACCAACAAACCAAAAAACCAACAAACCAACAAACCATCAAACGAACAAAGCAACAAGCCAACAAGCCAACAAACCAACAAACCAACAAGCCAACAAACCAACAAACCAACAAACCAACAAACCAACAAACAAATAAATCAACAAACCAACAAACCAACAAACCAACAAACCAACAAACTAACAAACCAACAAACCAACAAGCCAACAAGCCAACAAGCCAAAAAACCAACAAACCAACAAGCCAACAAACCAACAAACAAATAAACCAACAAACCAACAAACCAACAAACCAACAAACCAATAAACTAACAAACCAACAAACCAACAAGCGAACAAACCAACAAACCAACAAACCAACAAGCCAACAAACCAACAAACCAACAAACCAACAAGCCAACAAGCCAACAAACCAACAAACCAACAACCCAACAAACCAACAAACCAACAAACCAACATGCCAACAAACCAACAAACTAATTAACCAACAAGCCAACAAACCAACAAACCAACAAGCCAACAAGCCAACAAACCAACAAACCAACAAGCCAACAAACCAACAAACCAACAAACCAACAAGCCAACAAACCAACAAACAAATAAATCAACAAACCAACAAACCAACAAACCAACAAACCAACAAAACCAAAAAACCAACAAACCAACAAACCAACAAGCCAACAAACCAACAAACCAACAAACCAACAAACCAACAAACAAATAAACCAACCAACTAACAAACCAACAAACCAACAAACCAACAAACCAAAAAACCAACAAACCAACAAGCCAACAAACCAACAAACTAACAAACCAACAAGCCAACAAACCAACAAACCAACCAGCCAACAAACTAACAAACCAACAAACCAAAAAACCAACAAACCAACAAACCATCAAACGAACAAAGCAACAAGCCAACAAGCCAACAAACCAACAAATCAACAAGCCAACAAGCCAACAAACCAACAAACCAACAAA
Source organism: Atherix ibis (assembly GCA_958298945.1). Classification (NCBI taxonomy): domain Eukaryota; kingdom Metazoa; phylum Arthropoda; class Insecta; order Diptera; family Athericidae; genus Atherix; species Atherix ibis. Next base: position 65,882,094 of record OY282608.1, on the reverse strand, counting down.
CTAACAAACCAACAAACCAACAAGCCAACAAACCAACAAACCAACAAACCAACAAGCCAACAAACCAACAAACCAACAAACCAACAAGCCAACAAGCTAACAAACCAACAAACCAACAACCCAACAAACCAACAAACCAACAAACCAACATGCCAAAAAAACCAACAAACTAATTAACCAACAAGCCAACAAACCAACAAACCAACAAGCCAACAAGCCAACAAACCAACAAACCAACAAGCCAACAAACCAACAAACCAACAAACCTACAAGCCAACAAACCAACAAACAAATAAATCAACAAACCAACAAACGAACAAACCAACAAACCAACAAACCAACAAGCCAACAAACCAACAAACAAATAAACCAACAAACCAACAAACCAACAAACCGACAAACCAACAAACCAAAAAACCAACAAACCAACAAGCCAACAAGACAACAAACCAACAAACTAACAAACCAACAAGCCAACAAACCAACAAACCAACCAGGCAACAAACCAACAAACCAACAAACCAAAAAACCAACAAACCAACAAACCATCAAACGAACAAAGCAACAAGCCAACAAGCCAACAAACCAACAAATCAACAAGCCAACAAGCCAACAAACCAACAAACCAACAAACCAACAAACCAACAAACCAACAAACTAACAAACCAACAAGCCAACAAACCAACAAACAAATAAACCAACAAACCAAAAAACCAACAAACCAACAAACCAACAAACCAACAAACGAAAAAACCAACAAACCAACAAGCCAACAAGCCGACAAGCCAACAAACCAACAAACAAACAAACCAACAAGCCAACAAACCAACAAGCCAACAAACCAACAAACCAACAAACCAAGAAACCAAGTAACCAAAAAGCCAACAAACTAACAAACCAACAAGCCAACAAGCCAACAAACCAAAAAACCAACAAACAAACAAACCAACAAGCCAACAAACCAACAAGCCAACAAACCAATAAACCAACAAACCAACGAACTAACAAACCAACAAGCCAACAAACCAACAAGCGAATAAGCCAACAAACCAACAAACCAACAAAGCAACAAACCAACAAACCAACAAACCAACAAACCAAGAAACTAACAAACCAACAAGCCAACAAACCAAAAAACCAACAAGCCAACAAACTAACAAACCAACAAACCAACAAGTCAACAAGCCAACAAACCAATAAACCATCAAGCCAACAAACCAACAAACCAACAAACCAACATGCCAACAAACCAACAAACTAAGTAACCAACAAGCCAACAAGCCAACAAACCAACAAACCAACACGCCAACAAACCAACAAACCAACAAACCAACAAGCCAACAAACCAACAAACAAATAAACTAACAAACCAACACACCAACAAACCAACAAACCAAAAAACCAACAAACCAACAAACCAACAAACCAACAAGCCCACAAACCAACAAACCAACAAACCAACAAGCCAACAAACCAACAAACAAATAAACCAACAAACCAACAAACCAACAAACCAACAAACCAATAAACCGAAAAACCAACAAACCAACAAGCCAACAAGCCAACAAATTAACAAACTAACAAACCAACAAGCCAAGAAACCAACAAACCAACAAGCCAACAAGCCAACAAACCAACAAACAAACAAACCAAAAAACCAACAAACCAACAAACCATCAAACGAACAAAGCAACAAGCCAACAAACCAACAAACCAACAAACCAACAAGCCAACAAACCAAGAAACCAACAAGCCAACAGGCCAACCAACCAACAAACCAACAAACCAACAAGCCAACAAACCAACAAACCAACAAGCCAACAAACCAACAAACCAACAAACCAACAAATCAACAAGCCAACAAGCCAACAAACCAACAAACCAACAAGCCAACAAACCAACAAACCAACAAACCAACAAACCAACAAACCAACAAACCAACAAACCAACAAACCAACAAACCAACAAACCAACAAGCCAACAAGCCAACAAACCAACAAACCAAAAAGCCAACAAACCAATAAACAAATAAACCAACAAACAAACATGCCAACAAACCAACAAACCGACAAGACAACAAGCCAACAAACCAACAAACCAACAAACCAACAAGCCAACAAACCAACAAACCAACAAGCCAACAAACCAACAAACCAACAAACCAACAAAACAACAAACCAACAAACCAACAAGCCAACAAGCCAACAAACCAACAAACCAACAAGCCAACAAACCAACAAACCAACAAACCAACAAACCAACAAACCTACAAACCTACAAACCAACAAGCCAACAAGCCAACAAGCCAACAAACCAACAAGCCAACAAACCAACAAACAAATAAACCAACAAACCAACAAACCAACAAACCAACAAACCAAAAAACCAAAAAATCAACAAACCAACAAACCAACAAACCAACAAACCAACAAACCAACAAACCAAAAAACCAACAAACCAACAAGCCAACAAGCCAACAAATTAACAAACTAACAAACCAACAAGCCAAGAAACCAACAAACCAACAAGCCAACAAGCCAACAAACCAACAAACCAACAAACCAAAAAACTAACAAACCAACAAACCATCAAACGAACAAAGCAACAAGCCAACAAACCAACAAACCAACAAACCAACAAGCCAACAAACCAACAAACCAACAAGCCAACAAGCCAACAAACCAACAAACCAGCAAACCAACAAGCCAACAAACCAACAAACCAACAAGCCAACAAACCAACAAAACCAACAAACCAACAAACCAACAAGCCAACAAGCCAACAAACCAACAAACCAACAAGCCAACAAACCAACAAACCAACAAACCAACAAACCAACAAACCAACAAACCAACAAACCAACAAACCAACAAACCAACAAGCCAACAAGCCAACAAGCCAACAAACCAACAAACCAAAAAGCCAACAAACCAACAAACAAATAAACCAACAAACCAACAAGCCAACAAACCAACAAACCGACAAGACAGCAAGCCAACAAACCAACAAACCAACAAACCAACAAGCCAACAAACCAACAAACCAACAAACCAACAAGCCAACAAACCAACAAACCAACAAACCAACAAACCAACAAACCAACAAGCCAACAAGCCAACAAACCAACAAACTTACAAGCCAACAACCCAACAAACCAACAAACCAACAAACCAACAAACCAACAAACCTACAAACCAACAAGCCAACAAGCCAACAAGCCAACAAACCAACAAGCCAACAAACCAACAAAGAAATAAACCAACAAACCAACAAACCAACAAACCAACAAACCAAAAAACCAAAAAATCAACAAACCAACAAACCACCAAGCCAACAAACCAACAAACCAACAAACCAACAAGCCAACAAAAAAACAAACAAATAAACCAAAAAACCAATAAACCAACAAACCAACAACCCAACAAACCAACAAACCAACAAACCAAAAAACCAACAAACCAACAAGCCAACAAACCAACAAACTAACAAACCAACAAGCCAACAAACCAACAAACCAACAAACCAAAAAACCAACAAACCAACAACCCAACAAACCAACAAACTAACAAACCAACAAGCCAACAAGCCAACAAACCAACAAACCAACAAGCCAACAAACCAACAAACCAACAAACTAACAAACCAACAAACCAACAAACGAACAAACCAACAAGCCAACAAGCCAACAAGCCAACAAACCAACAAGCCAACAAACCAACAAACAAATAAACCAACAAACCAACAAACCAACAAACCAACAAACCAACAAACCAAAAAACCAACAAACCAACAAACCAACAAGCCAACAAACCAACAAACCAACAAACCAACACGCCAACAAACCAACAAACAAATAAACCAACAAACCAACAAACCAACAAACCAACAAACCAACAAACCAACAAACCAGCAAGCCAACAAGCCAACAAACCAACAAACCAACAAGCCAACAAACCAACAAACCAACAAACCAACAAACCAACAAACCAACAAGCCAACAAACCAACAAGCCAACAAACCAACAAACCAAAAAACCAACAAACCAACAAACCAACAAGCCAACAAACCAACAAACCAACAAACCAACACGCCAACAAACCAACAAACAAATAAACCAACAAACCAACAAACCAACAAACCAACAAACCAAATAACCAACAAACCAGCAAGCCAACAAACCAACAAACTAACAAACCAACAAGCCAACAAACCAACAAACCAACAAACCAAAAAACCAACAAACCAACAAACCAACAAACAAATAAACCAACAAACCAAAAAACCAACAAACCAACAAACCAACAAACCAACAAGCCAACAAACCAACAAACCAACAAGCCAACAAACCAACAAACCAACAAACCAACAAACCAACAAACCAGCAAGCCAACAAGCCAACAAACCAACAAACCAACAAGCCAACAAACCAACAAACCAACAAACCAACAAACCAACAAACCAACAAGCCAACAAACCAACAAGCCAACAAACCAACAAACAAATAAACCAACAAACCAACAAACCAACAAACCAACAAACCAAAAAACCAACAAACCAACAAACCAACAAGCCAACGAACCAACAAACCAAGAAACCAACAAACAAATAAACCAACAAACCAACAAACCAACAAACCAAAAAACCAACAAACCAACAAGCCAACTAGCCAACAAACCAACAAACTAACAAACCAACAAGCCAACAAACCAACAAACCAACAAACCAAAAAACCAACAAACCGACATACCAACAAACAAATAAACCAACAAACCAACAAACCAACAAACCAACAAACCAAAAAACCAAAAAATCAACAAACCAACAAACCAACAAACCAACAAACCAACAAACCAACAAACCAAAAAACCAACAAACCAACAAGCCAACAAGCCAACAAATTAACAAACTAACAAACCAACAAGCCAAGAAACCAACAAACCAACAAGCCAACAAGCCAACAAACCAACAAACCAACAAACCAAAAAACTAACAAACCAACAAACCATCAAACGAACAAAGCAACAAGCCAACAAACCAACAAACCAACAAACCAACAAGCCAACAAACCAACAAACCAACAAGCCAACAAGCCAACAAACCAACAAACCAGCAAACCAACAAGCCAACAAACCAACAAACCAACAAGCCAACAAACCAACAAAACCAACAAACCAACAAACCAACAAGCCAACAAGCCAACAAACCAACAAACCAACAAGCCAACAAACCAACAAACCAACAAACCAACAAACCAACAAACCAACAAACCAACAAACCAACAAACCAACAAACCAACAAGCCAACAAGCCAACAAGCCAACAAACCAACAAACCAAAAAGCCAACAAACCAACAAACAAATAAACCAACAAACCAACAAGCCAACAAACCAACAAACCGACAAGACAGCAAGCCAACAAACCAACAAACCAACAAACCAACAAGCCAACAAACCAACAAACCAACAAACCAACAAGCCAACAAACCAACAAACCAACAAACCAACAAACCAACAAACCAACAAGCCAACAAGCCAACAAACCAACAAACTTACAAGCCAACAACCCAACAAACCAACAAACCAACAAACCAACAAACCAACAAACCTACAAACCAACAAGCCAACAAGCCAACAAGCCAACAAACCAACAAGCCAACAAACCAACAAAGAAATAAACCAACAAACCAACAAACCAACAAACCAACAAACCAAAAAACCAAAAAATCAACAAACCAACAAACCACCAAGCCAACAAACCAACAAACCAACAAACCAACAAGCCAACAAAAAAACAAACAAATAAACCAAAAAACCAATAAACCAACAAACCAACAACCCAACAAACCAACAAACCAACAAACCAAAAAACCAACAAACCAACAAGCCAACAAACCAACAAACTAACAAACCAACAAGCCAACAAACCAACAAACCAACAAACCAAAAAACCAACAAACCAACAACCCAACAAACCAACAAACTAACAAACCAACAAGCCAACAAGCCAACAAACCAACAAACCAACAAGCCAACAAACCAACAAACCAACAAACTAACAAACCAACAAACCAACAAACGAACAAACCAACAAGCCAACAAGCCAACAAGCCAACAAACCAACAAGCCAACAAACCAACAAACAAATAAACCAACAAACCAACAAACCAACAAACCAACAAACCAACAAACCAAAAAACCAACAAACCAACAAACCAACAAGCCAACAAACCAACAAACCAACAAACCAACACACCAACAAACCAACAAACAAATAAACCAACAAACCAACAAACCAACAAACCAACAAACCAAATAACCAACAAACCAGCAAGCCAACAAACCAACAAACTAACAAACCAACAAGCCAACAAACCAACAAACCAACAAACCAAAAAACCAACAAACCAACAAACCAACAAACAAATAAACCAACAAACCAAAAAACCAACAAACCAACAAACCAACAAACCAACAAGCCAACAAACCAACAAACCAACAAGCCAACAAACCAACAAACCAACAAACCAACAAACCAACAAACCAGCAAGCCAACAAGCCAACAAACCAACAAACCAACAAGCCAACAAACCAACAAACCAACAAACCAACAAACCAACAAACCAACAAGCCAACAAACCAACAAGCCAACAAACCAACAAACAAATAAACCAACAAACCAACAAACCAACAAACCAACAAACCAAAAAACCAACAAACCAACAAACCAACAAGCCAACGAACCAACAAACCAAGAAACCAACAAACAAATAAACCAACAAACCAACAAACCAACAAACCAAAAAACCAACAAACCAACAAGCCAACTAGCCAACAAACCAACAAACTAACAAACCAACAAGCCAACAAACCAACAAACCAACAAACCAAAAAACCAACAAACCGACATACCAACAAACAAATAAACCAACAAACCAACAAACCAACAAACCAACAAACCAACAAACCAACAAACCAAAAAACCAACAAACCAACAAGCCAACAAGCCAACAAACCAACAAACTAACAAACCAACAAGCCAACAAACCAACAAACCAACAAGCCAACAAACCAACAAACCAACAAACCAAAAAACCCACAAACCAACAAACCATCAAACGAACAAAGCAACAAGCCAACAAGCCAACAAACCAACAAACCAACAAGCCAACAAACCAACAAACCAACAAGCCAACAAGCCAACAAACCAACAAACCAACAAACCAACAAGCCAACAAACCAACAAACCAACAAACCAACAAACCAATAAACCAACAAACCAACAAGCCAACAAACCAACAAACAAATAAACCCACAAACCAAAAAACCAAAAAACCAACAAACCAATAAACCAACAAACCAACAAACCAACAAACCAACAAACCAACAAGCCAACAAGCCAACAAGCCAACAAACCAACAAACCAACAAACCAACAAACAAATAAACCAACAAACAAACAAACCAACAAACAAACAAACCAAAAAACCAACAAACCAGCAAGCCAACTAGCCAACAAACCAACAAACTAACAAACCAACAAGCTAACAAACCAACAAACCAACAAGCCAACAAACCAACAAACCAAGTAACCAAAAAGACAACAAACTAACAAACCAACAAGCCAACAAGCCAACAAACCAACAAACCAACAAACCAACAAACCAACAAGCCAACAAACCAACAAACCAACAAACCAACAAGCCAACAAACCAACAAACAAGTAAACCAATAAACAAACAAACCAACAAACCAACAAACCAACAAACCAAAAAACCAACAAACCAGCAAGCCAACAAGCCAACAAACCAACAAACCAACAAACTAACAAACCAACAAGCCAACAAACCAACAAACCAACAAGCCAACAAGCCAACAAACCAACAAACCAACAAACCAAAAAACCAACAAACCAACAAACCATCAAACGAACAAAGCAACAAGCCAACAAGCCAACAAACAAACAAACCAACAAGCCAACAAACCAACAAACCAACAATCCAACAAGCCAACAAACCAACAAACCAACAAACCAACAAGCCAACAAACCAACAAACCAACAAGCCAACAATCCAACAAACCAACAAACCAGCAAACCAACAAGCCAACAAGCCAACAAGCCAACAAACCAACAAACCAACAAGCCAACAAACCAACAAACCAACAAACCAACAAACCAACAAACCAACAAACCAACAAACCAACAAACCAACAAACCAACAAACCAACAAACCAACAAACCAACAAACCAACAAACCAACAAACCAACAAACCAACAAGCCAACAAAACAACAAACCAACAAACCAACAAACAAATAAACCAACAAACCAACAAGCCAACAAACCAACAAACCAACAAGCCAACAAGCCAACAAACCAACAAACCAACAAACCAATAAGCCAACAAACCAACAAACCAACAAACCAACAAACCAACAAACCAACAAGCCAACAAACCAACAAACCAACAAACCAATAAGCCAACAAACCAACAAACCAACAAACCAACAAACCAACAAACCAACAAACCAACAAACCAACAAACCAACAAACAACAAACCAACAAGCTAACAAACCAACAAACCAACAAGCCAACAAGCCAACAAACCAACAAACCAACAAGCCAACAAACCAACAAACCAACAAACCAACAAACCAACAAACCAACAAACCAACAAACCAACAAACCAACAACCAACAAACCAACAAGCCAACAAACCAACAAACCAACAAGCCAACAAACCAACAAACAAATAAACCCACAAACCAACAAACCAATAAGCCAACAAACCAAGAAACTAACAAACCAACGAACCAACAAATTAACAAGCCAACAAACCAACAAACCAACAAACCAATAAGCCAACAAACCAACAAACCAACAAACCAACAAACCAACAAACCAACAAACCAACAAACCAACAACCAACAAACCAACAAGCCAACAAACCAACAAACCAACAAGCCAACAAGCCAACAAACCAACAAACCAACAAGCCAACAAACCAACAAACAAATAAACCAACAAACCAACAAACCAACAAACCAACAAACCAATAAACCAACAAACCAACAAGCCAACAAACCAACAAACAAATAAACCCACAAACCAAAAAACCAAAAAACCAACAAACCAATAAACCAACAAACCAACAAACCAACAAACCAACAAACCACCAAGCCAACAAACCAACAAACCAACAAACCAACAAACCAACAAACCAACAAACAAATAAACCAACAAACAAACAAACCAACAAACCAACAAACCAACAAACCAAAAAACCAACAAACCAGCAAGCCAACAAGCCAACAAACCAACAAACTAACAAACCAACAAGCTAACAAACCAACAAACCAACAAGCCAACAAACCAACAAACCAAGTAACCAAAAAGACAACAAACTAACAAACCAACAAGCCAACAAGCCAACAAACCAACAAACCAACAAACCAACAAACCAACAAGCCAACAAACCAACAAACCAACAAACCAACAAGCCAACAAACCAACAAACAAATAAACCAACAAACAAACAAACCAACAAACCAACAAACCAACAAACCAAAAAACCAACAAACCAGCAAGCCAACAAGCCAACAAACCAACAAACTAACAAACCAACAAGCCAACAAACCAACAAACCAACAAGCCAACAAGCCAACAAACCAACAAACCAACAAACCAAAAAACCAACAAACCAACAAACCATCAAACGAACAAAGCAACAAGCCAACAAGCCAACAAACAAACAAACCAACAAGCCAACAAACCAACAAACCAACAATCCAACAAACCAAAAAACCAACAAACCAACAAACCAACAAGCCAACAAACCAACAAACCAACAAGCCAACAATCCAACAAACCAACAAACAAACAAACCAACAAGCCAACAAGCCAACAAGCCAACAAACCAACAAACCAACAAGCCAACAAACCAACAAACCAACAAACCAACAAACCAACAAACCAACAAACCAACAAACCAACAAACCAACAAACCAACAAACCAACAAGCCAACAAAACAACAAACTAACAAACCAACAAGCCAACAAACCAACAAACAAATAAACCAACAAACCAACAAGCCAACAAACCAACAAACCAACAAGCCAACAAGCCAACAAACCAACAAACCAACAAACCAATAAGCCAACAAACCAACAAACCAACAAACCAACAAACCAACAAACCAACAAGCCAACAAACCAACAAACCAACAAACCAACAAACCAATAAGCCAACAAACCAACAAACCAACAAACCAACAAACCAACAAGCCAACAAAACAACAAACTAACAAACCAACAAGCCAACAAACCAACAAACAAATAAACCAACAAACCAACAAGCCAACAACCCAACAACCCAACAAACCAACAAGCCAACAAGCCAACAAACCAACAAACCAACAAACCAATAAGCCAACAAACCAACAAACCAACAAACCAACAAACCAACAAACCAACAAGCCAACAAACCAACAAACCAACAAACCAACAAACCAATAAGCCAACAAACCAACAAACCAACAAACCAACAAACCAACAAACCAACAAACCAACAAACCAACAAACCAACAAACCAACAAACAACAAACCAACAAGCCAACAAACCAACAAACCAACAAGCCAACAAGCCAACAAACCAACAAACCAACAAGCCAACAAACCAACAAACCAACAAACCAACAAGCCAACAAACCAACAAACCAACAAGCCAACAAACAAATAAACCCACAAACCAACAAACCAATAAGCCAACAAACCAAGAAACCAACAAACGAACGAACCAACAAATTAACAAGCCAACAAACCAACAAACCAACAACCAATAAGCCAACAACAAACCAACAAACCAACAAACCAACAAACCAACAAACCAACAAACCAACAACCAACAAACCAACAAGCCAACAAACCAACAAACCAACAAGCCAACAAGCCAACAAACCAACAAACCAACAAGCCAACAAACCAACAAACCAACAAACCAACAAGCCAACAAACCAACAAACAAATAAACCATTAAACCAACAAACCAACAAACCAACAAACCAAAAAACCAACAAGCCAACAAACCAACAAACCAACAAGCCAACAAACCAACAAACCAACAAACCAACAAGCCAACAAGCCAACAAACCAACAAACCAACAAACCAACTAACCAACAAACCAACAAACCAACAAGCCAACAAGCCAACAAGCCAACAAACCAAGAAGCCAACAAACCAACAAACAAATAAACCAACAAACCAACAAACCAACAAACCAACAAACCAACAAACCAAAAAACCAACAAACCAACAAACCAACAAGCCAACAAACCAACAAACCAACAAACCAACAAGCCAACAAACCAACAAACAAATAAACCAACAAACCAACAAACCAACAAACCAACAAACCAAAAAACCAACAAACCAACAAGCCAACAAACCAACAAACTAACAAAACAACAAGCCAACAAACCAACAAACCAACAAACCAAAAAATCAACAAACCAACAAACCAACAAACAAATAAACCAACAAACCAACAAACCAACAAACCAACAAACCTACAAACCAACAAACCAAAAAACCAACAAACCAACAAGCCAACAAGCCAACAAACCAACAAACTAACAAACCAACAAGCCAACAAACCAACAAACCAACAAGCCAACAAACCAACAAACCAACAAACCAAAAAACCCACAAACCAACAAACCATCAAAAGAACAAAGCAACAAGCCAACAAGCCAACAAACCAACAAACCAACAAGCCAACAAACCAACAAACCAAAAAGCCAACAAGCCAACAAACCAACAAACCAACAAACCAACAAGCCAACAAACCAACAAACCAACAAACCAACAAACCAACAAACCAACAAACCAACAAACCAATAAACCAACAAACCAACAAGCCAACAAACCAACAAACAAATAAACCCACAAACCAAAAAACCAAAAAACCAACAAGCCAACAAACCAACAAACCAAGTAACCAAAAAGACAACAAACTAACAAACCAACAAGCCAACAAGCTAACAAACCCACAAACCAACAAACCAACAAACCAACAAGCCAACAAACCAACAAACCAACAAACCAACAAGCCAACATACCAACAAACAAATAAACCAACAAACCAACAAACCAACAAACCAACAAACCAACAAACCAAAAAACCAACAAACCAGCAAGCCAACAAGCCAACAAACCAACAAACTAACAAACCAACAAGCCAACAAACCAACAAACCAACAAGCCAACAAGCCAACAAACCAACAAACCAACAAACCAACAAACCAACAAACCATCAAACGAACAAAGCAACAAGCCAACAAGCCAACAAACGAACAAACCAACAAGCCAACAAACCAACAAACCAACAATCCAACAAGCCAACAAACCAACAAACCAACAAACAAACAAGCCAACAAACCAACAAACCAACAAGCCAACAATCCAACAAACCAACAAACCAACAAACCAACAAGCCAACAAGCCAACAAACCAACAAACCAACAAGCCAACAAACCAACAAACCAACAAACCAACAAACCAACAAACAAACAAACCAACAAACCAACAAAGCAACAAACCAACAAACCAACAAACCAACAAGCCAATAAAACAACAAACCAACAAACCAACAAGCCAACAAACCAACAAACAAATAAACCAACAAACCAACAAACCAACAAACCAACAAACCAACAACCAACAAACCAACAAGCCAACAAACCAACAAACCAACAAGCCAACAAACCAACAAACAAATAAACCCACAAACCAACAAACCAATAAGCCAACAAACCAAGAAACCAACAAACCAACAAACCAACAAACCAACAAGCCAACAAACCAACAAACCAACAAACCAATAAGCCAATAAACCAACAAACCAACAAACCAACAAACCAACAAACCAACAAACCAACAAACCAACAAACCAACAACCAACAAACCAACAAGCCAACAAACCAACAAACCAACAAGCCAACAAGCCAACAAACCAACAAACCAACAAGGAAACAAACCAACAAACCAACAAACCAACAAACCAACAAACCAACAAACCAACAAACCAACAAACCAACAACAAACAAACCGACAAGCCAACAAACCAACAAACGAACAAGCCAACAAACCAACAAACAAATAAACCAACAAACCAACAAACCAACAAACCAACAAACCAACAAACCAACAAACCAACAAGCCAACAAAACAACAAACCAACAAACCAACAAGCCAACAAACCAACAAACAAATAAACCAACAAACCAGCAAGCCAACAAACCAACAAACCAACAAGCCAACAAGCCAACAAACTAACAAACCAACAAACGAATAAGCCAACAAACCAACAAACCAACAAACCAACAAACCAAAAAACCAACAAACCAACAAACCAACAAACCAACAAACCAACACACCAACAAACCAACAAACAAATAAACCAACAAACCAACAAACCAACAAACCAACAAACCAAATAACCAACAAACCAGCAAGCCAACAAACCAACAAACTAACAAACCAACAAGCCAACAAACCAACAAACCAACAAACCAAAAAACCAATAAACCAACAAACCAACAAACAAATACACCAACAAACCAAAAAACCAACAAACCAACAACCAACAAACCAACAAGCCAACAAACCAACAAACCAACAAGCCAACAAGCCAACAAACCAACAAACCAACAAGCCAACAAACCAACAAACCAACAAACCAACAAGCCAACAAACCAACAAACAAATAAACCAACAAACCAACAAACCAACAAACCAACAAACCAAAAAACCAACAAACCAACAAGCCAACAAACCAACAAACTAACAAACCAACAAGCCAACAAACCAACAAACCAACAAACCAAAAAACCAACAAACCAACAAACCAACAAACAAATAAACCAACAAACCAAAAAACCAACAAACCAACAAACCAACAAACCAACAAGCCAACAAACCAACAAACCAACAAGCCAACAAACCAACAAACCAACAAACCAACAAGCCAACAAGCCAACAAACCAACAAACCAACAAACCAACTAACCAACAAACCAACAAACCAACAAGCCAACAAGCCAACAAGCCAACAAACCAAGAAGCCAACAAACCAACAAACAAATAAACCAACAAACCAACAAACCAACAAACCAACAAACCAACAAACCAAAAAACCAACAAACCAACAAACCAACAAGCCAACAAACCAACAAACCAACAAACCAACAAGCCAACAAACCAACAAACAAATAAACCAACAAACCAACAAACCAACAAACCAACAAACCAAAAAACCAACAAACCAACAAGCCAACAAACCAACAAACTAACAAAACAACAAGCCAACAAACCAACAAACCAACAAACCAAAAAATCAACAAACCAACAAACCAACAAACAAATAAACCAACAAACCAACAAACCAACAAACCAACAAACCTACAAACCAACAAACCAAAAAACCAACAAACCAACAAGCCAACAAGCCAACAAACCAACAAACTAACAAACCAACAAGCCAACAAACCAACAAACCAACAAGCCAACAAACCAACAAACCAACAAACCAAAAAACCCACAAACCAACAAACCATCAAAAGAACAAAGCAACAAGCCAACAAGCCAACAAACCAACAAACCAACAAGCCAACAAACCAACAAACCAAAAAGCCAACAAGCCAACAAACCAACAAACCAACAAACCAACAAGCCAACAAACCAACAAACCAACAAACCAACAAACCAACAAACCAACAAACCAACAAACCAATAAACCAACAAACCAACAAGCCAACAAACCAACAAACAAATAAACCCACAAACCAAAAAACCAAAAAACCAACAAGCCAACAAACCAACAAACCAAGTAACCAAAAAGACAACAAACTAACAAACCAACAAGCCAACAAGCTAACAAACCCACAAACCAACAAACCAACAAACCATCAAACGAACAAAGCAACAAGCCAACAAGCCAACAAACGAACAAACCAACAAGCCAACAAACCAACAAACCAACAATCCAACAAGCCAACAAACCAACAAACCAACAAACAAACAAGCCAACAAACCAACAAACCAACAAGCCAACAATCCAACAAACCAACAAACCAACAAACCAACAAGCCAACAAGCCAACAAACCAACAAACCAACAAGCCAACAAACCAACAAACCAACAAACCAACAAACCAACAAACAAACAAACCAACAAACCAACAAACCAACAAACCAACAAACCAACAAACCAACAAGCCAATAAAACAACAAACCAACAAACCAACAAGCCAACAAACCAACAAACAAATAAACCAACAAACCTACAAACCAACAAACCAACAAACCAACAACCAACAAACCAACAAGCCAACAAACCAACAAACCAACAAGCCAACAAACCAACAAACAAATAAACCCACAAACCAACAAACCAATAAGCCAACAAACCAAGAAACCAACAAACCAACAAACCAACAAACCAACAAGCCAACAAACCAACAAACCAACAAACCAATAAGCCAATAAACCAACAAACCAACAAACCAACAAACCAACAAACCAACAAACCAACAAACCAACAAACCAACAACCAACAAACCAACAAGCCAACAAACCAACAAACCAACAAGCCAACAAGCCAACAAACCAACAAACCAACAAGGAAACAAACCAACAAACCAACAAACCAACAAACCAACAAACCAACAAACCAACAAACCAACAAACCAACAACAAACAAACCGACAAGCCAACAAACCAACAAACGAACAAGCCAACAAACCAACAAACAAATAAACCAACAAACCAACAAACCAACAAACCAACAAACCAACAAACCAACAAACCAACAAACCAACAAGCCAACAAAACAACAAACCAACAAACCAACAAGCCAACAAACCAACAAACAAATAAACCAACAAACCAGCAAGCCAACAAACCAACAAACCAACAAGCCAACAAGCCAACAAACTAACAAACCAACAAACGAATAAGCCAACAAACCAACAAACCAACAAACCAACAAACCAAAAAACCAGCAAACCAACAAACCAACAAACCAACAAACCAACACGCCAACAAACCAACAAACAAATAAACCAACAAACCAACAAACCAACAAACCAACAAACCAAATAACCAACAAACCAGCAAGCCAACAAACCAACAAACTAACAAACCAACAAGCCAACAAACCAACAAACCAACAAACCAAAAAACCAATAAACCAACAAACCAACAAACAAATACACCAACAAACCAAAAAACCAACAAACCAACAAACCAACAAACCAACAAGCCAACAAACCAACAAACCAACAAGCCAACAAACCAACAAACCAACAAACCAACAAACCAACAAACCAGCAAGCCAACAAGCCAACAAACCAACGAACCAACAAGCCAACAAACCAACAAACCAACAAACCAACAAACCAACAAACCAACAAACCAACAAACCAACAAACCAACAAGCCAACAAGCCAACAAGCCAACAAACCAACAAGCCAACAAACCAACAAACAAATAAACCAACAAACCAACAAACCAACAAACCAACAAACCAAAAAACCAACAAACCAACAAACCAACAAGCCAACGAACCAACAAACCAACAAACCAACAAACAAATAAACCAACAAACCAACAAACCAACAAACCAAAAAACCAACAAACCAACAAGCCAACTAGCCAACAAACCAACAAACTAACAAACCAACAAGCCAACAAACCAACAAACCAACAAACCAAAAAACCAACAAACCGACATACCAACAAACAAATAAACCAACAAACCAACAAACCAACAAACCAACAAACCAACAAACCAACAAACCAAAAAACCAACAAACCAACAAGCCAACAAGCCAACAAACCATAAAACTAACAAACCAACAAGCCAACAAACCAACAAACCAACAAGCCAACAAACCAACAAACCAACAAACCAAAAAACCCACAAACCAACAAACCATCAAACGAACAAAGCAACAAGCCAACAAGCCAACAAACCAACAAACCAACAAGCCAACAAACCAACAAACCAACAAGCCAACAAGCCAACAAACCAACAAACCAACAAACCAACAAGCCAACAAACCAACAAACCAACAAACCAACAAACCAATAAACCAACAAACCAACAAGCCAACAAACCAACAAACAAATAAACCCACAAACCAAAAAACCAAAAAACCAACAAACCAATAAACCAACAAACCAACAAACCAACAAACCAACAAACCAACAAGCCAACAACCCAACAAGCCAACAAACCAACAAACCAACAAACCAACAAACAAATAAACCAACAAACAAACAAACCAACAAACCAACAAACCAACAAACCAAAAAACCAACAAACCAGCAAGCCAACAAGCCAACAAACGAACAAACTAACAAACCAACAAGCTAACAAACCAACAAACCAACAAGCCAACAAACCAACAAACCAAGTAACCAAAAAGACAACAAACTAACAAACCAACAAGCCAACAAGCCAACAAACCAACAAACCAACAAACCAACAAACCAACAAGCCAACAAACCAACAAACCAACAAACCAATTAGCCAACAAACCAACAAACAAATAAACCAATAAACAAACAAACCAACAAACCAACAAACCAACAAACCAAAAAACCAACAAACCAGCAAGCCAACAAGCCAACAAACCAACAAACCAACAAACTAACAAACCAACAAGCCAACAAACCAACAAACCAACAAGCCAACAAGCCAACAAACCAACAAACCAACAAACCAAAAAACCAACAAACCAACAAACCATCAAACGAACAAAGCAACAAGCCAACAAGCCAACAAACAAACAAACCAACAAGCCAACAAACCAACAAACCAACAATCCAACAAGCCAACAAATCAACAAACCAACAAACCAACAAGCCAACAAACCAACAAACCAACAAGCCAACAATCCAACAAACCAACAAACCAACAAACCAACAAGCCAACAAGCCAACAAGCCAACAAACCAACAAACCAACAAGCCAACAAACCAACAAACCAACAAACCAACAAACCAACAAACCAACAAACCAACAAACCAACAAACCAACAAACCAACAAACCAACAAACCAACAAACCAACAAACCAACAAGCCAACAAAACAACAAACCAACAAACCAACAAGCCAACAAACCAACAAACAAATAAACCAACAAACCAACAAGCCAACAAACCAACAAACCAACAAGCCAACAAGCCAACAAACCAACAAACCAACAAACCAACAAACCAACAAACAACAAACCAACAAGCTAATAAACCAACAAACCAACAAGCCAACAAGCCAACAAACCAACAAACCAACAAGCCAACAAACCAACAAACCAACAAACCAACAAACCAACAAACCAACAAACCAACAAACCAACAAACCAACAAACCAACAACCAACAAACCAACAAGCCAACAAACCAACAAACCAACAAGCCAACAAACCAACAAACAAATAAACCCACGAACCAACAAACCAATAAGCCAACAAACCAAGAAACTAACAAACCAACAAACCAACAAATTAACAAGCCAACAAACCAACAAACCAACAAACCAATAAGCCAACAAACCAACAAACCAACAAACCAACAAACCAACAAACCAACAAACCAACAAACCAACAACCAACAAACCAACAAGCCAACAAACCAACAAACCAACAAGCCAACAAGCCAACAAACCAACAAACCAACAAGCCAACAAACCAACAAACAAATAAACCAACAAACCAACAAACCAACAAACCAACAAACCAATAAACCAACAAACCAACAAGCCAACAAACCAACAAACCAACAAACCAACAAACCAACAAGCCAACAAGCCAACAAACCAACAAACCAACAAGCCAACAAACCAACAAACCAACAAACCAACAAACCAACAAACCAAAAAACCAACAAACCAACAAACCAACAAACCAACAAACCAACAAGCCAACAAAACAACAAACCAACAAACCAACAAGCCAACAAACCAACAAACAAATAAACCAACAAACCAACAAACCAACAAACCAACAAACCAACAAACCAACAACCAACAAACCAACAAGCCAACAAACCAACAAACCAACAAGCCAACAAACCAACAAACAAATAAACCCACAAATCAACAAACCAATAAGCCAACAAACCAAGAAACCAACAAACCAACAAACCAACAAACCAACAAGCCAATTAGCCAACAAACCAACAAACAAATAAACCAATAAACAAACAAACCAACAAACCAACAAACCAACAAACCAAAAAACCAACAAACCAGCAAGCCAACAAGCCAACAAACCAACAAACCAACAAACTAACAAACCAACAAGCCAACAAACCAACAAACCAACAAGCCAACAAGCCAACAAACCAACAAACCAACAAACCAAAAAACCAACAAACCAACAAACCATCAAACGAACAAACCAACAAACCAACAAACCAACAAACCAACAAACCAACAAACCATCAAACGAACAAAGCAACAAGCCAACAAGCCAACAAACCAACAAACCAACAAGCCAACAAACCAACAAACCAACAAGCCAACAAGCCAACAAACCAACAAACCAACAAACCAACAAGCCAACAAACCAACAAACCAACAAACCAACAAACCAATAAACCAACAAACCAACAAGCCAACAAACCAACAAACAAATAAACCCACAAACCAAAAAACCAAAAAACCAACAAACCAATAAACCAACAAACCAACAAACCAACAAACCAACAAACCAACAAGCCAACAAGCCAACAAGCCAACAAGCCAACAAACCAACAAACCAACAAACCAACAAACAAATAAACCAACAAACAAACAAACCAACAAACCAACAAACCAACAAACCAAAAAACCAACAAACCAGCAAGCCAACAAGCCAACAAACCAACAAACTAACAAACCAACAAGCTAACAAACCAACAAACCAACAAGCCAACAAACCAACAAACCAAGTAACCAAAAAGACAACAAACTAACAAACCAACAAGCCAACAAGCCAACAAACCAACAAACCAACAAACCAACAAACCAACAAGCCAACAAACCAACAAACCAACAAACCAATTAGCCAACAAACCAACAAACAAATAAACCAATAAACAAACAAACCAACAAACCAACAAACCAACAAACCAAAAAACCAACAAACCAGCAAGCCAACAAGCCAACAAACCAACAAACCAACAAACTAACAAACCAACAAGCCAACAAACCAACAAACCAACAAGCCAACAAGCCAACAAACCAACAAACCAACAAACCAAAAAACCAACAAACCAACAAACCATCAAACGAACAAAGCAACAAGCCAACAAGCCAACAAACAAACAAACCAACAAGCCAACAAACCAACAAACCAACAATCCAACAAGCCAACAAATCAACAAACCAACAAACCAACAAGCCAACAAACCAACAAACCAACAAGCCAACAATCCAACAAACCAACAAACCAACAAACCAACAAGCCAACAAGCCAACAAGCCAACAAACCAACAAACCAACAAGCCAACAAACCAACAAACCAACAAACCAACAAACCAACAAACCAACAAACCAACAAACCAACAAACCAACAAACCAACAAACCAACAAACCAACAAACCAACAAACCAACAAACCAACAAGCCAACAAAACAACAAACCAACAAACCAACAAGCCAACAAACCAACAAACAAATAAACCAACAAACCAACAAGCCAACAAACCAACAAACCAACAAGCCAACAAGCCAACAAACCAACAAACCAACAAACCAACAAACCAACAAACAACAAACCAACAAGCTAACAAACCAACAAACCAACAATCCAACAAGCCAACAAACCAACAAACCAACAAGCCAACAAACCAACAAACCAACAAACCAACAAACCAACAAACCAACAAACCAACAAACCAACAAACCAACAAACCAACAACCAACAAACCAACAAGCCAACAAACCAACAAACCAACAAGCCAACAAACCAACAAACAAATAAACCCACAAACCAACAAACCACTAAGCCAACAAACCAAGAAACTAACAAACCAACGAACCAACAAATTAACAAGCCAACAAACCAACAAACCAACAAACCAATAAGCCAACAAACCAACAAACCAACAAACCAACAAACCAACAAACCAACAAACCAACAAACCAACAAACCAACAACCAACAAACCAACAAGCCAACAAACCAACAAACCAACAAGCCAACAAGCCAACAAACCAACAAACCAACAAGCCAACAAACCAACAAACAAATAAACCAACAAACCAACAAACCAACAAACCAACAAACCAATAAACCAACAAACCAACAAGCCAACAAACCAACAAACCAACAAACCAACAAACCAACAAGCCAACAAGCCAACAAACCAACAAACCAACAAGCCAACAAACCAACAAACCAACAAACCAACAAACCAACAAACCAACAAACCAACAAACCAACAAACCAACAAACCAACAAACCAACAAGCCAACAAAACAACAAACCAACAAACCAACAAGCCAACAAACCAACAAACAAATAAACCAACAAACCAACAAACCAACAAACCAACAAACCAACAAACCAACAAACCAACAACCAACAAACCAACAAGCCAACAAACCAACAAACCAACAAGCCAACAAACCAACAAACAAATAAACCCACAAACCAACAAACCAATAAGCCAACAAACCAAGAAACCAACAAACCAACAAACCAACAAACCAACAAGCCAACAAACCAACAAACCAACAAACCAATAAGCCAATAAACCAACAAACCAACAAACCAACAAACCAACAAACCAACAAACCAACAAACCAACAACCAACAAACCAACAAGCCAACAAACCAACAAACCAACAAGCCAACAAGCCAACAAGCCAACAAACCAACAAACCAACTAGGAAACAAACCAACAAACCAACAAACCAACAAACCAACAAACCAACAAACCAACAAACCAACAAACCAACAAACCAACAACAAACAAACCGACAAGC
Organism: Atherix ibis; assembly: GCA_958298945.1. Taxonomy (NCBI): domain Eukaryota; kingdom Metazoa; phylum Arthropoda; class Insecta; order Diptera; family Athericidae; genus Atherix; species Atherix ibis. Next base: position 65,860,070 of record OY282608.1, on the reverse strand, counting down.
CAACAAACCAACAAACCAACAAGCCAACAAACCAACAAACAAATAAACCAACAAACCAACAAACCAACAAACCAACAAGCCAACAAAACAACAAACCAACAAACCAACAAGCCAACAAACCAACAAACAAATAAACCAACAAACCAACAAGCCAACAAACCAACAAACCAACAAGCCAACAAAACAACAAACCAACAAACCAACAAGCCAACAAACCAACAAACAAATAAACCAACAAACCAACAAACCAACAAACCAACAAACCAACAACCAACAAACCAACAAGCCAACAAACCAACAAACCAACAAGCCAACAAACCAACAAACAAATAAACCCACAAACCAACAAACCAATAAGCCAACAAACCAAGAAACCAACAAACCAACAAACCAACAAACCAACAAGCCAACAAACCAACAAACCAACAAACCAATAAGCCAATAAACCAACAAACCAACAAACCAACAAACCAACAAACCAACAAACCAACAAACCAACAACCAACAAACCAACAAGCCAACAAACCAACAAACCAACAAGCCAACAAGCCAACAAGCCAACAAACCAACAAACCAACAAGGAAACAAACCAAGAAACCAACAAACCAACAAACCAACAAACCAACAAACCAACAAACCAACAAACCAACAACAAACAAACCGACAAGCCAACAAACCAACAAACCAACAAGCCAACAAACCAACAAACAAATAAACCAACAAACCAACAAACCAACAAACCAACAAGCCAACAAAACAACAAACCAACAAACCAACAAGCCAACAAACCAACAAACAAATAAACCAACAAACCAACAAGCCAACAAACCAACAAACCAACAAGCCAATAAGCCAACAAACTAACAAACCAACAAACGAATAAGCCAACAAACCAACAAACCAACAAACCAACAAACCAAAAAACCAACAAACCAACAAACCAACAAACCAACAAACCAACACGCCAATAAACCAACAAACAAATAAACCAACAAACCAACAAACCAACAAACCAACAAACCAAATAACCAACAAACCAGCAAGCCAACAAACCAACAAACTAACAAACCAACAAGCCAACAAACCAACAAACCAACAAACCAAAAAACCAATAAACCAACAAACCAACAAACAAATAAACCAACAAACCAAAAAACCAACAAACCAACAAACCAACAAACCAACAAGCCAACAAACCAACAAACCAACAAGCCAACAAACCAACAAACCAACAAACCAACAAACCAACAAACCAGCAAGCCAACAAGCCAACAAACCAACAAACCAACAAGACAACAAACCAACAAACCAACAAACCAACAAACCAACAAACCAACAAACCAACAAACCAACAAACCAACAAGCCAACAAGCCAACAAGCCAACAAACCAACAAGCCAACAAACCAACAAACAAATAAACCAACAAACCAACAAACCAACAAACCAACAAACCAAAAAACCAACAAACCTACAAACCAACAAGCCAATGAACCAACAAACCAACAAACCAACAAACAAATAAACCAACAAACCAACAAACCAACAAACCAAAAAACCAACAAACCAACAAGCCAACTAGCCAACAAACCAACAAACTAACAAACCAACAAGCCAACAAACCAACAAACCAACAAACCAAAAAACCAACAAACCGACATACCAACAAACAAATAAACCAACAAACCAACAAACCAACAAACCAACAAACCAACAAACCAACAAACCAACAAACCAAAAAACCAACAAACCAACAAGCCAACAAGCCAACAAACCAGCAAACTAACAAACCAACAAGCCAACAAACCAACAAACCAACAAGCCAACAAACCAACAAACCAACAAACCAAAAAACCCACAAACCAACAAATCTTCAAACGAACAAAGCAACAAGCCAACAAGCCAACAAACCAACAAACCAACAAGCCAACAAACCAACAAACCAACAAGCCAACAAGCCAACAAACCAACAAACCAACAAACCAACAAACCAACAAGCCAACAAACCAACAAACCAACAAACCAACAAACCAATAAACCAACAAACCAACAAGCCAACAAACCAACAAACAAATAAACCCACAAACCAAAAAACCAAAAAACCAACAAACCAATAAACCAACAAACCAACAAACCAACAAACCAACAAACCAACAAGCCAACAAGCCAACAAGCCAACAAACCAACAAACCAGCAAACCAACAAACAAATAAACCAACAAACAAACAAACCAACAAACCAACAAACCAACAAACCAAAAAACCAACAAACCAGCAAGCCAACAAGCCAACAAACCAACAAACTAACAAACCAACAAGCTAACAAACCAACAAACCAACAAGCCAACAAACCAACAAACCAAGTAACCAAAAAGACAACAAACTAACAAACCAACAAGCCAACAAGCCAACAAACCAACAAACCAACAAACCAACAAACCAACAAGCCAACAAACCAACAAACCAACAAACCAACAAGCCAACAAACCAACAAACAAATAAACCAATAAACAAACAAACCAACAAACCAACAAACCAACAAACCAAAAAACCAACAAACCAGCAAGCCAACAAGCCAACAAACCAACAAACCAACAAACTAACAAACCAACAAGCCAACAAACCAACAAACCAACAAGCCAACAAGCCAACAAACCAACAAACCAACAAACCAAAAAACCAACAAACCAACAAACCATCAAACGAACAAAGCAACAAGCCAACAAGCCAACAAACAAACAAACCAACAAGCCAACAAACCAACAAACCAACAATCCAACAAGCCAACAAACCAACAAACCAACAAACCAACAAGCCAACAAACCAACAAACCAACAAGCCAACAATCCAACAAACCAACAAACCAACAAACCAACAAGCCAACAAGCCAACAAGCCAACAAACCAACAAACCAACAAGCCAACAAACCAACAAACCAACAAACCAACAAACCAACAAACCAGCAAGCCAACAAGCCAACAAACCAACAAACCAACAAGACAACAAACCAACAAACCAACAAACCAACAAACCAACAAACCAACAAACCAACAAACCAACAAACCAACAAGCCAACAAGCCAACAAGCCAACAAACCAACAAGCCAACAAACCAACAAACAAATAAACCAACAAACCAACAAACCAACAAACCAACAAACCAAAAAACCAACAAACCTACAAACCAACAAGCCAATGAACCAACAAACCAACAAACCAACAAACAAATAAACCAACAAACCAACAAACCAACAAACCAAAAAACCAACAAACCAACAAGCCAACTAGCCAACAAACCAACAAACTAACAAACCAACAAGCCAACAAACCAACAAACCAACAAACCAAAAAACCAACAAACCGACATACCAACAAACAAATAAACCAACAAACCAACAAACCAACAAACCAACAAACCAACAAACCAACAAACCAACAAACCAAAAAACCAACAAACCAACAAGCCAACAAGCCAACAAACCAGCAAACTAACAAACCAACAAGCCAACAAACCAACAAACCAACAAGCCAACAAACCAACAAACCAACAAACCAAAAAACCCACAAACCAACAAACCATCAAACGAACAAAGCAACAAGCCAACAAGCCAACAAACCAACAAACCAACAAGCCAACAAACCAACAAACCAACAAGCCAACAAGCCAACAAACCAACAAACCAACAAACCAACAAGCCAACAAACCAACAAACCAACAAACCAACAAACCAATAAACCAACAAACCAACAAGCCAACAAACCAACAAACAAATAAACCCACAAACCAAAAAACCAAAAAACCAACAAACCAATAAACCAACAAACCAACAAACCAACAAACCAACAAACCAACAAGCCAACAAGCCAACAAGCCAACAAACCAACAAACCAGCAAACCAACAAACAAATAAACCAACAAACAAACAAACCAACAAACCAACAAACCAACAAACCAAAAAACCAACAAACCAGCAAGCCAACAAGCCAACAAACCAACAAACTAACAAACCAACAAGCTAACAAACCAACAAACCAACAAGCCAACAAACCAACAAACCAAGTAACCAAAAAGACAACAAACTAACAAACCAACAAGCCAACAAGCCAACAAACCAACAAACCAACAAACCAACAAACCAACAAGCCAACAAACCAACAAACCAACAAACCAACAAGCCAACAAACCAACAAACAAATAAACCAATAAACAAACAAACCAACAAACCAACAAACCAACAAACCAAAAAACCAACAAACCAGCAAGCCAACAAGCCAACAAACCAACAAACCAACAAACTAACAAACCAACAAGCCAACAAACCAACAAACCAACAAGCCAACAAGCCAACAAACCAACAAACCAACAAACCAAAAAACCAACAAACCAACAAACCATCAAACGAACAAAGCAACAAGCCAACAAGCCAACAAACAAACAAACCAACAAGCCAACAAACCAACAAACCAACAATCCAACAAGCCAACAAACCAACAAACCAACAAACCAACAAGCCAACAAACCAACAAACCAACAAGCCAACAATCCAACAAACCAACAAACCAACAAACCAACAAGCCAACAAGCCAACAAGCCAACAAACCAACAAACCAACAAGCCAACAAACCAACAAACCAACAAACCAACAAACCAACAAACCAACAAACCAACAAACCAACAAACCAACAAACCAACAAACCAACAAACCAACAAACCAACAAACCAACAAACCAACAAACCAACAAGCCAACAAAACAACAAACCAACAAACCAACAAGCCAACAAACCAACAAACAAATAAACCAACAAACCAACAAGCCAACAAACCAACAAACCAACAAGCCAACAAGCCAACAAACCAACAAACCAATAAACCAACAAACCAACAAACAACAAACCAACAAGCTAACAAACCAACAAACCAACAAGCCAACAAGCCAACAAACCAACAAACCAACAAGCCAACAAACCAACAAATCAACAAACCAACAAACCAACAAACCAACAAACCAACAAACCAACAAACCAACAACCAACAAACCAACAAGCCAACAAACCAACAAACCAACAAGCCAACAAACCAACAAACAAATAAACCCACAAACCAACAAACCAATAAGCCAACAAACCAAGAAACTAACAAACCAACGAACCAACAAATTAACAAGCCAACAAACCAACAAACCAACAAACCAATAAGCCAACAAACCAACAAACCAACAAACCAACAAACCAACAAACCAACAAACCAACAAACCAACAAACCAACAACCAACAAACCAACAAGCCAACAAACCAACAAACCAACAAGCCAACAAGCCAACAAACCAACAAACCAACAAGCCAACAAACCAACAAACAAATAAACCAACAAACCAACAAACCAACAAACCAACAAACCAATAAACCAACAAACCAACAAGCCAACAAACCAACAAACAAATAAACCCACAAACAAAAAAACCAAAAAACCAACAAACCAATAAACCAACAAACCAACAAACCAACAAACCAACAAACCAACAAACCAACAAACCAACAAACCAACAAACCAATAAACCAACAAACCAACAAACCAACAAACCAACAAGCCAACAAACCAACAAACCAACAAGCCAACAAGCCAACAAACCAACAAACCAACAAGCCAACAAACCAACAAACAAATAAACCAACAAACCAACAAACCAACAAACCAACAAACCAATAAACCAACAAACCAACAAGCCAACAAACCAACAAACAAATAAACCCACAAACAAAAAAACCAAAAAACCAACAAACCAATAAACCAACAAACCAACAAACCAACAAACCAACAAACCAACAAACCAACAAACCAACAAACCAACAAACCAACAAACCAACAAACAAATAAACCAACAAACAAACAACCCAACAAACCAACAAACCAAGTAACCAAAAAGACAACAAACTAACAAACCAACAAGCCAACAAGCCAACAAACCAACAAACCAACAAACCAACAAACCAACAAGCCAACAAACCAACAAACCAACAAACCAACAAGCCAAAAAACCAACAAACAAATAAACCAACAAACAAACAAACCAACAAACCAACAAACCAACAAACCAAAAAACCAACAAACCAGCAAGCCAACAAGCCAACAAACCAACAAATTAACAAACCAACAAGCCAACAAACCAACAAACCAACAAGCCAACAAGCCAACAAACCAACAAACTAACAAACCAACAAGCTAACAAACCAACAAACCAACAACCCAACAAACCAACAAACCAAGTAACCAAAAAGACAACAAACTAACAAACCAACAAGCCAACAAGCCAACAAACCAACAAACCAACAAACCAACAAACCAACAAGCCAACAAACCAACAAACCAACAAACCAACAAGCCAACAAACCAACAAACAAATAAACCAACAAACAAACAAACCAACAAACCAACAAACCAACAAACCAAAAAACCAACAAACCAGCAAGCCAACAAGCCAACAAACCAACAAACTAACAAACCAACAAGCCAACAAACCAACAAACCAACAAGCCAACAAGCCAACAAACCAACAAACCAACAAACCAAAAAACCAACAAACCAACAAACCATCAAACGAACAAAGCAACAAGCCAACAAGCCAACAAACAAACAAACCAACAAGCCAACAAACCAACAAACCAACAATCCAACAAGCCAACAAACCAACAAACCAACAAACCAACAAGCCAACAAACCAACAAACCAACAAGCCAACAATTCAACAAACCAACAAACCAACAAACCAACAAGCCAACAAGCCAACAAGCCAACAAACCAACAAACCAACAAGCCAACAAACCAACAAACCAACAAACCAACAAACCAACAAACCAACAAACCAACAAACCAACAAACCAACAAACCAACAAACCAACAAACCAACAAACCAACAAACCAACAAACCAACAAACCAACAAACCAACAAGCCAACAAAACAACAAACCAACAAACCAACAAGCCAACAAACCAACAAACAAATAAACCAACAAACCAACAAGCCAACAAACCAACAAACCAACAAGCCAACAAGCCAACAAACCAACAAACCAACAAACCAACAAACCAACAAACAACAAACCAACAAGCTAACAAACCAACAAACCAACAAGCCAACAAGCCAACAAACCAACAAACCAACAAGCCAACAAACCAACAAATCAACAAACCAACAAACCAACAAACCAACAAACCAACAAACCAACAAACCAACAACCAACAAACCAACAAGCCAACAAACCAACAAACCAACAAGCCAACAAACCACCAAACAAATAAACCCACAAACCAACAAACCAATAAGCCAACAAACCAAGAAACTAACAAACCAACGAACCAACAAATTAACAAGCCAACAAACCAACAAACCAACAAACCAATAAGCCAACAAACCAACAAACCAACAAACCAACAAACCAACAAACCAACAAACCAACAAACCAACAAACCAACAACCAACAAACCAACAAGCCAACAAACCAACAAACCAACAAGCCAACAAGCCAACAAACCAACAAACCAACAAGCCAACAAACCAACAAACAAATAAACCAACAAACCAACAAACCAACAAACCAACAAACCAATAAACCAACAAACCAACAAGCCAACAAACCAACAAACAAATAAACCCACAAACAAAAAAACCAAAAAACCAACAAACCAATAAACCAACAAACCAACAAACCAACAAACCAACAAACCAACAAACCAACAAACCAACAAACCAACAAACCAACAAACCAACAAACCAACAAACCAACAACCAACAAAACAACAAGCCAACAAACCAACAAACCAACAAGCCAACAAGCCAACAAACCAACAAACCAACAAGCCAACAAACCAACAAACAAATAAACCAACAAACCAACAAACCAACAAACCAACAAACCAATAAACCAACAAACCAACAAGCCAACAAACCAACAAACAAATAAACCCACAAACAAAAAAACCAAAAAACCAACAAACCAATAAACCAACAAACCAACAAACCAACAAACCAACAAACCCACAAACCAACAAACCAACAAACCAACAAACCAACAAACCAACAAACAAATAAACCAACAAACAAACAACCCAACAAACCAACAAACCAAGTAACCAAAAAGACAACAAACTAACAAACCAACAAGCCAACAAGCCAACAAACCAACAAACCAACAAACCAACAAACCAAAAAGCCAACAAACCAACAAACCAACAAACCAACAAGCCAACAAACCAACAAACAAATAAACCAACAAACAAACAAACCAACAAACCAACAAACCAACAAACCAAAAAACCAACAAACCAGCAAGCCAACAAGCCAACAAACCAACAAACTAACAAACCAACAAGCCAACAAACCAACAAACCAACAAGCCAACAAGCCAACAAACCAACAAACTAACAAACCAACAAGCTAACAAACCAACAAACCAACAACCCAACAAACCAACAAACCAAGTAACCAAAAAGACAACAAACTAACAAACCAACAAGCCAACAAGCCAACAAACCAACAAACCAACAAACCAACAAACCAACAAGCCAACAAACCAACAAACCAACAAACCAACAAGCCAACAAACCAACAAACAAATAAACCAACAAACAAACAAACCAACAAACCAACAAACCAACAAACCAAAAAACCAACAAACCAGCAAGCCAACAAGCCAACAAACCAACAAACTAACAAACCAACAAGCCAACAAACCAACAAACCAACAAGCCAACAAGCCAACAAACCAACAAACCAACAAACCAAAAAACCAACAAACCAACAAACCATCAAACGAACAAAGCAACAAGCCAACAAGCCAACAAACAAACAAACCAACAAGCCAACAAACCAACAAACCAACAATCCAACAAGCCAACAAACCAACAAACCAACAAACCAACAAGCCAACAAACCAACAAACCAACAAGCCAACAATCCAACAAACCAACAAACAAACAAACCAACAAGCCAACAAGCCAACAAGCCAACAAACCAACAAACCAACAAGCCAACAAACCAACAAACCAACAAACCAACAAACCAACAAACCAACAAACCAACAAACCAACAAACCAACAAACCAACAAACCAACAAACCAACAAGCCAACAAAACAACAAACTAACAAACCAACAAGCCAACAAACCAACAAACAAATAAACCAACAAACCAACAAGCCAACAAACCAACAAACCAACAAGCCAACAAGCCAACAAACCAACAAACCAACAAACCAATAAGCCAACAAACCAACAAACCAACAAACCAACAAACCAACAAACCAACAAGCCAACAAACCAACAAACCAACAAACCAACAAACCAATAAGCCAACAAACCAACAAACCAACAAACCAACAAACCAACAAGCCAACAAAACAACAAACTAACAAACCAACAAGCCAACAAACCAACAAACAAATAAACCAACAAACCAACAAGCCAACAACCCAACAACCCAACAAACCAACAAACAACAAACCAACAAGCCAACAAACCAACAAACCAACAAGCCAACAAGCCAACAAACCAACAAACCAACAAGCCAACAAACCAACAAACCAACAAACCAACAAGCCAACAAACCAACAAACCAACAAGCCAACAAACCAACAAACAAATAAACCCACAAACCAACAAACCAATAAGCCAACAAACCAAGAAACCAACAAACGAACGAACCAACAAATTAACAAGCCAACAAACCAACAAACCAACAACCAATAAGCCAACAACAAACCAACAAACCAACAAACCAACAAACCAACAAACCAACAAACCAACAACCAACAAACCAACAAGCCAACAAACCAACAAACCAACAAGCCAACAAGCCAACAAACCAACAAACCAACAAGCCAACAAACCAACAAACCAACAAACCAACAAGTCAACAAACCAACAAACAAATAAACCAACAAACCAACAAACCAACAAACCAACAAACCAACAAACCAAAAAACCAACAAACCAACAAGCCAACAAACCAACAAACTAACAAACCAACAAGCCAACAAACCAACAAACCAACAAACCAAAAAACCAACAAACCAACAAACCAACAAATAAATAAACCAACAAACCAAAAAACCAACAAACCAACAAACCAACAAACCAACAAGCCAACAAACCAACAAACCAACAAGCCAACAAACCAACAAACCAACAAACCAACAAGCCAACAAGCCAACAAACCAACAAACCAATAAACCAACAAACCAACAAACCAACAAACCAACAAGCCAACAAGCCAACAAGCCAACAAGCCAACAAACCAAGAAGCCAACAAACCAACAAACAAATAAACCAACAAACCAACAAACCAACAAACCAACAAACCAACAAACCAAAAAACCAACAAACCAACAAACCAACAAGCCAACAAACCAACAAACCAACAAACCAACAAGCCAACAAACCAACAAACAAATAAACCAACAAACCAACAAACCAACAAACCAACAAACCAACAAACCAACAAACCAACAAACCAACAAACCAACAAACCAACAAACCAACAAACCAACAAACAACAAACCAACAAGCTAACAAACCAACAAACCAACAAGCCAACAAGCCAACAAACCAACAAACCAACAAGCCAACAAACCAACAAACCAACAAACCAACAAACCAACAAACCAACAAACCAACAAACCAACAACCAACAAACCAACAAGCCAACAAACCAACAAACCAACAAGCCAACTAACCAACAAACAAATAAACCCACAAACCAAAAAACCAAAAAACCAACAAACCAATAAACCAACAAACCAACAAACCAACAAACCAACAAACCAACAAGCCAACAAGCCAACAAGCCAACAAACCAACAAACCAACAAACCAACAAACAAATAAACCAACAAACAAACAAACCAACAAACCAACAAACCAACAAACCAAAAAACCAACAAACCAGCAAGCCAACAAGCCAACAAACCAACAAACTAACAAACCAACAAGCTAACAAACCAACAAACCAACAAGCCAACAAACCAACAAACCAAGTAACCAAAAAGACAACAAACTAACAAACCAACAAGCCAACAAGCCAACAAACCAACAAACCAACAAACCAACAAACCAACAAGCCAACAAACCAACAAACCAACAAACCAACAAGCCAACAAACCAACAAACAAATAAACCAATAAACAAACAAACCAACAAACCAACAAACCAACAAACCAACAAACCAACAAGCCAACAAGCCAACAAGCCAACAAACCAACAAACCAACAAGCCAACAAACCAACAAACCAACAAACCAACAAACCAACAAACCAACAAACCAACAAACCAACAAACCAACAAACCAACAAACCAACAAACCAACAAACCAACAAACCAACAAACCAACAAACCAACAAGCCAACAAAACAACAAACCAACAAACCAACAAGCCAACAAACCAACAAACCAACAATCCAACAAGCCAACAAACCAACAAACCAACAAACCAACAAACCAACAAGCCAACAAACCAACAAACAAACAAGCCAACAATCCAACAAACCAACAAACCAACAAACCAACAAGCCAACAAGCCAACAAGCCAACAAACCAACAAACCAACAAGCCAACAAACCAACAAACCAACAAACCAACAAACCAACAAACCAACAAACCAACAAACCAACAAACCAACAAACCAACAAACCAACAAACCAACAAACCAACAAGCCAACAAAACAACAAACCAACAAACCAACAAGCCAACAAACCAACAAACCAACAATCCAACAAGCCAACAAACCAACAAACCAACAAACCAACAAGCCAACAAACCAACAAACCAACAAGCCAACAATCCAACAAACCAACAAACCAACAAACCAACAAGCCAACAAGCCAACAAGCCAACAAACCAACAAACCAACAAGCCAACAAACCAACAAACCAACAAACCAACAAACCAACAAACCAACAAACCAACAAACCAACAAACCAACAAACCAACAAACCAACAAACCAACAAACCAACAAACCAACAAGCCAATAAGCCAACAAGCCAACAAACCAACAAACCAACAAGCCAACAAACCAACAAACCAACAAACCAACAAACCAACAAACCAACAAACCAACAAACCAACAAACCAACAAACCAACAAACCAACAAACCAACAAACCAACAAACCAACAAACCAACAAGCCAACAAAACAACAAACCAACAAACCAACAAGCCAACAAACCAACAAACAAATAAACCAACAAACCAACAAGCCAACAAACCAACAAACCAACAAGCCAACAAGCCAACAAACCAACAAACCAACAAACCAACAAACCAACAAACAACAAACCAACAAGCTAACAAACCAACAAACCAACAAGCCAACAAGCCAACAAACCAACAAACCAACAAGCCAACAAACCAACAAATCAACAAACCAACAAACCAACAAACCAACAAACCAACAAACCAACAAACCAACAACCAACAAACCAACAAGCCAACAAACTAACAAACCAACAAGCCAACAAACCAACAAACAAATAAACCCACAAACCAACAAACCAATAAGCCAACAAACCAAGAAACTAACAAACCAACGAACCAACAAATTAACAAGCCAACAAACCAACAAACCAACAAACCAATAAGCCAACTAACCAACAAACCAACAAACCAACAAACCAACAAACCAACAAACCAACAAACCAACAACCAACAAACCAACAAGCCAACAAACCAACAAACCAACAAGCCAACAAGCCAACAAACCAACAAACCAACAAGCCAACAAACCAACAAACAAATAAACCAACAAACCAACAAACCAACAAACCAACAAACCAATAAACCAACAAACCAACAAGCCAACAAACCAACAAACAAATAAACCCACAAACAAAAAAACCAAAAAACCAACAAACCAATAAACCAACAAACCAACAAACCAACAAACCAACAAACCAACAAACCAACAAACCAACAAACCAACAAACCAACAAACCAACAAACCAACAAACCAACAAACAAATAAACCAACAAACAAACAAACCAACAAACCAACAAACCAACAAACCAAACAACCAACAAACCAGCAAGCCAACAAGCCAACAAACCAACAAACTAACAAACCAACAAGCTAACAAACCAACAAACCAACAACCCAACAAACCAACAAACCAAGTAACCAAAAAGACAACAAACTAACAAACCAACAAGCCAACAAGCCAACAAACCAACTAACCAACAAACCAACAAACCAACAAGCCAACAAACCAACAAACCAACAAACCAACAAGCCAACAAACCAACAAACAAATAAACCAACAAACAAACAAACCAACAAACCAACAAACCAACAAACCAAAAAACCAACAAACCAGCAAGCCAACAAGCCAACAAACCAACAAACTAACAAACCAACAAGCCAACAAACCAACAAACCAACAAGCCAACAAGCCAACAAACCAACAAACCAACAAACCAAAAAACCAACAAACCAACAAACCATCAAACGAACAAAGCAACAAGCCAACAAGCACACAAACAAACAAACCAACAAGCCAACAAACCAACAAACCAACAATCCAACAAGCCAACAAACCAACAAACCAACAAACCAACAAGCCAACAAACCAACAAACCAACAAGCCAACAATCCAACAAACCAACAAACAAACAAACCAACAAGCCAACAAGCCAACAAGCCAACAAACCAACAAACCAACAAGCCAACAAACCAACAAATCAACAAACCAACAAACCAACAAACCAACAAACCAACAAACCAACAAACCAACAAACCAACAAACCAACAAACCAACAAGCCAACAAAACAACAAACTAACAAACCAACAAGCCAACAAACCAACAAACAAATAAACCAACAAACCAACAAGCCAACAAACCAACAAACCAACAAGCCAACAAGCCAACAAACCAACAAACCAACAAACCAATAAGCCAACAAACCAACAAACCAACAAACCAACAAACCAACAAACCAACAAACCAACAAGCCAACAAACCAACAAACCAACAAACCAATAAGCCAACAAACCAACAAACCAACAAACCAACAAACCAACAAGCCAACAAAACAACAAACTAACAAACCAACAAGCCAACAAACCAACAAACAAATAAACCAACAAACCAACAAGCCAACAACCCAACAACCCAACAAACCAACAAACAACAAACCAACAAGCCAACAAACCAACAAACCAACAAGCCAACAAGCCAACAAACCAACAAACCAACAAGCCAACAAACCAACAAACCAACAAACCAACAAGCCAACAAACCAACAAACCAACAAGCCAACAAACCAACAAACAAATAAACCCACAAACCAACAAACCAATAAGCCAACAAACCAAGAAACCAACAAACAAACGAACCAACAAATTAACAAGCCAACAAACCAACAAACCAACAACCAATAAGCCAACAACAAACCAACAAACCAACAAACCAACAAACCAACAAACCAACAAACCAACAAACCAACAACCAACAAACCAACAAGCCAACAAACCAACAAACCAACAAGCCAACAAGCCAACAAACCAACAAACCAACAAGCCAACAAACCAACAAACCAACAAACCAACAAGCCAACAAACCAACAAACAAATAAACCAACAAACCAACAAACCAACAAACCAACAAACCAAAAAACCAACAAACCAACAAGCCAACAAACCAACAAACTAACAAACCAACAAGCCAACAAACCAACAAACCAACAAACCAAAAAACCAACAAACCAACAAACCAACAAATAAATAAACCAACAAACCAAAAAACCAACAAACCAACAAACCAACAAACCAACAAGCCAACAAACCAACAAACCAACAAGCCAACAAACCAACAAACCAACAAACCAACAAGCCAACAAGCCAACAAACCAACAAACCAACAAACTAACAAACCAACAAACCAACAAACCAACAAGCCAACAAGCCAACAAGCCAACAAGCCAACAAACCAAGAAGCCAACAAACCAACAAACAAATAAACCAACAAACCAACAAACCAACAAACCAACAAACCAACAAACCAAAAAACCAACAAACCAACAAACCAACAAGCCAACAAACCAACAAACCAACAAACCAACAAGCCAACAAACCAACAAACAAATAAACCAACAAACCAACAAACCAACAAACCAACAAACCAACAAACCAACAAACCAACAAACCAACAAACCAACAAACCAACAAACCAACAAACAACAAACCAACAAGCTAACAAACCAACAAACCAACAAGCCAACAAGCCAACAAACCAACAAACCAACAAGCCAACAAACCAACAAACCAACAAACCAACAAACCAACAAACCAACAAACCAACAAACCAACAACCAACAAACCAACAAGCCAACAAACCAACAAACCAACAAGCCAACAAACCAACAAACAAATAAACCCACAAACCAAAAAACCAAAAAACCAACAAACCAATAAACCAACAAACCAGCAAACCAACAAACCAACAAACCAACAAGCCAACAAGCCAACAAGCCAACAAACCAACAAACCAACAAACCAACAAACAAATAAACCAACAAACAAACAAACCAACAAACCAACAAACCAACAAACCAAAAACCAACAAACCAGCAAGCCAACAAGCCAACAAACCAACAAACTAACAAACCAACAAGCTAACAAACCAACAAACCAACAAGCCAACAAACCAACAAACCAAGTAACCAAAAAGACAACAAACTAACAAACCAACAAGCCAACAAGCCAACAAACCAACAAACCAACAAACCAACAAACCAACAAGCCAACAAACCAACAAACCAACAAACCAACAAACCAACAAACCAACAAACCAACAAACCAACAAACCAACAAACCAACAAACCAACAAACCAACAAACCAACAAACCAACAAACCAACAAGCCAACAAAACAACAAACCAACAAACCAACAAGCCAACAAACCAACAAACAAATAAACCAACAAACCAACAAGCCAACAAACCAACAAACCAACAAGCCAACAAGCCAACAAACCAACAAACCAACAAACCAACAAACCAACAAACAACAAACCAACAAGCTAACAAACCAACAAACCAACAAGCCAACAAGCCAACAAACCAACAAACCAACAAGCCAACAAACCAACAAATCAACAAACCAACAAACCAACAAACCAACAAACCAACAAACCAACAAACCAACAACCAACAAACCAACAAGCCAACAAACTAACAAACCAACAAGCCAACAAACCAACAAACAAATAAACCCACAAACCAACAAACCAATAAGCCAACAAACCAAGAAACTAACAAACCAACGAACCAACAAATTAACAAGCCAACAAACCAACAAACCAACAAACCAATAAGCCAACTAACCAACAAACCAACAAACCAACAAACCAACAAACCAACAAACCAACAAACCAACAACCAACAAACCAACAAGCCAACAAACCAACAAACCAACAAGCCAACAAGCCAACAAACCAACAAACCAACAAGCCAACAAACCAACAAACAAATAAACCAACAAACCAACAAACCAACAAACCAACAAACCAATAAACCAACAAACCAACAAGCCAACAAACCAACAAACAAATAAACCCACAAACAAAAAAACCAAAAAACCAACAAACCAATAAACCAACAAACCAACAAACCAACAAACCAACAAACCAACAAACCAACAAACCAACAAACCAACAAACCAACAAATCAACAAACCAACAAACCAACAAACAAATAAACCAACAAACAAACAAACCAACAAACCAACAAACCAACAAACCAACAAACCAAACAACCAACAAACCAGCAAGCCAACAAGCCAACAAACCAACAAACTAACAAACCAACAAGCTAACAAACCAACAAACCAACAACCCAACAAACCAACAAACCAAGTAACCAAAAAGACAACAAACTAACAAACCAACAAGCCAACAAGCCAACAAACCAACTAACCAACAAACCAACAAACCAACAAGCCAACAAACCAACAAACCAACAAACCAACAAGCCAACAAACCAACAAACAAATAAACCAACAAACAAACAAACCAACAAACCAACAAACCAACAAACCAAAAAACCAACAAACCAGCAAGCCAACAAGCCAACAAACCAACAAACTAACAAACCAACAAGCCAACAAACCAACAAACCAACAAGCCAACAAGCCAACAAACCAACAAACCAACAAACCAAAAAACCAACAAACCAACAAACCATCAAACGAACAAAGCAACAAGCCAACAAGCACACAAACAAACAAACCAACAAGCCAACAAACCAACAAACCAACAATCCAACAAGCCAACAAACCAACAAACCAACAAACCAACAAGCCAACAAACCAACAAACCAACAAGCCAACAATCCAACAAACCAACAAACAAACAAACCAACAAGCCAACAAGCCAACAAGCCAACAAACCAACAAACCAACAAGCCAACAAACCAACAAACCAACAAACCAACAAACCAACAAACCAACAAACCAACAAACCAACAAACCAACAAACCAACAAACCAACAAACCAACAAGCCAACAAAACAACAAACTAACAAACCAACAAGCCAACAAACCAACAAACAAATAAACCAACAAACCAACAAGCCAACAAACCAACAAACCAACAAGCCAACAAGCCAACAAACCAACAAACCAACAAACCAATAAGCCAACAAACCAACAAACCAACAAACCAACAAACCAACAAACCAACAAACCAACAAGCCAACAAACCAACAAACCAACAAACCAATAAGCCAACAAACCAACAAACCAACAAACCAACAAACCAACAAGCCAACAAAACAACAAACTAACAAACCAACAAGCCAACAAACCAACAAACAAATAAACCAACAAACCAACAAGCCAACAACCCAACAACCCAACAAACCAACAAACAACAAACCAACAAGCCAACAAACCAACAAACCAACAAGCCAACAAGCCAACAAACCAACAAACCAACAAGCCAACAAACCAACAAACCAACAAACCAACAAGCCAACAAACCAACAAACCAACAAGCCAACAAACCAACAAACAAATAAACCCACAAACCAACAAACCAATAAGCCAACAAACCAAGAAACCAACAAACGAACGAACCAACAAATTAACAAGCCAACAAACCAACAAACCAACAACCAATAAGCCAACAACAAACCAACAAACCAACAAACCAACAAACCAACAAACCAACAAACCAACAACCAACAAACCAACAAGCCAACAAACCAACAAACCAACAAGCCAACAAGCCAACAAACCAACAAACCAACAAGCCAACAAACCAACAAACCAACAAACCAACAAGCCAACAAACCAACAAACAAATAAACCAACAAACCAACAAACCAACAAACCAACAAACCAAAAAACCAACAAACCAACAAGCCAACAAACCAACAAACTAACAAACCAACAAACCAACAAACCAAAAAACCAACAAACCAACAAACCAACAAATAAATAAACCAACAAACCAAAAAACCAACAAACCAACAAACCAACAAACCAACAAGCCAACAAACCAAAAACCAACAAGCCAACAAACCAACAAACCAACAAACCAACAAGCCAACAAGCCAACAAACCAACAAACCAACAAACTAACAAACCAACAAACCAACAAACCAACAAGCCAACAAGCCAACAAGCCAACAAGCCAACAAACCAAGAAGCCAACAAACCAACAAACAAATAAACCAACAAACCAACAAACCAACAAACCAACAAACCAACAAACCAAAAAACCAACAAACCAACAAACCAACAAGCCAACAAACCAACAAACCAACAAACCAACAAGCCAACAAACCAACAAACAAATAAACCAACAAACCAACAAACCAACAAACCAACAAACCAACAAACCAACAAACCAACAAACCAACAAACCAACAAACCAACAAACCAACAAACAACAAACCAACAAGCTAACAAACCAACAAACCAACAAGCCAACAAGCCAACAAACCAACAAACCAACAAGCCAACAAACCAACAAACCAACAAACCAACAAACCAACAAACCAACAAACCAACAAACCAACAACCAACAAACCAACAAGCCAACAAACCAACAAACCAACAAGCCAACAAACCAACAAACAAATAAACCCACAAACCAAAAAACCAAAAAACCAACAAACCAATAAACCAACAAACCAGCAAACCAACAAACCAACAAACCAACAAGCCAACAAGCCAACAAGCCAACAAACCAACAAACCAACAAACCAACAAACAAATAAACCAACAAACAAACAAACCAACAAACCAACAAACCAACAAACCAAAAACCAACAAACCAGCAAGCCAACAAGCCAACAAACCAACAAACTAACAAACCAACAAGCTAACAAACCAACAAACCAACAAGCCAACAAACCAACAAACCAAGTAACCAAAAAGACAACAAACTAACAAACCAACAAGCCAACAAGCCAACAAACCAACAAACCAACAAACCAACAAACCAACAAGCCAACAAACCAACAAACCAACAAACCAACAAGCCAACAAACCAACAAACAAATAAACCAATAAACAAACAAACCAACAAACCAACAAACCAACAAACCAAAAAACCAACAAACCAGCAAGCCAACAAGCCAACAAACCAACAAACCAACAAACTAACAAACCAACAAGCCAACAAACCAACAAACCAACAAGCCAACAAGCCAACAAACCAACAAACCAACAAACCAAAAAACCAACAAACCAACAAACCATCAAACGAACAAAGCAACAAGCCAACAAGCCAACAAACAAACAAACCAACAAGCCAACAAACCAACAAACCAACAATCCAACAAGCCAACAAACCAACAAACCAACAAACCAACAAGCCAACAAACCAACAAACCAACAAGCCAACAATCCAACAAACCAACAAACCAACAAACCAACAAGCCAACAAGCCAACAAACCAACAAACCAACAAGCCAACAAACCAACAAACCAACAAACCAACAAACCAACAAACCAACAAACCAACAAACCAACAAACCAACAAACCAACAAACCAACAAACCAACAAACCAACAAACCAACAAACCAACAAACCAACAAGCCAACAAAACAACAAACCAACAAACCAACAAGCCAACAAACCAACAAACAAATAAACCAACAAACCAACAAGCCAACAAACCAACAAACCAACAAGCCAACAAGCCAACAAACCAACAAACCAACAAACCAACAAACCAACAAACAACAAACCAACAAGCTAACAAACCAACAAACCAACAAGCCAACAAGCCAACAAACCAACAAACCAACAAGCCAACAAACCAACAAATCAACAAACCAACAAACCAACAAACCAACAAACCAACAAACCAACAAACCAACAACCAACAAACCAACAAGCCAAAAAACCAACAAACCAACAAGCCAACAAACCAACAAACAAATAAACCCACAAACCAACAAACCAATAAGCCAACAAACCAAGAAACTAACAAACCAACGAACCAACAAATTAACCAGCCAACAAACCAACAAACCAACAAACCAATAAGCCAACAAACCAACAAACCAACAAACCAACAAACCAACAAACCAACAAACCAACAAACCAACAACCAACAAACCAACAAGCCAACAAACCAACAAACCAACAAGCCAACAAGCCAACAAACCAACAAACCAACAAGCCAACAAACCAACAAACAAATAAACCAACAAACCAACAAACCAACAAACCAACAAACCAATAAACCAACAAACCAACAAGCCAACAAACCAACAAACAAATAAACCCACAAACAAAAAAACCAAAAAACCAACAAACCAATGAACCAACAAACCAACAAACCAACAAACCAACAAACCAACAAACCAACAAACCAACAAACCAACAAACCAACAAACCAACAAACCAACAAACAAATAAACCAACAAACAAACAAACCAACAAACCAACAAACCAACAAACCAAACAACCAACAAACCAGCAAGCCAACAAGCCAACAAACCAACAAACTAACAAACCAACAAGCTAACAAACCAACAAACCAACAACCCAACAAACCAACAAACCAAGTAACCAAAAAGACAACAAACTAACAAACCAACAAGCCAACAAGCCAACAAACCAACAAACCAACAAACCAACAAACCAACAAGCCAACAAACCAACAAACCAACAAACCAACAAGCCAACAAACCAACAAACAAATAAACCAACAAACAAACAAACCAACAAACCAACAAACCAACAAACCAAAAAACCAACAAACCAGCAAGCCAACAAGCCAACAAACCAACAAACTAACAAACCAACAAGCCAACAAACCAACAAACCAACAAGCCAACAAGCCAACAAACCAACAAACCAACAAACCAAAAAACCAACAAACCAACAAACCATCAAACGAACAAAGCAACAAGCCAACAAGCCAACAAACAAACAAACCAACAAGCCAACAAACCAACAAACCAACAATCCAACAAGCCAACAAACCAACAAACCAACAAACCAACAAGCCAACAAACCAACAAACCAACAAGCCAACAATCCAACAAACCAACAAACAAACAAACCAACAAGCCAACAAGCCAACAAGCCAACAAACCAACAAACCAGCAAGCCAACAAACCAACAAACCATCAAACCAACAAACCAACAAACCAACAAACCAACAAACCAACAAACCAACAAACCAACAAACCAACAAACCAACAAGCCAACAAAACAACAAACTAACAAACCAACAAGCCAACAAACCAACAAACAAATAAACCAACAAACCAACAAGCCAACAAACCAACAAACCAACAAGCCAACAAGCCAACAAACCAACAAACCAACAAACCAATAAGCCAACAAACCAACAAACCAACAAACCAACAAACCAACAAACCAACAAGCCAACAAACCAACAAACCAACAAACCAACAAACCAATAAGCCAACAAACCAACAAACCAACAAACCAACAAACCAACAAGCCAACAAAACAACAAACTAACAAACCAACAAGCCAACAAACCAACAAACAAATAAACCAACAAACCAACAAGCCAACAACCCAACAACCCAACAAACCAACAAACAACAAACCAACAAGCCAACAAACCAACAAACCAACAAGCCAACAAGCCAACAAACCAACAAACCAACAAGCCAACAAACCAACAAACCAACAAACCAACAAGCCAACAAACCAACAAACCAACAAGCCAACAAACCAACAAACAAATAAACCCACAAACCAACAAACCAATAAGCCAACAAACCAAGAAACCAACAAACGAACGAACCAACAAATTAACAAGCCAACAAACCAACAAACCAACAACCAATAAGCCAACAACAAACCAACAAACCAACAAACCAACAAACCAACAAACCAACAAACCAACAACCAACAAACCAACAAGCCAACAAACCAACAAACCAACAAGCCAACAAGCCAACAAACCAACAAACCAACAAGCCAACAAACCAACAAACCAACAAACTAACAAGCCAACAAACCAACAAACAAATAAACCAACAAACCAACAAACCAACAAACCAACAAACCAAAAAACCAACAAACCAACAAGCCAACAAACCAACAAACTAACAAACCAACAAGCCAACAAACCAACAAACCAACAAACCAAAAAACCAACAAACCAACAAACCAACAAATAAATAAACCAACAAACCAAAAAACCAACAAACCAACAAACCAACAAACCAACAAGCCAACAAACCAACAAACCAACAAGCCAACAAACCAACAAACCAACAAACCAACAAGCCAACAAGCCAACAAACCAACAAACCAACAAACCAACAAACCAACAAACCAACAAACCAACAAGCCAACAAGCCAACAAGCCAACAAACCAAGAAGCCAACAAACCAACAAACAAATAAACCAACAAACCAACAAACCAACAAACCAACAAACCAACAAACCAAAAAACCAACAAACCAACAAACCAACAAGCCAACAAACCAACAAACCAACAAACCAACAAGCCAACAAACCAACAAACAAATAAACCAACAAACCAACAAACCAACAAACCAACAAACCAACAAACCAACAAACCAACAAACCAACAAACCAACAAACCAACAAACCAACAAACAACAAACCAACAAGCTAACAAAACAACAAACCAACAAGCCAACAAGCCAACAAACCAACAAACCAACAAGCCAACAAACCAACAAACCAACAAACCAACAAACCAACAAACCAACAAACCAACAAACCAACAACCAACAAACCAACAAGCCAACAAACCAACAAACCAACAAGCCAACAAACCAACAAACAAATAAACCCACAAACCAACAAACCAATAAGCCAACAAACCAAGAAACTAACAAACCAACGAACCAACAAATTAACAAGCCAACAAACCAACAAACCAAAAAACCAATAAGCCAACAAACCAACAAACCAACAAACCAACAAACCAACAAACCAACAAACCAACAAACCAACAACCAACAAACCAACAAGCCAACAAACCAACAAACCAACAAGCCAACAAGCCAACAAACCAACCAACCAACAAGCCAACAAACCAACAACCAACAAACCAACAAGCCAACAAACCAACAAACCAACAAGCCAACAAACCAACAAACAAATAAACCAACAAACCAACAAACCAATAAGCCAACAAACCAAGAAACTAACAAACCAACGAACCAACAAATTAACAAGCCAACAAACCAACAAACCAATAAGCCAACAAACCAACAAACCAACAAGCCAACAAACCAACAAACAACAAACCAACAAGCCAACAAACCAACAAACCAACAAGCCAACAAGCCAACAAACCAACAAACCAACAAGCCAACAAACCAACAAACAAATAAACCAACAAACCAACAAACCAACAAACCAACAAACCAATAAACCAACAAACCAACAAGCCAACAAACCAACAAACAAATAAACCCACAAACAAAAAAACCAAAAAACCAACAAACCAATAAACCAACAAAGCAACAAACCAACAAACCAACAAACCAACAAGCCAACAAACCAACAAACCAACAAACCAACAAACCAACAAACAAATAAACCAACAAACAAACAAACCAACAAACCAACAAACCAACAAACCAAAAAACCAACAAACCAGCAAGCCAACAAGCCAACAAACCAACAAACTAACAAACCAACAAGCTAACAAACCAACAAACCAACAAGCCAACAAACCAACAAACCAAGTAACCAAAAAGACAACAAACTAACAAACCAACAAGCCAACAAGCCAACAAACCAACAAACCAACAAACCAACAAACCAACAAGCCAACAAACCAACAAACCAACAAACCAACAAGCCAACAAACCAACAAACAAATAAACCAACAAACAAACAAACCAACAAACCAACAAACCAACAAACCAAAAAACCAACAAACCAGCAAGCCAACAAGCCAACAAACCAACAAACTAACAAACCAACAAGCCAACAAACCAACAAACCAACAAGCCAACAAGCCAACAAACCAACAAACCAACAAACCAAAAAACCAACAAACCAACAAACCATCAAACGAACAAAGCAACAAGCCAACAAGCCAACAAACAAACAAACCAACAAGCCAACAAACCAACAAACCAACAATCCAACAAGCCAACAAACCAACAAACCAACAAACCAACAAGCCAACAAACCAACAAACCAACAAGCCAACAATCCAACAAACCAACAAACAAACAACCCAACAAGCCAACAAGCCAACAAGCCAACAAACCAACAAACCAACAAGCCAACAAACCAACAAACCAACAAACCAACAAACCAACAAACCAACAAACCAACAAACCAACAAACCAACAAACCAACAAACCAACAAACCAACAAACCAACAAGCTAACAAAACAACAAACTAACAAACCAACAAGCCAACAAACCAACAAACAAATAAACCAACAAACCAACAAGCCAACAAACCAACAAACCAACAAGCCAACAAGCCAACAAACCAACAAACCAACAAACCAATAAGCCAGCAAACCAACAAACCAACAAACCAACAAACCAACAAACCAACAAGCCAACAAACCAACAAACAAACAAACCAACAAACCAATAAGCCAACAAACCAACAAACCAACAAACCAACAAACCAACAAGCCAACAAAACAACAAACTAACAAACCAACAAGCCAACAAACCAACAAACAAATAAACCAACAAACCAACAAGCCAACAACCAAACAACCCAACAAACCAACAAGCCAACAAGCCAACAAACCAACAAACCAACAAACCAATAAGCCAACAAACCAACAAACCAACAAACCAACAAACCAACAAACCAACAAGCCAACAAACCAACAAACCAACAAACCAACAAACCAATAAGCCAACAAACCAACAAACCAACAAACCAACAAACCAACAAACCAACAAACCAACAAACCAACAAACCAACAAACCAACAAACAACAAACCAACAAGCCAACAAACCAACAAACCAACAAGCCAACAAGCCAACAAGCCAACAAACCAACAAACCAACAAGCCAACAAACCAACAAACCAACAAACCAACAAGCCAACAAACCAACAAACCAACAAGCCAACAAACCAACAAACAAATAAACCCACAAACCAACAAACCAATAAGCCAACAAACCAAGAAACCAACAAACGAACGAACCAACAAATTAACAAGCCAACAAACCAACAAACCAACAACCAATAAGCCAACAACAAACCAACAAACCAACAAACCAACAAACCAACAAACCAACAAACCAACAACCAACAAACCAACAAGCCAACAACCCAACAAACCAACAAGCCAACAAGCCAACAAACCAACAAACCAACAAGCCAACAAACCAACAAACCAACAAACCAACAAGCCAACAAACCAACAAACAAATAAACCAACAAACCAACAAACCAACAAACCAACAAACCAAAAAACCAACAAACCAACAAGCCAACAAACCAACAAACTAACAAACCAACAAGCCAACAAACCAACAAACCAACAAACCAAAAAACCAACAAACCAACAAACCAACAAACAAATAAACCAACAAACCAAAAAACCAACAAACCAACAAACCAACAAACCAACAAGCCAACAAACCAACAAACCAACAAGCCAACAAACCAACAAACCAACAAACCAACAAGCCAACAAGCCAACAAACCAACAAACCAACAAACCAACAAACCAACAAACCAACAAACCAACAAGCCAACAAGCCAACAAGCCAACAAACCAAGAAGCCAACAAACCAACAAACAAATAAACCAACAAACCAACAAACCAACAAACCAACAAACCAACAAACCAAAAAACCAACAAACCAACAAACCAACAAGCCAACAAACCAACAAACCAACAAACCAACAAGCCAACAAACCAACAAACAAATAAACCAACAAACCAACAAACCAACAAACCAACAAACCAAAAAACCAACAAACCAACAAGCCAACAAACCAACAAACTAACAAAACAACAAGCCAACAAACCAACAAACCAACAAACCAAAAAATCAACAAACCAACAAACCAACAAACAAATAAACCAACAAACCAACAAACCAACAAACCAACAAACCTACAAACCAACAAACCAAAAAACCAACAAACCAACAAGCCAACAAGCCAACAAACCAACAAACTAACAAACCAACAAGCCAACAAACCAACAAACCAACAAGCCAACAAACCAACAAACCAACAAACCAAAAAACCCACAAACCAACAAACCATCAAAAGAACAAAGCAACAAGCCAACAAGCCAACAAACCAACAAACCAACAAGCCAACAAACCAACAAACCAAAAAGCCAACAAGCCAACAAACCAACAAACCAACAAACAAACAAGCCAACAAACCAACAAACCAACAAACCAACAAACCAACAAACCAACAAACCAATAAACCAACAAACCAACAAGCCAACAAACCAACAAACAAATAAACCCACAAACCAAAAAACCAAAAAACCAACAAACCAATAAACCAACAACACAACAAACCAACAAACCAACAAACCAACAAGCCAAAAAGCCAACAAGCCAACAAACCAACAAACCAACAAACCAACAAGCTAACAAACCAACAAACCAACAAGCCAACAAACCAACAAACCAAGTAACCAAAAAGACAACAAACCAACAAACCAACAACCAACAAACCAACAAGCCAACAAACCAACAAACCAACAAGCCAACAAGCCAACAAACCAACAAACCAACAAGGAAACAAACCAACAAACCAACAAACCAACAAACCAACAAACCAACAAACCAACAAACCAACAACAAACAAACCAACAAGCCAACAAACCAACAAACCAACAAGCCAACAAACCAACAAACAAATAAACCAACAAACCAACAAACCAACAAACCAACAAACCAACAAACCAACAAACCAACAAGCCAACAAAACAACAAACCAACAAACCAACAAGCCAACAAACCAACAAACAAATAAACCAACAAACCAATAAGCCAACAAACCAACAAACCAACAAGCCAACAAGCCAACAAACTAACAAACCAACAAACGAATAAGCCAACAAACCAACAAACCAACAAACCAACAAACCAACAAACCAACAAACCAACAAACCAACAAACCAACAAACCAACAACCAACAAACCAACAAGCCAACAAACCAACAAACCAACAAGCCTACAAACAAACAAACCAACAAACCAACAATTCAACAAACCAATAAGCCAACAAACCAATAAGCCAACAAACCAACAAACCAACAAACCAACAAACCAACAAACGAACAAACCAACAAACCAACAACCAACAAACCAATAAGCCAACAAACCAACAAACTAACAAACCAACAAGCCAACAAGCCAACAAACCAACAAACCAACAAGCCAACAAACCAACAAACCAACAAACCAACACACCAACAAACCAACAAACCAACAAACCAACAAACCAACAACCAACAAACCAACAAGCCAACAAACCAACAAACCAACAAACCAACAAGCCAACAAACCAACAAACAAATAAACCAACAAACCAACAAACCAATAAGCCAACAAACCAACAAACCAACAAACCAACAAACCAACAAACCAACAAGCCAACAAACCAACAAACCAACAAACCAATAAGCCAACAAACCAACAAACCAACAAACCAACAAGCCAACAAACCAACAAACCAACAAGCCAACAAACCAACAAACCAACAAACCAACAAGCCAACAAACCAACAAACAAATAAACCAACAAACCAACAAACCAACAAACCAACAAACCAAAAAACCAAGAAACCAACAAACCAACAACCAACAAACCAACAAGCCAACAACCCAACAAACCAACAAGCCAACAAGCCAACAAACCAACAAACCAACAAGCCAACAAACCAACAAACCAACAAACCAACAAGCCAACAAACCAACAAACAAATAAACCAACAAACCAACAAACCAACAAACCAACAAACCAAAAAACCAACAAACCAACAAGCCAACAAACCAACAAACTAACAAACCAACAAGCCAACAAACCAACAAACCAACAAACCAAAAAACCAACAAACCAACAAACCAACAAACAAATAAACCAACAAACCAAAAAACCAACAAACCAACAAACAAACAAACCAACAAGCCAACAAACCAACAAACCAACAAACCAACAACCAATAAGCCAACAACAAACCAACAAACCAACAAACCAACAAACCAACAAACCAACAAACCAACAACCAACAAACCAACAAGCCAACAACCCAACAAACCAACAAGCCAACAAGCCAACAAACCAACAAACCAACAAGCCAACAAACCAACAAACCAACAAACCAACAAGCCAACAAACCAACAAACAAATAAACCAACAAACCAACAAACCAACAAACCAACAAACCAAAAAACCAACAAACCAACAAGCCAACAAACCAACAAACTAACAAACCAACAAGCCAACAAACCAACAAACCAACAAACCAAAAAACCAACAAACCAACAAACCAACAAACAAATAAACCAACAAACCAAAAAACCAACAAACCAACAAACCAACAAACCAACAAGCCAACAAACCAACAAACCAACAAGCCAACAAACCAACAAACCAATAAACCAACAAGCCAACAAGCCAACAAACCAACAAACCAACAAACCAACAAACCAACAAACCAACAAACCAACAAGCCAACAAGCCAACAAGCCAACAAACCAAGAAGCCAACAAACCAACAAACAAATAAACCAACAAACCAACAAACCAACAAACCAACAAACCAACAAACCAAAAAACCAACAAACCAACAAACCAACAAGCCAACAAACCAACAAACCAACAAACCAACAAGCCAACAAACCAACAAACAAATAAACCAACAAACCAACAAACCAACAAACCAACAAACCAAAAAACCAACAAACCAACAAGCCAACAAACCAACAAACTAACAAAACAACAAGCCAACAAACCAACAAACCAACAAACCAAAAAATCAACAAACCAACAAACCAACAAACAAATAAACCAACAAACCAACAAACCAACAAACCAACAAACCTACAAACCAACAAACCAAAAAACCAACAAACCAACAAGCCAACAAGCCAACAAACCAACAAACTAACAAACCAACAAGCCAACAAACCAACAAACCAACAAGCCAACAAACCAACAAACCAACAAACCAAAAAACCCACAAACCAACAAACCATCAAAAGAACAAAGCAACAAGCCAACAAGCCAACAAACCAACAAACCAACAAGCCAACAAACCAACAAACCAAAAAGCCAACAAGCCAACAAACCAACAAACCAACAAACCAACAAGCCAACAAACCAACAAACCAACAAACCAACAAACCAACAAACCAACAAACCAATAAACCAACAAACCAACAAGCCAACAAACCAACAAACAAATAAACCCACAAACCAAAAAACCAAAAAACCAACAAACCAATAAACCAACAACACAACAAACCAACAAACCAACAAACCAACAAGCCAAAAAGCCAACAAGCCAACAAACCAACAAACCAACAAACCAACAAGCTAACAAACCAACAAACCAACAAGCCAACAAACCAACAAACCAAGTAACCAAAAAGACAACAAACCAACAAACCAACAACCAACAAACCAACAAGCCAACAAACCAACAAACCAACAAGCCAACAAGCCAACAAACCAACAAACCAACAAGGAAACAAACCAACAAACCAACAAACCAACAAACCAACAAACCAACAAACCAACAAACCAACAACAAACAAACCAACAAGCCAACAAACCAACAAACCAACAAGCCAACAAACCAACAAACAAATAAACCAACAAACCAACAAACCAACAAACCAACAAACCAACAAACCAACAAACCAACAAGCCAACAAAACAACAAACCAACAAACCAACAAGCCAACAAACCAACAAACAAATAAACCAACAAACCAATAAGCCAACAAACCAACAAACCAACAAGCCAACAAGCCAACAAACTAACAAACCAACAAACGAATAAGCCAACAAACCAACAAACCAACAAACCAACAAACCAACAAACCAACAAACCAACAAACCAACAAACCAACAAACCAACAACCAACAAACCAACAAGCCAACAAACCAACAAACCAACAAGCTTACAAACAAACAAACCAACAAACCAACAATTCAACAAACCAATAAGCCAACAAACCAATAAGCCAACAAACCAACAAACCAACAAACCAACAAACCAACAAACGAACAAACCAACAAACCAACAACCAACAAACCAATAAGCCAACAAACCAACAAACTAACAAACCAACAAGCCAACAAGCCAACAAACCAACAAACCAACAAGCCAACAAACCAACAAACCAACAAACCAACACACCAACAAACCAACAAACCAACAAACCAACAAACCAACAACCAACAAACCAACAAGCCAACAAACCAACAAACCAACAAACCAACAAGCCAACAAACCAACAAACAAATAAACCAACAAACCAACAAACCAATAAGCCAACAAACCAACAAACCAACAAACCAACAAACCAACAAACCAACAAGCCAACAAACCAACAAACCAACAAACCAATAAGCCAACAAACCAACAAACCAACAAACCAACAAACCAACAAACCAACAAAACAACAAACCAACAAACCAACAACCAACAAACCAACAAGCCAACAAAC
This sequence comes from Atherix ibis, assembly GCA_958298945.1. NCBI lineage: Eukaryota > Metazoa > Arthropoda > Insecta > Diptera > Athericidae > Atherix > Atherix ibis. Next base: position 65,828,906 of record OY282608.1, on the reverse strand, counting down.
AAAAAAACCAACAAGCCAACAAACCAACAAACCAACAAACCAACAAACCAACAAGCCAACAAACCAACAAACCAACAAACCAACAAGCCAACAAACCAACAAACAAATAAACCAACAAACAAACAAACCAACAAACCAACAAACCAACAAACCAAAAAACCAACAAACCAGCAAGCCAACAAGCCAACAAACCAACAAACTAACAAACCAACAAGCCAACAAACCAACAAACCAACAAGCCAACAAGCCAACAAACCAACAAACCAACAAACCAAAAAACCAACAAACCAACAAACCATCAAACGAACAAAGCAACAAGCCAACAAGCCAACAAACAAACAAACCAACAAGCCAACAAACCAACAAACCAACAATCCAACAAGCCAACAAACCAACAAACCAACAAACCAACAAGCCAACAAACCAACAAACCAACAAGCCAACAATCCAACAAACCAACAAACAAACAAACCAACAAGCCAACAAGCCAACAAGCCAACAAACCAACAAACCAACAAGCCAACAAACCAACAAACCAACAAACCAACAAACCAACAAACCAACAAACCAACAAACCAACAAACCAACAAACCAACAAACCAACAAACCAACAAGCCAACAAAACAACAAACTAACAAACCAACAAGCCAACAAACCAACAAACAAATAAACCAACAAACCAACAAGCCAACAAACCAACAAACCAACAAGCCAACAAGCCAACAAATTAACAAACCAACAAACCAATAAGCCAACAAACCAACAAACCAACAAACCAACAAACCAACAAACCAACAAGCCAACAAACCAACAAAACAACAAACCAACAAACCAATAAGCCAACAAACCAACAAACCAACAAACCAACAAACCAACAAGCCAACAAAACAACAAACTAACAAACCAACAAGCCAACAAACCAACAAACAAATAAACCAACAAACCAACAAGCCAACAACCCAACAACCCAACAAACCAACAAGCCAACAAGCCAACAAACCAACAAACCAACAAACCAAAAAGCCAACAAACCAACAAACCAACAAACCAACAAACCAACAAACCAACAAGCCAACAAACCAACAAACCAACAAACCAACAAACCAATAAGCCAACAAACCAACAAACCAACAAACCAACAAACCAACAAACCAACAAACCAACAAACCAACAAACAACAAACCAACAAACCAACAAACCAACAAACCAACAAGCCAACAAGCCAACAAACCAACAAACCAACAAGCCAACAAACCAACAAACCAACAAACCAACAAGCCAACAAAACAACAAACCAACAAGCCAACAAACCAACAAACAAATAAACCCACAAACCAACAAACCAATAAGCCAACAAACCAAGAAACCAACAAACGAACGAACCAACAAATTAACAAGCCAACAAACCAACAAACCAACAACCAATAAGCCAACAACAAACCAACAAACCAACAAACCAACAAACCAACAAACCAACAAACCAACAACCAACAAACCAACAAGCCAACAAACCAACAAACCAACAAGCCAACAAGCCAACAAACCAACAAACCAACAAGCCAACAAACCAACAAACCAACAAACCAACAACCCAACAAACCAACAAACAAATAAACCAACAAACCAACAAACCAACAAACCAACAAACCAAAAAACCAACAAACCAACAAGCCAACAAACCAACAAACTAACAAACCAACAAGCCAACAAACCAACAAACCAACAAACCAAAAAACCAACAAACCAACAAACCAACAAACAAATAAACCAACAAACCAAAAAACCAACAAACTAACAAACCAACAAACCAACAAGCCAACAAACCAACAAACCAACAAGCCAACAAACCAACAAACCAACAAACCAACAAGCCAACAAGCCAACAAACCAACAAACCAACAAACCAACAAACCAACAAACCAACAAACCAACAAGCCAACAAGCCAACAAGCCAACAAACCAAGAAGCCAACAAACCAACAAACAAATAAACCAACAAACCAACAAACCAACAAACCAACAAACCAACAAACCAAAAAACCAACAAACCAACAAACCAACAAGCCAACAAACCAACAAACCAACAAACCAACAAGCCAACAAACCAACAAACAAATAAACCAACAAACCAACAAACCAACAAACCAAAAAACCAACAAACCAACAAGCCAACAAACCAACAAACTAACAAAACAACAAGCCAACAAACCAACAAACCAACAAACCAAAAAATCAACAAACCAACAAACCAACAAACAAATAAACCAACAAACCAACAAACCAACAAACCAACAAACCTACAAACCAACAAACCAAAAAACCAACAAACCAACAAGCCAACAAGCCAACAAACCAACAAACTAACAAACCAACAAGCCAACAAACCAACAAACCAACAAGCCAACAAACCAACAAACCAACAAACCAAAAAACCCACAAACCAACAAACCATCAAAAGAACAAAGCAACAAGCCAACAAGCCAACAAACCAACAAACCAACAAGCCAACAAACCAACAAACCAAAAAGCCAACAAGCCAACAAACCAACAAACCAACAAACCAACAAGCCAACAAACCAACAAACCAACAAACCAACAAAGCAACAAACCAACAAACCAATAAACCAACAAACCAACATGCCAACAAACCAACAAACAAATAAACCCACAAACCAAAAAACCAAAAAACCAACAAACCAATAAACCAACAACACAACAAACCAACAAACCAACAAACCAACAAGCCAAAAAGCCAACAAGCCAACAAACCAACAAACCAACAAACCAACAAGCTAACAAACCAACAAACCAACAAGCCAACAAACCAACAAACCAAGTAACCAAAAAGACAACAAACTAACAAACCAACAAGCCAACAAGCCAACAAACCCACAAACCAACAAACCAACAAACCAACAAGCCAACAAACCAACAAACCAACAAACCAACAAGCCAACAAACCAACAAACAAATAAACCAACAAACCAACAAACCAACAAACCAACAAACCAACAAACCAAAAAACCAACAAACCAACAAGCCAACAAACCAACAAACCAACAAACCAACAAGCCAACAAACCAACAAACAAATAAACCAACAAACAAACAAACCAACAAACCAACAAACCAACAAACCAACAAACCAACAAACCAACAAACCAATAAACCAACAAACCAACAAGCCAACAAACCAACAAACCAACAAACCAACAAGCCAACAAACCAACAAACAAATAAACCAACAAACAAACAAACCAACAAACCAACAAACCAACAAACCAAAAAACCAACAAACCAGCAAGCCAACAAGCCAACAAACCAACAAACTAACAAACCAACAAGCCAACAAACCAACAAACCAACAAGCCAACAAGCCAACAAACCAACAAACCAACAAACCAAAAAACCAACAAACCAACAAACCATCAAACGAACAAAGCAACAAGCCAACAAACAAACAAACCAACAAGCCAACAAACCAACAAACCAACAATCCAACAAGCCAACAAACCAACAAACCAACAAACCAACAAGCCAACAAACCAACAAACCAACAAGCCAACAATCCAACAAACCAACAAACAAACAAACCAACAAGCCAACAAGCCAACAAGCCAACAAACCAACAAACCAACAAGCCAACAAACCAACAAACCAACAAACCAACAAACCAACAAACCAACAAACCAACAAACCAACAAACCAACAAACCAACAAACCAACAAACCAACAAGCCAACAAAACAACAAACTAACAAACCAACAAGCCAACAAACCAACAAACAAATAAACCAACAAACCAACAAGCCAACAAACCAACAAACCAACAAGCCAACAAGCCAACAAACCAACAAAACAACAAACCAATAAGCCAACAAACCAACAAACCAACAAACCAACAAACCAACAAACCAACAAGCCAACAAACCAACAAAACAACAAACCAACAAACCAATAAGCCAACAAACCAACAAACCAACAAACCAACAAACCAACAAGCCAACAAAACAACAAACTAACAAACCAACAAGCCAACAAACCAACAAACAAATAAACCAACAAACCAACAAGCCAACAACCCAACAACCCAACAAACCAACAAGCCAACAAGCCAACAAACCAACAAACCAACAAACCAATAAGCCAACAAACCAACAAACCAACAAACCAACAAACCAACAAACCAACAAGCCAACAAACCAACAAACCAACAAACCAACAAACCAATAAGCCAACAAACCAACAAACCAACAAACCAACAAACCAACAAACCAACAAACCAACAAACCAACAAACAACAAACCAACAAGCCAACAAACCAACAAACCAACAAGCCAACAAGCCACCAAACCAACAAACCAACAAGCCAACAAACCAACAAACCAACAAACCAACAAGCCAACAAAACAACAAACCAACAAGCCAACAAACCAACAAACAAATAAACCCACAAACCAACAAACCAATAAGCCAACAAACCAAGAAACCAACAAACGAACGAACCAACAAATTAACAAGCCAACAAACCAACAAACCAACAACCAATAAGCCAACAACAAACCAACAAACCAACAAACCAACAAACCAACAAACCAACAAACCAACAAACCAACAACCAACAAACCAACAAGCCAACAAACCAACAAACCAACAAGCCAACAAGCCAACAAACCAACAAACCAACAAGCCAACAAACCAACAAACCAACAAACCAACAAGCCAACAAACCAACAAACAAATAAACCAACAAACCAACAAACCAACAAACCAACAAACCAAAAAACCAACAAACCAACAAGCCAACAAACCAACAAACTAACAAACCAACAAGCCAACAAACCAACAAACCAACAAACCAAAAAACCAACAAACCAACAAACCAACAAACAAATAAACCAACAAACCAAAAAACCAACAAACCAACAAACCAACAAACCAACAAGCCAACAAACCAACAAACCAACAAGCCAACAAACCAACAAACTAACAAACCAACAAGCCAACAAGCCAACAAACCAACAAACCAACAAACCAACAAACCAACAAACCAACAAACCAACAAGCCAACAAGCCAACAAGCCAACAAACCAAGAAGCCAACAAACCAACAAACAAATAAACCAACAAACCAACAAACCAACAAACCAACAAACCAACAAACCAAAAAACCAACAAACCAACAAACCAACAAGCCAACAAACCAACAAACCAACAAACCAACAAACCAACAAACAAATAAACCAACAAACCAACAAACCAACAAACCAACAAACCAACAAACCAAAAAACCAACAAACCAACAAGCCAACAAACCAACAAACTAACAAAACAACAAGCCAACAAACCAACAAACCAACAAACCAAAAAATCAACAAACCAACAAACCAACAAACAAATAAACCAACAAACCAACAAACCAACAAACCAACAAACCTACAAACCAACAAACCAAAAAACCAACAAACCAACAAGCCAACAAGCCAACAAACCAACAAACTAACAAACCAACAAGCCAACAAACCAACAAACCAACAAGCCAACAAACCAACAAACCAACAAACCAAAAAACCCACAAGCCAACAAACCATCAAAAGAACAAAGCAACAAGCCAACAAGCCAACAAACCAACAAACCAACAAGCCAACAAACCAACAAACCAAAAAGCCAACAAGCCAACAAACCAACAAACCAACAAACCAACAAGCCAACAAACCAACAAACCAACAAACCAACAAACCAACAAACCAACAAACCAATAAATCAACAAACCAACAAGCCAACAAACCAACAAACAAATAAACCCACAAACCAAAAAACCAAAAAACCAACAAACCAATAAACCAACAACACAACAAACCAACAAACCAAGAAGCCAACAAGCCAACAAAACAACAAACCAACAAACCAACAAACCAACAAACCAACAAACCAACAAACCAACAAACCAACAAGCCAACAAACCAACAAACCAACAAGCCAACAAACCTACAAACTAACAAACAAACAAACTAACAAACGAACAAACCAACAAACCAACAAACCAACAAGCCAACAAGCCAACAAACCAACAAACCAACAAACCAACAAACCAACAAACCAACAAGCCAAAAAACCAACAAACCAACAAGCAAACAAGCCAACAAACCAACAAGCCAACAAACGAATAAACCAACAAGCCAACAAGCCAAAAAACCAACAAACCAACAAACCAACAAACCAACAAACAAACAAACCAACAAACGAACAAACCAACAAACGAACAAACCAACAAACCAACTAACCAACAAGCCAACACGCCAACAAACCAACAAGCCAACAAATCAATAAGCTAACAAGCCAGCAAGCCAACAAACCAACAAACCAACAAAACAACAAACCAACAAATGACCAAACCAACAAACCTACAAACCAAAAAGCCAACAAACCAACAAACCAACAAACCAACAAACCAACAAACCAACAAACCAACAAACCAACAAACCAACAAACCAACAAACCAACAAACCAACAAACCAACAAACCAACAAACCAACAAGCCCCCAAGCAACAAACCAACAAGCCAACAAAACAACAAACCAACAAACCAACAAACCAACAAACCAACAAACCAACAAGCCAACAAACCAACAAACCAACAAACCAACAAACCAACAAGCCAACAAGCCAACAAGCCAACAAACCAACAAACCAAAAACCAACACACCAACAAACCAACAAGCCAACAAACCAACAAGCCAACAAACCAACAAACCAAGTAACCAACAAACCAACAAACGAACAAACAAATAAACCAACAAACCAACAAACCAACAAACCAACAAACCAACAAACCAACAAGCTAACAAGCCAACAAACCAACAAGCCAACAAACGAACAAACTAACAAACCAACAAACCAACAAACCAACAAACCAACAAACCAACAAACCAACAAACCAACAAACTAACAAACCAACAAACACACAAGCCGACAAACCAACAAACCAACAAACCAACAAACCAACAAACTAACAAACCAATAAACCAATTAACCAACAAACCAACAAACCAACAAACCAACAAGCCAAAAAACCAACAAACCAACAAGCCAACAAGCCAACAAACCAACAAACTAACAAACCAACAAACGAACTAACCAACAAACCAACAAGCCAACAAGCCAAAAAACCAACAAACCAACAAACCAACAAACCAAGTAACCAACAAGCCAACAAACCGACAAACCAACAAACCAACAAACCAACAATCCACCAAACCAACAAGCCAACAAACCAACAAACCAACAAACCAACAAACCAACAAGCCAACAAGCCAACAAACCAACAAACTTACAAACCAACAAGCCAATAAACCAACAAACCAACAAGCCAACAAACCAACAAACCAACAAAGCAAGTAACCAACAAGCCAACAAACTAACAAACCAACAAACCAACAAGCCAACAAGCCAACAAACCAATAAACCAACAAAGCAATAAGCCAACAAGTTAACAAACCAACAAACCAACAAACCAACAAACTAACAAACCAACAAGCCAACAAGCCAACAAACCAACAAACCAACAAACCAACAAGCCAACAAACCAACAAACCAACAAACGAACAAGCCAACAAACCAACAAATCAACAAACTAACAAACCAAGAAACCAACAAAGCAACAAACCAACAAACCAAGAAACCAACAAACCAACAAACCAACAAGCCAACAAGCCAATAAACCAACAAACCAACAAACCAACAAACCAAGAAACCAACAAACCAACAAACCAACAAACCAACAAGCCAACAAACCAACAAACCAACAAACCAACAAACCAACAAACCAACAAACCAACAAACCAACAAACCAACAAACCAACAAACCAACAAACCAACAAACCAACAAACCAACAAACCAACAAACCAACAAACCAACAAACCAACAAGCCAACAAACCAACAAGCCAATAAGCCAACAAGCCAACAAACCAACAAACCAACAAACCAACAAACCAACAAACCAACAAACCAACAAACCAACAAACCAACAAACCAACAAACCAACAAACCAACAAACCAACAAACCAAGAAGCCAACAAACAAACGAACCAACAAACGAACAAACGAACAAACAAACAAACCAACAAACCAACAAGCCAACAAACCAACAAACCAACAAACCAACAAACCAACAAACCAACAAACCAACAAACCAACAAACCAACATACCAACAAACCAATGAACCAAGAAGCCAACAAGCCAACAAAACAACAAACCAACAAACCAACAAACCAACAAACCAACAAACCAACAAACCAACAAACCAACAAGCCAACAAACCAACAAACCAACAAGCCAACAAACCTACAAACTAACAAACAAACAAACTAACAAACGAACAAACCAACAAACCAACAAACCAACAAGCCAACAAGCCAACAAACCAACAAACCAACAAACGAATAAACCAACAAACCAACAAACCAACAAACCAACAAACCAACAAACCTACAAGCCAAAAAACCAACAAACCAACAAGCAAACAAGCCAACAAACCAACAAGCCAACAAACGAATAAGCCAACAAGCCAACAAGCCAAAAAACCAACAAACCAACAAACCAACAAACCAACAAACAAACAAACCAACAAACGAACAAACCAACAAACGAACAAACCAACAAACCAACTAACCAACAAGCCAACACGCCAACAAACCAACAAGCCAACAAATCAATAAGCTAACAAGCCAGCAAGCCAACAAACCAACAAACCAACAAAACAACAAACCAACAAATGACCAAACCAACAAACCAACAAACCAAAAAGCCAACAAACCAACAAACCAACAAACCAACAAACCAACAAACCAACAAACCAACAAACCAACAAACCAACAAACCAACAAACCAACAAACCAACAAACCAACAAACCAACAAACCAACAAACCAACAAACCAACAAGCCCCCAAGCAACAAACCAACAAGCCAACAAAACAACAAACCAACAAACCAACAAACCAACAAACCAACAAGCCAACAAACCAACAAACCAACAAACCAACAAACCAACAAACCAACAAGCCAACAAGCCAACAAACCAACAAACCAAAAACCAACACACCAACAAACCAACAAGCCAACAAACCAACAAGCCAACAAACCAACAAACCAACAAACCAACAAACCAACAAGCCAACAAGCCAACAAACCAACAAACCAACAAACCAACAAACCAACAAACCAACAAAACAAAAAACCAACAAACCAACAAGCCAGCAAGCCAACAAACCAACAAACCAACAAACGAATAAACCAACAAACCAACAAACCAACAAACCAACAAACCAACAAACCAAAAAACCAACAAACCAACAAACCAACAAGCCAAACAAACCAGCAAACAAATAAAACAACAAACCAACAAACCAACAAACCAACAAACCAACAAACCAACAAACCAATAAACCAACAAACCAACAAACCAACAAACCAACAAACCAACAAACCAACAAACCAACAAGCCAACAAACCAACAAACCAACAAACCAACAAACCAATTAATCAACAAACCAACAAACCAACAAACGAACAAACCAACAAACCAACAAACCTACAAAGCAACAAACCAACAAACAAATAAACCAACAAACCAACAAACCAGCAAACCAAAAAACCAACAAACCAACAAACCAACAAACCAACAAACCAACAAACCAATAAACCAACAAGCCAACAAACCAACAAACCAACAAACCAACAAACCAACAAACCAAAAAACCAACAAAGCAACAAGCCAACTAACCAACAAACCAACAAGCCAACAAACCAACAAACCAAAAAACTAACAATCCAACAAACCAACAAACCAACAAGCCAACAAGCCAACAAACCAACAAACCAACAAACGAATAAACTAACAAGCCAAGAAACTAACAAACCAACAAACCTACAAACCAACAAACCAAAAAACCAACAAACCAACAAACCAACAAGCCAAACAAACCAACAAACAAACCAACAAGCCATCAAGCCAACAAACCAACAAGCCAACAAGCCAACAAACCAACCAACCAACAAGCCAACAAACCAACAAACCAACAAACCAACAAACCAACAAGCCAACAAGCCAACAAACCAACAAACCAACAAGCCAACAAACCAATAAACCAACAAACCAACAAGCCAACAAACCAACAAACCAACAAGCCAAGAAACTAACAAACCAACAAACCAACAAACCAATAAACCAACAAACCAACAAACCAACAAACCAACAAGCCAACAAACCAACAAACCAACAAACCAACAAACCAACAAACCAACAAGCAAACAAACCAACAAGCCAACAAACCAACAAACCAACAAACCAACAAGCCAACAAACAAACAAACCAACAAATGAGCAAACAAACAAACCAACAAACCAACAAGCCAACAAGCCAACAAACCAACAAACCAACAAACTAACAAACCAACAAACCAACAAACCAACAAGCCACCAAGCAACAAACCAACAAGCCAACAAAACAACAAACCAACAAACCAACAAGCCAACAAACCAACAAACCAACAAACCAACAAACCAACAAACCAACAAACCAACAAGCCAACAAGCCAACAAACCAACAAACCAAAAACCAACACACCAACAAACCAACAAGCCAACAAACGAACAAGCCAACAAACCAACAAACCAACAAACCAACAAACCAACAAGCCAACAAGCCAACAAACCAACAAACCAACAAAGCAACAAACCAACAAACCAACAAACCAAAAAACCAACAAACCAACAAGCCAGCAAGCCAACAAACCAACAAACCAATAAACGAATAAACCAACAAACCAACAAAACAACAAACCAACAAACCAACAAACCAACAAACCAACAAACCAACAAACAAAAAACCAACAAACCAACAAACCAACAAGCCAAACAAACCAGCAAACAAATAAAACAACAAACCAACAAACCAACAAACCAACAAACCAACAAACCAACAAACCAATAAACCAACAAACCAACAAACCAACAAACCAACAAACCAACAAACCAACAAGCCAACAAACCAACAAACCAACAAACGAATAAACTAACAAGCCAAGAAACTAACAAACCAACAAACCTACAAACCAACAAACCAAAAAACCAACAAACCAACAAACCAACAACCCAAACAAACCAACAAACAAACCAACAAGCCATCAAGCCAACAAACCAACAAACCAACAAACCAACAAGCCAACAAGCCAACAAACCAACAAACCAACAAGCCAACAAACCAACAAACCAACAAACCAACAAACCAACAAGCCAACAAGCCAACAAACCAACAAACCAACAAGCCAACAAACCAATAAACCAACAAACCAACAAGCCAACAAACCAACAAACCAACAAACCAAGAAACTAACAAACCAACAAACCAACAAACCAATAAACCAACAAACAAACAAACCAACAAACCAACAAGCCAACAAACCAACAAACCAACAAACCAACAAACCAACAAACCAACAAACCAACAAACCAACAAGCCAACAAACCAACAAGCCAACAAACCAACAAACCAACAAACCAACAAGCCAACAAACAAACAAACCAACAAATGAGCAAACAAACAAACCAACAAACCAACAAGCCAACAAGCCAACAAACCAACAAACCAACAAACTAACAAACCAACAAACCAACAAACCAACAAGCCACCAAGCAACAAACCAACAAGCCAACAAAACAACAAACCAACAAACCAACAAGCCAACAAACCAACAAACCAACAAACCAACAAACCAACAAACCAACAAACCAACAAGCCAACAAGCCAACAAACCAACAAACCAAAAACCAACACACCAACAAACCAACAAGCCAACAAACGAACAAGCCAACAAACCAACAAACCAACAAACCAACAAACCAACAAGCCAACAAGCCAACAAACCAACAAACCAACAAAGCAACAAACCAACAAACCAACAAACCAAGAAACCAACAAACCAACAAGCCAGCAAGCCAACAAACCAACAAACCAACAAACGAATAAACCAATAAACCAACAAAACAACAAACCAACAAACCAACAAACCAACAAACCAACAAACCAACAAACCAACAAACAAAAAACCAACAAACCAACAAACCAACAAGCCAAACAAACCAGCAAACAAATAAAACAACAAACCAACAAACCAACAAACCAACAAACCAACAAACCAACAAACCAATAAACCAACAAACCAACAAACCAACAAACCAACAAACCAACAAACCAACAAACCAACAAGCCAACAAACCAACAAACCAATTAACCAACAAACCAACAAACCAACAAACGAACAAACCAACAAACCAACAAACCTACAAAGCAACAAACCAACAAACAAATAAACCAACAAACCAACAAACCAGCAAACCAAAAAACCAACAAACCAACACACCAACAAACCAACAAACCAACAAACCAATAAACCAACAAGCCAACAAACCAACAAACCAACAAACCAACAAACCAAAAAACCAACAAAGCAACAAGCCAACTAACCAACAAACCAACAAGCCAACAAACCAACAAACCAAAAAACTAACAATCCAACAAACCAACAAACCAACAAGCCAACAAGCCAACAAACCAACAAACCAACAAACGAATAAACCAACAAGCCAAGAAACTAACAAACCAACAAACCTACAAACCAACAAACCAAAAAACCAACAAACCAACAAACCAACAAGCCAAACAAACCAACAAACAAACCAACAAGCCATCAAGCCAACAAACCAACAAACCAACAAACCAACAAGCCAACAAGCCAACAAACCAACAAACCAACAAGCCAACAAACCAACAAACCAACAAACCAACAAACCAACAAGCCAACAAGCCAACAAACCAACAAACCAACAAGCCAACAAACCAATAAACCAACAAACCAACAAGCCAACAAACCAACAAACCAACAAACCAAGAAACTAACAAACCAACAAACCAACAACCCAATAAACCAACAAACCAACAAACCAACAAACCAACAAGCCAACAAACCAACAAACCAACAAACCAACAAACCAACAAACCAACAAACCAAAAAACCAACAAGCCAACAAACCAACAAGCCAACAAACCAACAAACCAACAAACCAACAAGCCAACAAACAAACAAACCAACAAATGAGCAAACAAACAAACCAACAAACCAACAAGCCAACAAGCCAACAAACCAACAAACCAACAAACTAACAAACCAACAAACCAAAAAACCAACAAGCCAACAAGCCAACAAACCAACAAACCAACAAGCCAACAAACCAATAAACCAACAAACCAACAAGCCAACAAACCAACAAACCAACAAACCAAGAAACTAACAAACCAACAAACCAACAAACCAATAAACCAACAAACCAACAAACCAACAAACCAACAAGCCAACAAACCAACAAACCAGCAAACCAAAAAACCAACAAACCAACACACCAACAAACCAACAAACCAACAAACCAATAAACCAACAAGCCAACAAACCAACAAACCAACAAACCAACAAACCAAAAAACCAACAAAGCAACAAGCCAACTAACCAACAAACCAACAAGCCAACAAACCAACAAACCAAAAAACTAACAATCCAACAAACCAACAAACCAACAAGCCAACAAGCCAACAAACCAACAAACCAACAAACGAATAAACCAACAAGCCAAGAAACTAACAAACCAACAAACCTACAAACCAACAAACCAAAAAACCAACAAACCAACAAACCAACAAGCCAAACAAACCAACAAACAAACCAACAAGCCATCAAGCCAACAAACCAACAAACCAACAAACCAACAAGCCAACAAGCCAACAAACCAACAAACCAACAAGCCAACAAACCAACAAACCAACAAACCAACAAACCAACAAGCCAACAAGCCAACAAACCAACAAACCAACAAGCCAACAAACCAATAAACCAACAAACCAACAAGCCAACAAACCAACAAACCAACAAACCAAGAAACTAACAAACCAACAAACCAACAACCCAATAAACCAACAAACCAACAAACCAACAAACCAACAAGCCAACAAACCAACAAACCAACAAACCAACAAACCAACAAACCAACAAACCAAAAAACCAACAAGCCAACAAACCAACAAGCCAACAAACCAACAAACCAACAAACCAACAAGCCAACAAACAAACAAACCAACAAATGAGCAAACAAACAAACCAACAAACCAACAAGCCAACAAGCCAACAAACCAACAAACCAACAAACTAACAAACCAACAAACCAAAAAACCAACAAGCCAACAAGCCAACAAACCAACAAACCAACAAGCCAACAAACCAATAAACCAACAAACCAACAAGCCAACAAACCAACAAACCAACAAACCAAGAAACTAACAAACCAACAAACCAACAAACCAATAAACCAACAAACCAACAAACCAACAAACCAACAAGCCAACAAACCAACAAACCAACAAACCAACAAACCAACAAACCAACAAACCAACAAACCAACAAGCCAACAAACCAACAAGCCAACAAACCAACAAACCAACAAACCAACAAGCCAACAAACAAACAAACCAACTAATGAGTAAACAAACAAACCAACAAACCAACAAGCCAAAAAGCCAACAAACAAACAAACCAACAAACTAACAAACCAACAAACCAACAAACCAACAAGCCACCAAGCAACAAACCAACAAACCAACAAGCCAACAAAACAACAAACCAACAAACCAACAAGCCAACAAACCAACAAACCAACAAACCAACAAACCAACAAACCAGCAAACCAACAAGCCAACAAGCCAACAAACCAACAAACCAAAAACCAACACACCAACAAACCAACAAGCCAACAAACGAACAAGCCAACAAACCAACAAACCAACAAACCAACAAACCAACAAGCCAACAAGCCAACAAACCAACAAGCCAACAAGCCAACAAAGCAACAAACCAACAAACCAACAAAACAACAAACCAACAAACCAACAAACCAACAAACCAACAAACCAACAAACCAACAAACCAACAAACAAAAAAACCAACAAACCAACAAGCCAAACAAACCAGCAAACAAATAAAACAACAAACCAACAAACCAACAAACCAACAAACCAACAAACCAACAAACCAACAAACCAATAAACCAACAAACCAACAAACCAACAAACCAACAAAATAACAAGCCAACAAACCAACAAACCAACAAACCAATTAACCAACAAACCAACAAACGAACAAACCAACAAACAAACAAACCAACAAACCAACAAACCTACAAAGCAACAAACCAACAAACAAATAAACCAACAAACCAATAAACCAGCAAACCAAAAAACCAACAAACCAACAAACCAACAAACCAACAAACCAACAAACCAATAAACCAACAAGCCAACAAACCAACAAACCAACAAACCAACAAACTAAAAAACCAACAAAGCAACAAGCCAACTAACCAACAAACCAACAAGCCAACAAACCAACAAACCAAAAAACTAACAATCCAACAAACCAACAAACCAACAAGCCAACAAGCCAACAAACCAACAAACCAACAAATGAATAAACCAACAAGCCAACAAACTAACAAACCAACAAACCAACAAACCAACAAACCAACAAGCCAACAAACCAACAAACCAAAAAACTAACAATCCAACAAACCAACAAACCAACAAGCCAACAAGCCAACAAACCAACAAACCAACGAATGAATAAACCAACAAGCCAACAAACCAACAAATCAACAAACCAACAAACCAACAAACCAACAAGCCAACAAACAAACAAACCAACAAATGAGCAAACAAACAAACCAAAAAACCAACAAGCCAACAAACCAACAAACCAACAAACCAACAACCAACAAACCAACAAACCAACAAACCAACGAACCAACAAGCCAACAAACTAGCAAACCAACAAGCCAACAAACCAACAAACCAACAAACCAACAAAACAACAAACCAACAAACGAACAAACCAACAAACCAACAAGCCAAAAAGCCAACAAACCAACAAACCAACAAACCAACAAACCAACAAACCAACAAGCCAACAAACCAACAAACCAACAAACAAACAAACCAACAAACCAACAAGCCAACAAACCAACAAACCAACAAACCGACAAACCAACAAACGAACCAACCAAAAAACCAACAAACCAACAAGTTACCAAGCCAACAAACCAACAAGCCAACAAACCAACAAACCAACAAACCAACAAACCAACAAGCCAACAAACCAACAAACCAACAAACCAACAAACCAACAAACCAACAAACCAACAAGCTAACAAGCCAACAAACCAACAAACCAAAAACCAACAAACCAACAAACCAACAAGCCAACAAGCCAACAAGCCAACAAACCAACAAACCAACAAACCAACAAACCAACAAGCCAACAAGCCAACAAACTAACAAACCAACAAACCAACAAACCAACAAACCAACAAACCAACAAGCCAACAAACCAACAAACCAACAAGCCAACAAACCAACAAACCAACAAACCAACAAGCCAAACAAACCAACAAGCAAATAAAACAACAAACCAACAAACCAACAAACCAACAAACCAACAAACCAACAAACCAAACAACCAACAAACCAAAAAACCAACAAGCCAACAAACCAACAAACCAACAAACCAATTAACCGACAAACCAACAAACGTACAAACCCACAAACAAACAAACCAACAAACCAACAAACCTACAAACCAACAAACAAACAAACAAATAAACCAACAAACCAACAAACCAACAAACCAAAAAACCAGCAAACCAAAAAACCAACAAACCAACAAACCAACAAACTAACAAAACAACAAACCAACAAACCAATAAACCAACAAACCCACAAACCAACAAACCACCGAACCAACAAACCAACAAACCACCGAACCAAAAAAGCAACAAACCAACAAACCAACAAACTAACAAACCAACAAGCCAACAAACCAACAAACCAACAAACCAACAAAAAAATAAACCAAAAAACCAACAAACCACCAAACCAACAAACCAACAAACCAACAAACCAACAAACCAACAAACCAACAAACCAACAAACCAACAAACCAACAAACCAAAAAACCAACAAACCAAAAAACCAACAAACCAAAAAACCAACAAGCCAACAAACCAACAAACCAACAAACCAAGTAACCAACGAACCAACAAACGAACAAACCAACAAACAAACAAACCAACAAACGAACAAACCAACAAACCAAAAAACCAACAAACCAACAAGCCAACAAGCCAACAAACCAACAAGCCAACAAACGAACAAACCAACAAACCAACAAACAAACAAACCAACAAACCAACAAACCAACAAACCAACAAACCAACAAGCCAACAAGCCAACAAACCAACAAACCAACAAACCAACAAACTAACAAACCAACAAACCAACAAACCAACAAACCAACAAGCCAACAAGCCAACAAGCCAACAAACCAACAAACCAACAAACCAACAAACCAACAAGCCAACAAGCCAACAAACTAACAAACCAACAAACCAACAAACCAACAAACCAACAAACTAACAAGCCAACAAACCAACAAACCAACAAGCCAACAAACCAACAAACCAACAAACCAACAAGCCAAACAAACCAACAAGCAAATAAAACAACAAACCAACAAACCAACAAACCAACAAACCAACAAACCAACAAACCAAACAACCAACAAACCAAAAAACCAACAAGCCAACAAACCAACAAACCAACAAACCAATTAACCGACAAACCAACAAACGTACAAACCCACAAACAAACAAACCAACAAACCAACAAACCTACAAACCAACAAACAAACAAACAAATAAACCAACAAACCAACAAACCAACAAACCAAAAAACCAGCAAACCAAAAAACCAACAAACCAACAAACCAACAAACTAACAAAACAACAAACCAACAAACCAATAAACCAACAAACCCACAAACCAACAAACCACCGAACCAACAAACCAACAAACCACCGAACCAAAAAAGCAACAAACCAACAAACCAACAAACTAACAAACCAACAAGCCAACAAACCAACAAACCAACAAACCAACAAACAAATAAACCAAAAAACCAACAAACCACCAAACCAACAAACCAACAAACCAACAAACCAACAAACCAACAAACCAACAAACCAACAAACCAACAAACCAACAAACCAAAAAACCAACAAACCAAAAAACCAACAAACCAAAAAACCAACAAGCCAACAAACCAACAAACCAACAAACCAAGTAACCAACGAACCAACAAACGAACAAACCAACAAACAAACAAACCAACAAACGAACAAACCAACAAACCAAAAAACCAACAAACCAACAAGCCAACAAGCCAACAAACCAACAAGCCAACAAACGAACAAACCAACAAACCAACAAACAAACAAACCAACAAACCAACAAACCAACAAACCAACAAGCCAACAAGCCAACAAACCAACAAACCAACAAACCAACAAACCAACAAACGCACAAACCAACAAACCAACAAGTCAACAAGCCAACAAACCAACAAACAAATAAACCAACAAACCAACAAACCATTCAAACCAACAAACCAACAAACCAACAAACAAACAAACAAACAAACCAACAAACCAACAAGCCAACAAGCCAACAAACCAACAAACCAACAAACCAACAAACCAACAAACCAACAAACCAACAAACGAACAAACCAACAACCAACAAACCAACAAGCCAACAAGCCAACAAACCAACTAGCCAATAAACCAACAAGCCAACAAGCCAACAAACCAACAAACCAACAAACCAACAAATCAACAAACCAACAAATGAAGAAACCAACAAACAAACAAACCAACAAACCAACAAACCAACAAACCAACAAGCCAACAAACCAACAAACCAACAAACCAACAAACCAACAAACCAACAAACCAACAAACCAACAAACCAACAAACCAACAGGCCAACAAGCCAACAAACCAACAAACCAAAAACCAACAAACCAACAAACCAACAACCCAACAAGCCAACAAACCAACAAACCAACAAACTAACAAACAAATAAACCAACAAACCAACGAACCAACAAACCACCAAACCAACAAACCAACAAACCAACCAACCAACAAACCAACAAACCAACAAACCAACAAACCAACAAGCCAACAAACCAACAAACCAACAAACCAACAAACCGACAAACCAACAAACCAACAAACCAACAAGCCAACAAACCAACAAACCAACAAGCCAACAAACCAACAAACCAACAAACCAACAAAACAACAAACCAACAAACGAACAAACCAACAAACCAACAAGCCAAAAAGCCAACAAACCAACAAACCAACAAACCAACAAACCAACAAACCAACAAACCAACAAATAAACAAACAAACAAACCAACAAGCCAACAAGCCAACAACCCAACAAACCGACAAACCAGCAAACGAACCAACCAACAAACCAACAAACCAACAAGCCACCAAGCCAACAAACCAACAAACCAACAAACCAACAAACCAACAAACCAACAAGCCAACAAGCCAACAAGCCAACAAACCAACAAACCAAAAAGCCAACAAACCAACAAACCAACAAACCAACAAACCAATAAACCAATAAACCAACAAACCAACAAACCAACAAACCAACAAACCAACAAACAAACAAACCAACAAACCAACAAACCAACAAGCCAACAAGCCAACAAACCAACAAACCGACAAACCAGCAAACGAACCAACCAACAAACCAACAAACCAACAAGCCACCAAGCCAACAAACCAACAAGCCAACAATACCGACAAGCCAGCAAACGAACCAACCAACAAACCAACAAACCAACAAGCCAACAAGCCAACAAGTCAACAAACCAACAAACCAACAAGCCAACAAACCAACAAACCAACAAACCAAAAAACCAGCAAACCAAAAAACCAACAAACCAACAAACCAACAAACCAACAAAACAACAAACCAACAAACCAATAAACCAACAAACCCACAAACCAACAAACCACCGAACCAACAAACCAACAAACCACCGAACCAAAAAAGCAACAAACCAACAAACCAACAAACTAACAAACCAACAAGCCAACAAACCAACAAACCAACAAACCAACAAACAAATAAACCAAAAAACCAACAAACCACCAAACCAACAAACCAACAAACCAACAAACCAACAAACCAACAAACCAACAAACTAACAAACCAACAAACCAACAAACCAACAAACCAAGAAACCAAAAAACCAACAAACCAAAAAACCAACAAACCAAAAAACCAACAAGCCAACAAACCAACAAACCAACAAACCAAGTAACCAACGAACCAACAAACGAACAAACCAACAAACAAACAAACCAACAAACGAACAAACCAACAAACCAAAAAACCAACAAACCAACAAGCCAACAAGCCAACAAACCAACAAGCCAACAAACGAACAAACCAACAAACCAACAAACAAACAAACCAACAAACCAACAAACCAACAAACCAACAAGCCAACAAGCCAACAAACCAACAAACCAACAAACCAACAAACCAACAAACGCACAAACCAACAAACCAACAAGTCAACAAGCCAACAAACCAACAAACAAACAAACCAACAAACCAACAAACCATTCAAACCAACAAACCAACAAACCAACAAACAAACAAACAAACAAACCAACAAACCAACAAGCCAACAAGCCAACAAACCAACAAACCAACAAACGAACAAACCAACAAACCAACAAACGAACAAACCAACAACCAACAAACCAACAAGCCAACAAGCCAACAAACCAACTAGCCAATAAACCAACAAGCCAACAAGCCAACAAACCAACAAACCAACAAACCAACAAATGAAGAAAGCAACAAACAAACAAACCAACAAACCAACAAACCAACAAACCAACAAGCCAACAAACCAACAAACCAACAAACCAACAAACCAACAAACCAACAAACCAACAAACCAACAGGCCAACAAGCCAACAAACCAACAAACCGAAAACCAACAAACCAACAAACCAACAACCCAACTAGCCAACAAACCAAAAAACCAACAAACTAACAAACAAATAAACCAACAAACCAACAAACCAACAAACCACCAAACCAACAAACCAACAAACCAACAAACCAACAAACCAACAAACCAACAAACCAACAAGCCAACAAACCAACAAACCAACAAACCAACAAACCGACAAACCAACAAACCAACAAACCAACAAACCAACAAACCAACAAGCCAACAAACCAACAAACCAACAAACCAACAAAACAACAAACCAACAAACGAACAAACCAACAAACCAACAAGCCAAAAAGCCAACAAACCAACAAACCAACAAACCAACAAACCAACAAACCAACAAACCAACAAATAAACAAACAAACAAACCAACAAGCCAACAAGCCAACAACCCATCAAACCGACAAACCAGCAAACGAACCAACCAACAAACCAACAAACCAACAAGCCACCAAGCCAACAAACCAACAAACCAACAAACCAACAAACCAACAAACCAACAAGCCAACAAGCCAACAAGCCAACAAACCAACAAACCAAAAAGCCAACAAACCAACAAACCAACAAACCAACAAACCAACAAACGAACAAACCAACAAACCAACAAACCAACAAACCAACAAACAAACAAACCAACAAACCAACAAACCAACAAGCCAACAAGCCAACAAACCAACAAACCGACAAACCAGCAAACGAACCAACCAACAAACCAACAAACCAACAAGCCCCCAAGCCAACAAACCAACAAGCCAACAATACCGACAAACCAGCAAACGAACCAACCAACAAACCAACAAACCAACAAGCCAACAAGCCAACAAGTCAACAAACCAACAAACCAACAAGCCAACAAAAAAACAAACCAAAAAACTAACAATCCAACAAACTAACAAACCAACAAGCCAACAAGCCAACAAACCAACAAACCAACAAACGAATAAACCAACAAACCAACAAACCAAAAAACCAACAAACCAACAAACCAACAAGCCAAACAAACCAACAAGCAAATAAAACAAAAAACCAACAAACCAACAAACTAACAAACCAACAAACCAAAAAACCAACAAACCAAAAAACCAACAAGCCAACAAACCAACAAACCAACAAACCAATTAACCAACAAACCAACAAACGTATAAACCAACAAACAAACAAACCAACAAACCAACAAACCTACAAACCAACAAACAAACATACAAATAAACCAACAAACCAACAAACCAACAAACCAAAAAACCGACAAACCAAAAAACCAACAAACCAACAAACCAACAAACCAACAAACCAACAAACGAACAAACCAACAAACCTACAAACCAAGAAACCAACAAACCAACAAACCAACAAGCCAACAAACCAACAAACCAACAAACCAACTAACCAGCAAACCAAAAAACCAACAAACCAACAAACCAACAAACCAACAAACCAACAAACCAACAAACCAATAAACCAACAAACCAACAAACCACAGAACCAACAAACCAACAAACCACCGAACCAAAAAAGCAACAAACCAACAAACCAACAAACTAACAAACCAACAAGCCAACAAACCAACAAACCAACAAACCAACAAACAAATAAACCAACAAACCAACAAACCAACGAACCACCAAACCAACAAACCAACAAACCAACAAACCAACAAACCAAAAAACCAACAAACCAAAAAACCAACAAACCAACAAACCAACAAACCAACAAACCAAGTAACCAACGAACCAACAAACGAACAAACCAACAAACAAACAAACCAACAAACAAACAAACCAACAAACTAAAAAACCAACAAACCAACAAGCCAACAAGCCAACAAACGAACAAATCAACAAACCAACAAACAAACACACCAACAAACCAACAAACCAACAAACCAACAAACAAACAAACCAACAAACTAAAAAACCAACAAACCAACAAGCCAACAAGCCAACAAACGAACAAATCAACAAACCAACAAACGAACAAATCAACAAACCAAAAAACCAACAAACCAAAAAACCAACAAGCCAACAAACCAACAAACCAACAAACTAAGTAACCAACGAACCAACAAACGAACAAACCAACAAACAAACAAACCAACAAACGAACAAACCAACAAACCAAAAAACCAACAAACCAACAAGCCAACAAGCCAACAAACCAACAAGCCAACAAACGAACAAACCAACAAACCAACAAACAAACAAACCAACAAACCAACAAACCAACAAACCAACAAGCCAACAAGCCAACAAACCAACAAACCAACAAACCAACAAACCAACAAACGCACAAACCAACAAACCAACAAGTCAACAAGCCAACAAACCAACAAACAAACAAACCAACAAACCAACAAACCATTCAAACCAACAAACCAACAAACCAACAAACAAACAAACAAACAAACCAACAAACCAACAAGCCAACAAGCCAACAAACCAACAAACCAACAAACGAACA
This sequence comes from Atherix ibis, assembly GCA_958298945.1. Lineage (NCBI taxonomy): Eukaryota > Metazoa > Arthropoda > Insecta > Diptera > Athericidae > Atherix > Atherix ibis. The sequence goes on along the minus strand of OY282608.1, from coordinate 65,805,399 downwards.
AACCAACAAACCAACAAACGAACAAACCAACAACCAACAAACCAACAAGCCAACAAGCCAACAAACCAACTAGCCAATAAACCAACAAGCCAACAAGCCAACAAACCAACAAACCAACAAACCAACAAATGAAGAAAGCAACAAACAAACAAACCAACAAACCAACAAACCAACAAACCAACAAGCCAACAAACCAACAAACCAACAAACCAACAAACCAACAAACCAACAAACCAACAAACCAACAAACCAACAGGCCAACAAGCCAACAAACCAACAAACCAAAAACCAACAAACCAACAAACCAACAACCCAACAAGCCAACAAACCAACAAACCAACAAACTAACAAACAAATAAACCAACAAACCAACAAACCAACAAACCACCAAACCAACAAACCAACAAACCAACAAACCAACAAACCAACAAACCAACAAACCAACAAGCCAACAAACCAACAAACCAACAAACCAACAAACCGACAAACCAACAAACCAACAAACCAACAAACCAACAAACCAACAAGCCAACAAACCAACAAACCAACAAACCAACAAAACAACAAACCAACAAACGAACAAACCAACAAACCAACAAGCCAAAAAGCCAACAAACCAACAAACCAACAAACCAACAAACCAACAAACCAACAAACCAACAAACCAACAAATAAACAAACAAACAAACCAACAAGCCAACAAGCCAACAACCCATCAAACCGACAAACCAGCAAACGAACCAACCAACAAACCAACAAGCCAACAAGCCAACAAGCCAACAAACCAACAAACCAAAAAGCCAACAAACCAACAAACCAACAAACCAACAAACCAACAAACGAACAAACCAACAAACCAACAAACCAACAAACCAACAAACAAACAAACCAACAAACCAACAAACCAACAAGCCAACAAGCCAACAAACCAACAAACCGACAAACCAGCAAACGAACCAACCAACAAACCAACAAACCAACAAGCCCCCAAGCCAACAAACCAACAAGCCAACAATACCGACAAACCAGCAAACGAACCAACCAACAAACCAACAAACCAACAAGCCAACAAGCCAACAAGTCAACAAACCAACAAACCAACAAGCCAACAAAAAAACAAACCAAAAAACTAACAATCCAACAAACCAACAAACCAACAAGCCAACAAGCCAACAAACCAACAAACCAACAAACGAATAAACCAACAAACCAACAAACCAAAAAACCAACAAACCAACAAACCAACAAGCCAAACAAACCAACAAGCAAATAAAACAAAAAACCAACAAACCAACAAACTAACAAACCAACAAACCAAAAAACCAACAAACCAAAAAACCAACAAGCCAACAAACCAACAAACCAACAAACCAATTAACCAACAAACCAACAAACGTATAAACCAACAAACAAACAAACCAACAAACCAACAAACCTGCAAACCAACAAACAAACATACAAATAAACCAACAAACCAACAAACCAACAAACCAAAAAACCGACAAACCAAAAAACCAACAAACCAACAAACCAACAAACCAACAAACCAACAAACGAACAAACCAACAAACCTACAAACCAAGAAACCAACAAACCAACAAACCAACAAACCAACAAGCCAACAAACCAACAAACCAACAAACCAACTAACCAGCAAACCAAAAAACCAACAAACCAACAAACCAACAAACCAACAAACCAACAAACCAACAAACCAATAAACCAACAAACCAACAAACCACCGAACCAACAAACCAACAAACCACCGAACCAAAAAAGCAACAAACCAACAAACCAACAAACTAACAAACCAACAAGCCAACAAACCAACAAACCAACAAACCAACAAACAAATAAACCAACAAACCAACAAACCAACGAACCACCAAACCAACAAACCAACAAACCAACAAACCAACAAACCAAAAAACCAACAAACCAAAAAACCAACAAACCAACAAACCAACAAGCCAACAAACCAACAAACCAACAAACCAAGTAACCAACGAACCAACAAACGAACAAACCAACAAACAAACAAACCAACAAACAAACAAACCAACAAACTAAAAAACCAACAAACCAACAAGCCAACAAGCCAACAAACGAACAAATCAACAAACCAACAAACAAACACACCAACAAACCAACAAACCAACAAACCAACAAGCCAACAAGCCAACAAAACAAAAAACCAACAAACCAACAAACCAACAAACGCACAAACCAACAAACCAACAAGTCAACAAGCCAACAAACAAACAAACCAACAAACCAACAAACCAACAAACCATTCAAACCAACAAACCAACAAACCAACAAAAAACAAACAAACAAACCAACAAACCAACAAACCAACAAGCCAACAAGCCAACAAACCAACAAACCAACAAACCAACAAACGAACAAACCAACAACCAACAAACCAACAAGCCAACAAGCCAACAAACCAACAAGCCAATAAGCAACAAACCAACAAACCAACAAATCAAGAAACCAACAAACAAACAAACCAACAAACCAACAAACCAACAAACCAACAAGCCAACAAACCAACAAACCAACAAACCAACAAACCAACAAACCAACAAACCAACAAACCAACAAACCAACAAACCAACAAGCCAACAAGCCAACAAACCAACAAACCAAAAACCAACAAACCAACAAACCAACAAGCCAACAAGCCAACAAACCAACAAACCAACAAACCAACAAACAAATAAACCAACAAACCAACAAACCAACAAACCACCAAACCAACAAACCAACAAAGCAACAAACCAACAAACCAACAAACCAACAAACGAACAAGCCAACAAACCAACAAACCAACAAACAAATAAACCAACAAACCAACAAATAAACAAACCAACAAACCAAAAAACCAACAAACCAACAAACCAAAAAACCAACAAACCAACAAACCAACAAGCCAACAAACCAACAAACCAACAAACCAACAAAACAACAAACCAAGTAACCAACGAACCAACAAATGAACAAACCAACAAACAAACAAACCAAAAAACGAACAAACCACCAAACCACCGAACTAACAAACCAACAAACCACCGAACCAACAAAGCAACAAACCAACAAACCAACAAACTAACAAACCAACAAGCCAACAAACCAACAAACCAACAAACCAACAAACCAACAAACCAACAAGCCAACAAACCAACAAACCAACAAACCAACAAACCGACAAACCAACAAACCAACGAACCAACAAGCCAACAAACCAACAAACCAACAAGCCAACAAACCAACAAACCAACAAACCAACAAAACAACAAACCAACAAACGAACAAACCAACAAACCAACAAGCCAAAAAGCCAACAAACCAACAAACCAACAAACCAACAAACCAACAAACCAACAAACCGACAAACCAACAAACCAACAAACAAACAAACCAACAAACCAACAAGCCAACAAGCCAACAACCCAACAAACCGACAAACCAGCAAACGAACCAACCAACAAACCAACAAACCAACAAGCCACCAAGCCAACAAACCAACAAGCCAACAAACCAACCAACCAACAAGCCAACAAACCAACAAACCAAAAAACCAACAAACTAACAAACCAACAAGCCAACAAGCCAACAAGCCAACAAACCAACAAACCAAAAGGCCAACAAAGCAACAAACCAACAAACCAACAAACCAACAAACCAACAAACCAACAAACCAACAAACCAACAAACCAACAAAACCAACAAACCAACAAACCAACAAACCAACAAGCCAACAAGCCAACAAACCAACAAACCGACAAACCAGCAAACGAACCAACCAACAAACCAACAAACCAACATGCCACCAAGCCAACAAACCAACAAGCCAACAATACAGACAAACCAGCAAACGAACCAACCAACAAACCAACAAACCAACAAGCCAACAAGCCAACAAGTCAACAAACCAACAAACCAACAAGCCAACAAACCAACAAACCAAAAAACTAACAATCCAACAAACCAACAAACCAACAAGCCAACAAGCCAACAAACCAACAAACCAACAAACGAATAAACCAACAAACCAACAAACCAACAAACCAACAAACCAACAAACCAACAAGCCAAACAAACCAACAAGCAAATAAAACAAAAAACCAACAAACCAACAAACTAACAAACCAACAAACCAAAAAACCAACAAACCAAAAAACCAAAAAGCCAACAAACCAACAAACCAACAAACCATTTAACCAACAAACCAACAAACGTATAAACCAACAAACAAACAAACCAACAAACCAACAAACCTACAAACCAACAAACAAACATACAAATAAACTAACAAACCAACAAACCAACAAACCAAAAAACCGACAAACCAAAAAACCAACAAGCCAACAAACCAACAAACCAACAAACCAACAAACGAACAAACCAACAAACCTACAAACCAAGAAACCAACAAACCAACAAACCAACAAGCCAACAAACCAACAAACCAACAAACCAACTAACCAGCAAACCAAAAAACCAACAAACCAACAAACCAACAAACCAACAAACCAACAAACCAACAAACCAACAAACCAACGAACCACCAAACCAACAAACCAACAAACCAACAAACCAACAAACCAACAAACCAAAAAACCAACAAACCAAAAAACCAACAAACCAACAAACCAACAAGCCAACAAACCAACAAACCAACAAACCAAGTAATCAACGAACCAACAAACGAACAAACGAACAAACCAACAAACAAACAAACCAACAAACAAACAAACCAACAAACCAAAAAACCAACAAACCAACAAGCCAACAAGCCAACAAGCCAACAAACGAACAAACCAACAAACCAACAAACAAACACACCAACAAACCAACAAACCAACAAACCAACAAGCGAACAAGCCAACAAACCAACAAACCAACAAACCAACAAACCAACAAACGCACAAACCAACAAACCAACAAGTCAACAAGCCAACAAACCAACAAACCAACAAACCAACAAACCAACAAACCATTCAAACCAACAAACCAACAAACCAACAAAAAACAAACAAACAAACAAACAAACCAACAAGCCAACAAGCCAACAAACCAACAAACCAACAAACCAACAAACGAACAAACCAACAACCAACAAACCAACAAGCCAACAAGCCAACAAACCAACAAGCCAATAAGCAACAAACCAACAAACCAACAAATGAAGAAACCAACAAACAAACAAACCAACAAACCAACAAACCAACAAACCAACAAGCCAACAAACCAACAAACCAGCAAACCAGCAAACCAACAAACCAACAAACCAACAAACCAACAAACCAACAAACCAACAAACCAACAAGCCAACAAGCCAACAAACCAACAAACCAACAAACCAAAAACCAACAAACCAACAAACCAACAAGCCAACAAGCCAACAAACCAACAAACCAACTTACCAACAAACAAATAAACCAAGAAACCAACAAACCAACAAACCACCAAACCAACAAACCAACAAACCAACAAACCAACAAACCAACAAACCAACAAACCAACAAACCAACAAGCCAACAAACCAACAAACCAACAAACAAATAAACCAACAAACCAACAAACCAACAAACCAACAAACCAACAAACCAAAAAACCAACAAACCAACAAACCAAAAAACCAACAAACCAACAAACCAACAAGCCAACAAACCAACAAACCAACAAACCAACAAACCAACAAACCAACAAACCAAGTAACCAACGAACCAACAAATGAACAAACCAACAAACCAACAAACCAAAAAACGAACAAACCACCAAACCACCGAACTAACAAACCAACAAACCACCGAACCAACAAAGCAACAAACCAACAAACCAACAAACTAACAAACCAACAAGCCAACAAACCAACAAACCAACAAACCAACAAACAAATACACCAACAAACCAACAAACCAACAAACCACCAAACCAACATCCAACAAACCAACAAACCAACAAACCAACAAACCAACAAACCAACAAGCCAACAAACCAACAAACCAACAAACCAACAAACCAACAAACCAACAAACCAACAAACAAATAAACCAACAAACCAACAAACCAACAAACCAACAAACCAACAAATCAACAAACCAAAAAACCAATAAACCAACAAACCAAAAAACCAACAAACCAACAAACCAACAAGCCAACAAACCAACAAACCAACAAACCAAGTAACCAACGAACCAACAAACGAACAAACCAACAAACAAACAAACCAACAAACGAACAAACCAACAAACCAAAAAACCAACAAACCAACAAGCCAACAAGCCAACAAACCAACAAGCCAACAAACGAACAAACCAACAAACCAACAAACAAACAAACCAGCAAACCAACAAACCAACAAACCAACAAGCCAACAAGCCAACAAACCAGCAAACCAACAAACCAACAAACGCACAAGCCAACAAACAACAAGTCAACAAGCCAACAAACCAACAAACCAACAAACCAACAAACCAACAAACCATTCAAACCAACAAACCAACAAAAAAACAAACAAACAAACAAACAAACCAACAAACCAACAAGCCAACACGCCAACAAACCAACAAACCAACAAACCAACAAACGAACAAACCAACAACCAACAAACCAACAAGCCAACAAGCCAACAAACCAACAAGCCAACAAACCAACAAGCCAACAAGCCAACAAACCAACAAACCAACAAATGAAGAAACCAACAAACAAACAAACCAACAAGCCAACAAACCAACAAACCAACAAACCAACAAACCAACAAACCAACAAACCAACAAACCAACAAACCAACAACCCAACAAGCCAACAAACCAACAAACCAAAAACCAACAAACCAACAAACCAACAAGCCAACAAGCCAACAAACCAAAAAACCAACAAACCAACAAACCGAAAAACCAACGAACTAACAAACCAACAAGCCAACAAACCAACAAACCAACAGACCAACAAACCAAGTAACCAACGAACCAACAAATGAACAAACCAACAAACAAACAAACCAAAAAACGAACAAACCAACAAACCCACAAACCAACAAACCAACTAGCCAACAAGCCAACAAACCAACAACCCAACAAACGAACAAACTAACAAACCAACAAACGAACAAACCAACAAACCAAAAAACCAACAAGCCAATAAGCCAACAAACCAACAAACCAACAAACCAACAAACCAACAAACCAACAAACGAACAAACCAACATTCCAACAAGCCAACAAGCCAACAAGCCAACAAACCAACAAACCAACAAACCAACAAACCAACAAACCAACAAACCAACAAACCAACAAACCAACAAACCAACAAACCAACAAACCAACAAACCAACAAACCAACAAACCAACAAACCAACAAACAAACAAACCAACAAACCAACAAGCCAACAAGCCAACAAACCAACAAACCAACAAACCAACAAACGAACAAACCAACAAACCAAAAAACTAACAAGCCAACAAGCCAACAAACCAACAAGCCAACAAGCCAACAAACCAACAAACCAACAAGCCAACAAGCCAACAAACCAACAAACCAACAAACCAACAAACCAACAAACCAACAAACCAACAAACCAACAAACGAACAAACCAACAAACAAACAAACCAATAAACTAACAAACCAACAAACCAACAAACCAACAAACCAACAAGCCAACAAGCCAACAAACCAACAAACCAACAAACCAAAAACCAACAAACCAACAAACCAACAAGCCAACAGGCCAACAAACCAAAAAACCAACAAACCAACAAACCAACAAACCAACAAGCCAACAAGCCAACAAGCCAACAAACCAACAAACCAACAAACCAACAAACCAACAAACCAACAAACCAACAAACCAACAAACCAACAAACCAACAACCCAACAAGCCAACAAATCAACAAACCAAAAACCAACAAACCAACAAACCAACAAGCCAACAAGCCCACAAACCAACAAACCAACAAACCAACAAACAAATAAACCCATAAACCAACAAACCAACAAAACACCAAACCAACAAACCAACAAACCAACAAACCAACAAACTAACAAGCCAACAAACCAACAAACCAACAAACCAACAAACAAATAAACCAACAAACCAACAAACCAACAAACCAAAAAACCAACAAACCAACAAACCAAAAAACCAACAAACCAACAAACCAACAAGCCAACAAACCAACAAACCAACAAACCAACAGACCAACAAACCAAGTAACCAACGAACCAACAAATGAACAAACCAACAAACAAACAAACCAAAAAACGAACAAACCAACAAACCAACAAACCAACAAACCAACAAGCCAACAAGCCAACAAACCAACAAGCCAACAAACGAACAAACTAACAAACCAACAAACGAACAAACCAACAAACCAACAAACCAACAAGCCAATAAGCCAACAAACCAACAAACCAACAAACCAACAAACCAACAAACCAACAAACCAACAAACGAACAAACCAACATTCCAACAAGCCAATAAGCCAACAAACCAACAAACCAACAAACCAACAAACCAACAAACCAACAAACCAACAAACCAACAAACCAACAAACCAACGAACCAACAAACCAACAAACCAACAAACAAATAAACAAGCAAACCAACAAACCAACAAGCCAACAAGCCAACAAACCAACAAACCAACAAACCAACAAACCAACAAACCAACAAACCAACAAACCAAAAAACTAACAAGCCAACAAGCCAACAAACCAACAAGCCAACAAGCCAACAAACCAACAAACCAACAAGCCAACAAGCCAACAAACCAACAAACCAACAAACCAACAAACCAACAAACCAACAAACCAAAAAACCAACAAACGAACAAACCAACAAACAACCAAACCAATAAACTAACAAACCAACAAACCAACAAAACCAACAAACCAACAAGCCAACAAGCCAACAAACTAACAAACCAAAAACCAACAAACCAACAAACCAACAAGCCAACAAGCCAACAAACCAAAAAACCAACAAACCAACAAACCAACAAACCAACAAGCCAACAAGCCAACAAACCAACAAACAAACAAACCAACAAACCAACAAACCAACAAACCAACAAACCAACAAACCAACAAGCTAACAAACCAACAAACCAAAAAACTAACAATCCAACAAACCAACAAACCAACAAACCAACAAGCCAACAAGCCAACAAACCAACAAACCAACAAACGAATAAACCAACAAACCAACAAACCAACAAACCAACAAACCAACAAACCAACAAACCAACAAACCAAAAAACCAAAAAACCAACAAACCAACAAACCAACAAGCCAAACAAACCAACCAAAAAATAAAACAACAAACAAAAAAACCAACAAACCAATAAACCAACAAACCAACAAACCAACAAACCAACAAACCAACAAACCAAAAAACCAACAAACCAACAAACCAACAAACCAACAAGCCAACAAACCAACAAACCAACAAATTAATTAACCAACAAACCAACAAACCAACAAACCAACAAACCAATAAACCAACAAACCAACAAACCAACAAACCAACAAACCTACAAACCAACAAACCAACAAACAAATAAACCAACAAACCAACAAACCAACAAACCAACAAACCAACAAACCAACAAAGCAACAAACCAACAAACCAACAAACCACAAACCAAAAAACCAACAAACCAAAAAACCAACAAGCCAACAAACCAACAAACCAACAAACCAACAAACGAACAAACCAACAAACCTACAAACCAAGAAACCAACAAACCAACAAACCAACAAGCCAACAAACCAACAAACCAACAAACCAACAAACCAGCAAACCAAAAAACCAACAAACCAACAAACCAACAAGCCAACAAACCAACAGACCAACATACCAACAAACCAACAAACCACCAAACCAACAAACCAACAAACCAACAAACCAACAAACCAACAAACCAACAAACCAACCAACCAACAAACCAACAAACCAGCAAACCAACAAACCAACAAACCAACAAGCAAATAAACCAACAAACCAACAAACCAACAAACCAGCAAACCAACAAACCAAAAAACCAACAAACCAACAAATCAACAAGCCAACAAAGCAACAAACCAACAAACTAACAAACCAAAAAACCAAGTAACCAACGAACAAACAAACGAATAAACCAACAAACAAACAAACCAACAAACGAACAAACCAAAAAACCAACAAACCAACAAGCCAACAAGCCAACAAACCAACAAGCCAACAAACGAACAAACCAACAAACCAACAAACCAACAAACCAACAAACCAACAAACCAACAAACCAACAAACCAACAAACCAAGAAACCAACAAACCAACAAACCAACAAGCCAACAAACCAACAAACCAACAAACCAACAAACCAACAAACAAATAAACCAACAAACCAACAAACCAACAAACCAACAAACCAACAAACCAAAAAGCCAACAAACCAACAAGCCAACAAGCCAACAAACCAACAAACTAACAAACCAACAAACGAACTAACCAACAAACCAACAAGCCTACAAGCCAACAAACCAACAAACTAACAAACCAACAAACGAACTAACCAACAAACCAACAAGCCAACAAGCCAACAAACCAACAAACCAACAAACTAAGTTACCAACAAGCCAACAAACCAACAAACCAACAAGCCAACAAGCCAACAAACCAGCAAATCAACAAGCCAACAAACCAAGAAACCAACAAACCAACAAGCCGACAAACCAACAAATCAACAAACCAACAAACCAAGAAACCAACAAACCAACAAACCAACAAACCAAAAAACCTACAAACCAACAAACCAACAAACCAACAAACCAACAAACTAACAAACCAACAAACGAACAAACCAACAACCAACAAACCAACAAGCCAACAAGCCAACAAACCAACAAGCCAACAAACCAACAAGCCAACAAGCCAACAAACCAACAAACCAACAAACCAACAAACCAACAAATAAAGAAACCAACAAACAAACAAACCAACACACCAACAAACCAACAAACCAACAAACCAACAAGCCAACAAACCAACAAACCAACAAACCAACAAACCAACAAACCAACAAACCAACAAGCCAACAAGCCAACAAACCAACAAACCAAAAACCAACAAACCAACAAACCAACAAACTAACAAGCCAACAAACCAATAAACCAACAAACCAACAAACAAATAAACCAACAAACCAACAAACCAACAAACCACCAAACCAACAAACCAACAAACCAACAAACCGACAAACCAACAAACTAACAAACTAACAAACTAACAAGCCAACAAACCAACAAACCAACAAACCAACAAACAAATAAACCAACAAACCAACAAACCAACAAACCAACAATCCAAAAAACCAACAAACCAACAAACCAAAAAACCAACAAACCAACAAACCAACAAGCCAACAAACTTACAAACCAACAAACCAACAAACCAAGTAACTAACGAACCAACAAATGAACAAACCAACAAACAAACAAACCAAAAAACGAACAAACCAACAAACCAACAAACCAACAAACCAACAAGCCAACAAGCCAACAAACCAACAAGCCAGCAAACCAACAAACCAACAAACCAACAAACGAACAAACCAACAAACCAACAAACCAACAAGCCAATAAGCCAACAAACCAACAAACCAGCAAACCAACAAACCAACAAACGTACAAACCAACATACCAACAAGCCAACAAGCCAACAAACCAACAAACCAACAAACCAACAAACCAACAAACCAACAAACCAACAAACCAACAAACCAATAAACCAACAAACCAACAAACCAACAAACCAACAAACAAACAAACAAACAAACCAACAAACCAACAAGCCAACAAGCCAACAAACCAACAAACCAACAAACCAACAAACGAACAAACCAACAAACAAACAAACCAACAAACTAACAAACCAACAAACCACCAAGCCAACAAACCAACAAACCAACAAACCAACAAACCAACAAACCAACAAACCAACAAGCCAACAAGCCAACAAACCAACAAACCAAAAACCAACAAATCAACATACCAACAAGCCAACAAGCCAACAAACCAAAAAACCAACAAACCAACAAACCAACAAACAAACAAACCAACAAACCAACAAACCAACAAACCAACAAGCCAACAAACCAACAAACCAACAACCCAACAAACCAAAAAACTACCAATCCAACAAACCAACAAACCAACAAACCAACAAGCCAACAAACCAACAAACCAACAAACCAACAAACGAATAAACCAACAAACCAACAAACCAACAAACCAACAAACCAACAAACCAACAAACCAAAAAACCAAAAAACCAACAAACCAACAAACCAACAAGCCAAACAAACCAACAAAAAAATAAAACAACAAACCAAAAAACCAACAATCCAACAAACCAACAAACCAAAAAACCAACAAACCAAAAAACCAACAAACCAACAAACCAACAAGCCAACAAACCAACAAACCAACAAACCAATTAACCAACAAACCAACAAACCAACAAACCAACAAACCAACATACCAACAAACCAACAAACCAACAAACCTACAAACCAACAAACCAACCAACAAATAAACCAACAAACCAACAAACCAACAAACCAACAAACCAACAAACCAACAAACCAACAAACCAACAAACCAACAAACCAACAAACCAACAAACCAACAAACCAACAAACCACAAACCAAAAAACCAACAAACCAATAAACCAACAAGCCAACAAACCAACAAACCAACAAACGAACAAACCAACAAACTACAAATCAAGAAACCAACAAACCAACAAGCCAACAAACCAACAAACCAACAAACCAACAAACCAGCAAACCAAAAAACCAACAAACCAACAAACCAACAAACCAACAAACCAAGAAACCAACAAGCCAACAAACCAACAAACCAACAAGCCAACAAGCCAACAAACCAACAAACCAACAAACCAACAAGCCAACAAACCAACAAGCCAACAAACCAACAAACCATCAAACCAACAAACCAACAAGCCAACAAGCCAACAAACCAACAAACCAACAAGCCAACAAGCCAACAAACCAACAAACCAACAAGCCAACAAACCAACAAACCAACAAGCCAACAAACCAACAAACAAATAAACCAACAAACCAACAAACCAACACACCAACAAACCAACAAACTAACAAACCAACAAGCCAACAAACAAACAAACCAACAAGCCAACAAACCAACAAACCAACAAACCAACAAGCCAACAAGCCAACAAACCAACAAACCAACAAACCAACAAACCAACAAACCAACAAACCAACATGCCAACAAACCAACAAACTAAGTAACCAACAAGCCAACAAACCAACAAACCAACAAACCAACAAGCCAACAAGCCAACAAACCAACAAACCAACAAGCCAACAAACCAACAAACCAACAAACCAACAAGCCAACAAACCAACAAACAAATAAACCAACAAGCCAACAAGCCAACAAACCAACAAACTAACAAACCAACAAACGAAATAACCAACAAATCAACAAGCCAACAAGCCAACAAACCAACAAACCAACAAACCAACAAACCAACAAACCAACAAACTAAGTATCCAACAAGCCAACAAACCAACAAACCAACAAAACAACAAACCAACAAACCAACAAGCCAACAAGCCAACAAATCAACAAACCAACAAACCAACAAGCCAACAAACCAACAAACCAACAAGCCAACAAACCAACGAACCAACAAACCAAGTAACCAAAAAGCCAACAAACTAACAAACCAACAAGCCAACAAGCAAACAAACCAACAAACCAACAAACCAACAAAGTAACAAGCCAACAAGCCAACAAACCAACAAACCAACAAGCCAACAAACCAACAAACCAACAAGCCAACAAGCCAACAAACCAACAAACCAACAAACCAACAAGCCAACAAACCAACAAACCAACAAGCCAACAAACCAACAACACAACAAACCTACAAACCAACAAGCTAACAAGCCAACAAACCCACAAACCAACAAGCCAACAAACCAACAAAGCAACAAACCAACATGCCAACAAACCAACAAATCAACAAATCAACAAACCAACAAACCAACAAACCAAGAAACCAACAAACCAAAAAACCAACAAACCAACAAACCATCAAACGAACAAACCAACAAACCAACAAACCAACAAACCAAAAAACCAACAAACCAACAAACCAACAAGCCAACAAACCAACAAACCAACAAACCAATTAACCAACAAACCAACAAACGAACAAACCAACAAACCAACAAACCAACAAACCAACAAACCAACAAACCTACAAACCAACAAACAAATAAACCAACAAACCAACAAAGCAACAAAGCAACAAACCAACAAACAAATAAACCAACAAACCAACAAACCAACAAACCAACAAACCAATTAACCAACAAACCAACAAACGAACAAACCAACAAACCAACAAACCAACAAACCAACAAACCTACAAACCAACAAACTAACAAACAAATAAACCAACAAACCAAAAAACCAACAAACCAACAAACAAATAAACCAAGAAACCAAAAAACCAACAAACCAAAAAACCAACAAACCAACAAACCAACAAACCAACAAACCAACAAACCAACAAACCAGCAAACAAAAATCCAACAAACCAACAAACCAACAAACCAACAAACCAACAAACCAACAAACCAACAAACCAACAAACCAACAAACCAACAAACCACCAAACCAACAAACCAACAAACCAACAAACCAACAAACCAACAAACCAACAAACCAACAAACAAACAAACAAACAAACCAACAAACCAACAAACCAACAAGCCAACAAGCCAACAAACCAACAAACCAACAAACCAACAAACGAACAAACCAACAAACCAAAAAACCAACAAGCCAACAAGCCAACAAACCAACAAGCCAACAAGCCAACAAACCAACAAACCAACAAGCCAACAAGCCAACAAACCAACAAACCAACAAACCAACAAACCAACAAACCAACAAACGAACAAACCAACAAACAAACAAACCAACAAACCAACAAGCCAACAAACCAACAAACCAACAAACCAACAAACCAACAAACCAACAAACCAACAAGCCAACAAGCCAACAAACCAACAACCCAAAAACCAACAAACCAACAAACCAACAAGCCAACAAGCCAACAAACCAAAAAACCAACAAACCAACAAACCAACAAACCAGCAAGCCAACAAGCCAACAAACCAACAAACAAACAAACCAACAAACCAACAAACCAACAAACCAACCAACCAACAAGCCAACAAACCAACATACCAACAAGCCAACAAACCAACAAACCAAAAAACTAACAATCCAACAAACCAACAAACCAACAAACCAACAAGCCAACAAACCAACAAACCAACAAATCAACGAACGAATAAACCAACAAACTAACAAACCAACAAACCAACAAACCAACAAGCCAACAAACCAACAAACCAACAAGCCAACAAACCAACAAACCAACAAACCAACAAGCCAACAAACCAACAAACAAATAAACCAACAAACCAACAAACCAACAAACCAACAAACCAACAAACTAACACACCAACAAGCCAACAAAAAAACAAACCAACAAGCCAACAAACCAACAAACCAACAAACCAACAAGCCAACAAGCCAACAAACCAACAAACCAACAAACCAACAAACCAACAAACCAAGAAACCAACATGCCAACAAACCAACAAACTAAGTAACCAACAAGCCAGCAAACCAACAAACCAACAAGCCAACAAGCCAACAAACCAACAAACCAACAAGCCAACAAACAAACAAACCAACAAACCAACAAGCCAACAAACCAACAAACAAATAAACCAACAAGCCAACAAGCCAACAAACCAACAAACTAACAAACCAACAAACGAAATAACCAACAAACCAACAAGCCAACAAGCCAACAAACCAACAAACAACAAACCAACAAACCAACAAACAAACAAACTAAGTAACCAACAAGCCAACAAACCAACAAACCAACAAACCAACAAACCAACGAGCCAACAAGCCAACAAACCAACAAACCAACAAACCAACAAGCCAACAAACCAACAAACAAACAAGCCAACAACCCAACAAACCAAGTAACCAAAAAGCCAACAAACTAACAAACCAACAAGCCAACAAGCAAACAAACCAACAAACCAACAAAGCAACAAGCCAACAAGCCAACAAACCAACAAGCCAACAAGCCAACAAACCAACAAACCAACAAACCAACAAGCCAACAAACCAACAAACCAACAAGCCAACAAACCAACAAACCAACAAACCTACAAACCAACAAGCCAAAAAGCCAACAAACCAACAAACCAACAAGCCAACAAGCCAACAAACCAACAAATCAACAAATCAACAAACCAACAAACCAACAAACCAACAACCCAACAAACCAACAAACCAACAAGCCAACAAACCAACAAGCCAACAAGCACACAAACCAACAAACCAACAAACCAACAAACCAAAAAACCAACAAACCAACAAACCAACAAGCCAACAAACCAACAAACCAACAAACCAATTAACCAACAAACTAACAAACGAACAAACCAACAAACCAACAAACCAACAAACCAACAAACCAACAAACCAACAAACCAACAAACCTACAAACCAACACACAAATAAACCAGCAAACTAACAAACCAAGAAAGCAACAAACCAACAACCCAGCAAACAAATAAACCAACAAACCAACAAACCAACAAACCAACAAACCAATTAACCAACAAACCAACAAACGAACAAACCAACAAACCAACAAACCAACAAACCAACAAACCAACAAACCAACAAACCTACAAACCAACAAACTAACAAACAAATAAACCAACAAACCAACAAACCAACAAACAAATAAACCAAGAAACCAACAAACCAACAAACCAAAAAACCAACAAACAAATAAACCAAGAAACCAACAAACCAACAAACCAAAAAACCAACAAACCAACAAACCAACAAACCAACAAACCAGCAAACAAAAATCCAACAAACCAACAAACCAACAAACCAACAAACCAACAAACCAACAAACCAACAAACCAACAAACCAACAAACCACCAAACCAACAAACCAACAAACCAACAAACCAACAAACCAACAAACCAACAAACCAACAAGCCAAGAAACCAACAAACCAACAAACCAACAAACCAACAAACCAACAAACCAACAAACCAACAAACCAACAAACCAACAAACCAACAAACCAACAAACCAACAAACCAACAAACCAACAAACCAACAAACCACCAAACCAACAAACCAACAAACCAACAAACCAACAAACCAACAAACCAACAAGCCAACAAACCAACAAACCAACAAACCAACAAACCAACAAGCCAACAAACCAACAAACCAACAAACCAACAAACCAACAAGCCAACAAACCAACAAACAAATAAACCAACAAACCAAAAAACCAAAAAACCAACAAACCAACAAACCAACAAACCAACAAACCAACAAACCAAAAAACCAACAAACCAACAAACCAACAAACCAATAAGCCAACAAGCCACCAAACTAACAAACCAGCAAGCCAACAAACCAACAAACAAATAAACCAACAAACCAACAAACCAACAAACCAACAAACCAACAAACCAAAAAACCAACAAGCCAACAAGCCAACAAACCAACAAAC
The DNA here is from genome assembly GCA_958298945.1 of Atherix ibis. Lineage (NCBI taxonomy): Eukaryota > Metazoa > Arthropoda > Insecta > Diptera > Athericidae > Atherix > Atherix ibis. The sequence continues at coordinate 65,787,700 of OY282608.1, read as the reverse complement.
CAACAAGCCAACAAACCAACAAACCAACAAACCAACAAGCCAACAAACCAACAAACAAATAAATCAACAAACCAAAAAACCTACAAACCAACAAACCAACAAACCAACAAACAAAAAAACTAACAAACCAAAAAACCAACAAACCAACAAACCGACAAGCCAACAAGCCAACAAACCAACAATTCAACAAGCCAACAAACCAAAAAACAAATAAACCAACAAACCAATAAACCAACAAACCAACAAACCAACATACCAAAAAACCAACAAACCAACAAACCAACAAGCCAACAAGCCAACAAACCAACAAACCAACAAGCGAACAAGCCAACAAACCAACAAACCAACAAACCAACAAGCCCACAAACCAACAAACCAACAAACCAACAAGCCAACAAACCAACAAACAAATAAACCAATAAACCAAAAAACCAACAAACCAACAAACCAACAAACCAACAAACCAACAAACCAACAAGCCAACATACAAATAAACCAACAAACCAAAAAACCAACAAGCCAACAAACCAACAAACCAACAAACCAACAGGCCAACAAACCAACAAACAAATAAACCAACAAACCAAAAAACCAACAAACCAACAAACCAACAAACCAACAAACCAACAAACCAACAAACCAACAAACCAAAAACCAACAAACCAACAAACCAACAAGCCAACAAGCCAACAAACCAACAAACCAACAAACCAACAAGCCAACAAACCAACAAACAAATAAACCAACAAACCAACAAACCAACAAACCAACAAACCAACAAACCAACAAACAAACAAACCAACAAACAAACAAGCCAACAAGCCAACAAACCAACAAACCAACAAGCCAACAAGCCAACAAACCAACAAAACAACAAGCCAACAAACTATACAAACCAACAAACCAACAAACAAATAAACCAACAAACCAAAAAACCAACAAACCAACAAACCAATAAACCAACAAACCAACAAACCAACAAGCCAACAAGCCAACAAACCAACAAACCAACAAACCAACAAGCCAACAAACCAACAAGCCAACAAATCAACAAGCCAACAAGCTAACAAACCAACAAACCTACAAGCCAACAAACCAACAAACCAACAAACCAAGTAACCAAAAAGCCAACAAACTAACAAACCAACAAGCCAGCAAGCCAACAAACCAACAAACCAACAAATCAACAAGCCAACAAGCCAACAAACCAACAAACAAACAAGCCAACAAACCAACAAACAAATAAACCAACAAACCAACAAACCAACAAACCAACAAACCAACAAACCAACAAACCAACAAGCCAACAAGCCAACAAACCAACAAACCAACAAGCCAACAAACCAACAAATCAACAAGCCAACAAGCCAACAAACCAACTAACCAACAAGCCAACAAACCAACAAACAAATAAACCAAAAAACCAACAAACCAACAAACCAACAAACCAACAAACCAACAAACCAACAAACCAACAAACCAACAAGCCAACAAGCCAACAAACCAACAAACCAACAAGCCAACAAGCCAACAAACCAACAAAACAACAAGCCAACAAACCAACAAACCAACAAACCAACAAGCCAACAAACCAACAAACAAATAAACCAACAAACCAAAAAACCAACAAACCAACAAACCAATAAACCAACAAACCAACAAACCAAAAAACCAACAAACCAACAAACCAACAAACCAACAAACCAACAAGCCAACAAACAAATAAACCAACAAACCAAAAAACCAACAAGCCAACAAGCCAACAAACCAACAAACCAACAAACCAAGAAGCCAACAAACCAACAAGCCAACAAACCAACAAACCAAGAAACCTACAAACCAACAAACCAACAAACCAACAAGCCAACAAGCCAACAAACCAACAAACCAACAAACCAACAAACCAACAAGCCAACAAACCAACAAACAAATACACCAACAAACCAAAAAACCAACAAACCAACAAACCAATAAACCAACAAACCAACAAACCAACAAGCCAATAAGCCAACAAACCAACAAACCAACAAACCAACAAGCCAACAAACCAACAAGCCAACAAACCAACAAACCAACAAACCAAGTAACCAAAAAGCCAACAAACTAACAAACCAACAAGCCAACAAGCCAACAAACCAACAAACCAAAGAATCAACAAGCCAACAAGCCAACAAGCCAACAAACCAACAAACCTACAAGCCAACAAACCAAAAACCAACAAGCCAACAAGCCAACAAACCAACAAACCAACAAACCAACAAACCAACAAGCCAACAAACCAACAAACCAACAAACCAACAAACTAACAAGCCAACAAGCCAACAAACCAACAAACCAATAAACCAACAAGCCAACAAACCAACAAACCAACAAACCAACAAGCCAACAAACCAACAAACCAACAAACCAACAAACCAACAAACCAACAAACCAACAAACAAATAAACCAACAAACCAACAAACCAACAAACCAACAAACCAACAAACCAACAAACTAACAAACCAATAAGCCAATAAACCAATAAACCAACAAACCAACAAACCAACAAGCCAACAAACCAACAAACCAACAAACCAACATGCCAACAAACCAACAAACTAAGTAACCAACAAGCCAACAAACCAACAAACCAACAAGCCAACAAGCCAACAAGCCAACAAACCAACAAACCAACAAACCAACAAACCAACAAGCCAACAAACCAACAAACAAACAAGCCAACAACCCAACAAACCAAGTAACCAAAAAGCCAACAAACTAACAAACCAACAAGCCAACAAGCAAACAAACCAACAAACCAACAAAGCAACAAGCCAACAAGCCAACAAACCAACAAGCCAACAAGCCAACAAACCAACAAACCAACAAACCAACAAGCCAACAAACCAACAAACCAACAAGCCAACAAACCAACAAACCAACAAACCTACAAACCAACAAGCCAAAAAGCCAACAAACCAACAAACCAACAAGCCAACAAGCCAACAAACCAACAAATCAACAAATCAACAAACCAACAAACCAACAAACCAACAACCCAACAAACCAACAAACCAACAAGCCAACAAACCAACAAGCCAACAAGCACACAAACCAACAAACCAACAAACCAACAAACCAAAAAACCAACAAACCAACAAACCAACAAGCCAACAAACCAACAAACCAACAAACCAATTAACCAACAAACTAACAAACGAACAAACCAACAAACCAACAAACCAACAAACCAACAAACCAACAAACCAACAAACCAACAAACCTACAAACCAACACACAAATAAACCAGCAAACTAACAAACCAAGAAAGCAACAAACCAACAACCCAACAAACAAATAAACCAACAAACCAACAAACCAACAAACCAACAAACCAATTAACCAACAAACCAACAAACGAACAAACCAACAAACCAACAAACCAACAAACCAACAAACCAACAAACCAACAAACCTACAAACCAACAAACTAACAAACAAATAAACCAACAAACCAACAAACCAACAAACAAATAAACCAAGAAACCAACAAACCAACAAACCAAAAAACCAACAAACAAATAAACCAAGAAACCAACAAACCAACAAACCAAAAAACCAACAAACCAACAAACCAACAAACCAACAAACCAGCAAACAAAAATCCAACAAACCAACAAACCAACAAACCAACAAACCAACAAACCAACAAACCAACAAACCAACAAACCAACAAACCACCAAACCAACAAACCAACAAACCAACAAACCAACAAACCAACAAACCAACAAGCCAAGAAACCAACAAACCAACAAACCAACAAACCAACAAACCAACAAACCAACAAACCAACAAACCAACAAACCAACAAACCAACAAACCAACAAACCAACAAACCAACAAACCAACAAACCAACAAACCAACAAACCACCAAACCAACAAACCAACAAACCAACAAACCAACAAACCAACAAACCAACAAGCCAACAAACCAACAAACCAACAAACCAACAAACCAACAAGCCAACAAACCAACAAACCAACAAACCAACAAACCAACAAGCCAACAAACCAACAAACAAATAAACCAACAAACCAAAAAACCAAAAAACCAACAAACCAACAAACCAACAAACCAACAAACCAACAAACCAAAAAACCAACAAACCAACAAACCAACAAACCAATAAGCCAACAAGCCACCAAACTAACAAACCAGCAAGCCAACAAACCAACAAACAAATAAACCAACAAACCAACAAACCAACAAACCAACAAACCAACAAACCAAAAAACCAACAAGCCAACAAGCCAACAAACCAACAAACCAACAAGCCAACAAACCAACAAACCAACAAACCAACAAGCCAACAAACCAACAAACAAATAAATCAACAAACCAAAAAACCTACAAACCAACAAACCAACAAACCAACAAACAAAAAAACTAACAAACCAAAAAACCAACAAACCAACAAACCGACAAGCCAACAAGCCAACAAACCAACAATTCAACAAGCCAACAAACCAAAAAACAAATAAACCAACAAACCAATAAACCAACAAACCAACAAACCAACATACCAAAAAACCAACAAACCAACAAACCAACAAGCCAACAAGCCAACAAACCAACAAACAAATAAACCAATAAACCAAAAAACCAACAAACCAACAAACCAACAAACCAACAAACCAACAAACCAACAAACCAACAAGCCAACATACAAATAAACCAACAAACCAAAAAACCAACAAGCCAACAAACCAACAAACCAACAAACCAACAGGCCAACAAACCAACAAACAAATAAACCAACAAACCAAAAAACCAACAAACCAACAAACCAACAAACCAACAAACCAACAAACCAACAAACCAACAAACCAAAAACCAACAAACCAACAAACCAACAAGCCAACAAGCCAACAAACCAACAAACCAACAAGCCAACAAACCAACAAACAAATAAACCAACAAACCAACAAACCAACAAACCAACAAACCAACAAACCAACAAACAAACAAACCAACAAACAAACAAGCCAACAAGCCAACAAACCAACAAAACAACAAGCCAACAAACTATACAAACCAACAAACCAACAAACAAATAAACCAACAAACCAAAAAACCAACAAACCAACAAACCAATAAACCAACAAACCAACAAACCAACAAGCCAACAAGCCAACAAACCAACAAACCAACAAACCAACAAGCCAACAAACCAACAAGCCAACAAACCAACAAACCAACAAACCAAGTAACCAAAAAGCCAACAAACTAACAAACCAACAAGCTAACAAGCCAACAAACCAACAAACCAACAAATCAACAAGCCAACAAGCTAACAAACCAACAAACCTACAAGCCAACAAACCAACAAACCAACAAACCAAGTAACCAAAAAGCCAACAAACTAACAAACCAACAAGCCAGCAAGCCAACAAACCAACAAACCAACAAATCAAAAAGCCAACAAGCCAACAAACCAACAAACAAACAAGCCAACAAACCAACAAACAAATAAACCAACAAACCAACAAACCAACAAACCAACAAACCAACAAACCAACAAACCAACAAGCCAACAAGCCAACAAACCAACAAACCAACAAGCCAACAAACCAACAAATCAACAAGCCAACAAGCCAACAAACCAACTAACCAACAAGCCAACAAACCAACAAACAAATAAACCAAAAAACCAACAAACCAACAAACCAACAAACCAACAAACCAACAAACCAACAAACCAACAAACCAACAAGCCAACAAGCCAACAAACCAACAAACCAACAAGCCAACAAGCCAACAAACCAACAAAACAACAAGCCAACAAACCAACAAACCAACAAACCAACAAGCCAACAAACCAACAAACAAATAAACCAACAAACCAAAAAACCAACAAACCAACAAACCAATAAACCAACAAACCAACAAACCAAAAAACCAACAAACCAACAAACCAACAAACCAACAAACCAACAAGCCAACAAACAAATAAACCAACAAACCAAAAAACCAACAAGCCAACAAGCCAACAAACCAACAAACCAACAAACCAAGAAGCCAACAAACCAACAAGCCAACAAACCAACAAACCAAGAAACCTACAAACCAACAAACCAACAAACCAACAAGCCAACAAGCCAACAAACCAACAAACCAACAAACCAACAAACCAACAAGCCAACAAACCAACAAACAAATACACCAACAAACCAAAAAACCAACAAACCAACAAACCAATAAACCAACAAACCAACAAACCAACAAGCCAATAAGCCAACAAACCAACAAACCAACAAACCAACAAGCCAACAAACCAACAAGCCAACAAACCAACAAACCAACAAACCAAGTAACCAAAAAGCCAACAAACTAACAAACCAACAAGCCAACAAGCCAACAAACCAACAAACCAAAGAATCAACAAGCCAACAAGCCAACAAGCCAACAAACCAACAAACCTACAAGCCAACAAACCAAAAACCAACAAGCCAACAAGCCAACAAACCAACAAACCAACAAACCAACAAACCAACAAGCCAACAAACCAACAAACCAACAAACCAACAAACTAACAAGCCAACAAGCCAACAAACCAACAAACCAATAAACCAACAAGCCAACAAACCAACAAACCAACAAACCAACAAGCCAACAAACCAACAAACCAACAAACCAACAAACCAACAAACCAACAAACCAACAAACAAATAAACCAACAAACCAACAAACCAACAAACCAACAAACCAACAAACCAACAAACTAACAAACCAATAAGCCAATAAACCAATAAACCAACAAACCAACAAACCAACAAGCCAACAAACCAACAAACCAACAAACCAACATGCCAACAAACCAACAAACTAAGTAACCAACAAGCCAACAAACCAACAAACCAACAAGCCAACAAGCCAACAAGCCAACAAACCAACAAACCAACAAGCCAACAAACCAACAAACCAACAAACCAACAAGGCAACAAACTAACAAACAAATAAACCAACAAGCCAAAAAGCCAACAAACCAACAAACTAACAAACCAACAAACGAACTAACCAACAAACCAACAAGCCACCAAGCCAACAAACCAACAAACCAACAAACCAACAAACTAAGTAACCAACAAGCAAACAAACCAACAAACCAACAAGCCAACAAGCCAACAAACCAACAAACCAACAAGCCAACAAACCAACAAACCAACAAACCAACAAACCAACAGACCACCAAACCAACAAACCAACAAACCAACAAACCAACAATCCAACAAGCCAACAAACCAACAAACAAACAAACCAACAAACAAATAAACCAACAAACCAACAAACCAACAAACCAACAAACCAACAAATCAACAAGCCAACAAGCTAACAAACCAGCAAACCTACAAGCCAAGCAACCAAAAAGCCAACAAACCAACAAACAAATAAACCAACAAACCAACAAACCAACAAACCAACAAACCAACAAATCAACAAGCCAACAAGCTAACAAACCAACAAACCAACAAACCAAGTAACCAAAAAGCCAACAAACTAACAAACCAACAAGCCAACAAGCCAACAAGCCAACAAGCCAACAAACCAACAAACCTACAAGCCAACAAACCAAAAACCAACAAGCCAACAAGCCAACAAACCAACAAACCAACAAACCAACAAACCAACAAGCCAACAAACCAACAAACCAACAAACCAACAAACTAACAAGCCAACAAGCCAACAAACCAACAAACCAATAAACCAACAAGCCAACAAACCAACAAACAAATAAACCAACAAGCCAACAAACCAACAAACAAATAAACCAAGAAACCAAAAAACCAACAAACCAACAAACCAATAAACCAACAAACCAACAAACCAACAAGCCAACAAGCCAACAAACCAACAAACCAACAAACCAACAAGCCAATAAACCAACAAGCCAACAAACCAACAAACCAACAAACCAAGTAACCAAAAAGCCAACAAACTAACAAACCAACAAGCTCACAAGCCAACAAACCAACAAACCAACAAATCAACAAGCCAACAAGCTAACAAACCAACAAACCTACAAGCCAACAAACCAACAAACCAACAAACCAAGTAACCAAAAAGCCAACAAACTAACAAACCAACAAGCCAACAAGCCAACAAACCAACAAACCAACAAATCAACAAGCCAACAAGCCAACAAACCAACAAACCAACAAGCCAACAAACCAACAAACAAATAAACCAACAAACCAACAAACCAACAAACCAACAAACCAACAAACCAACAAACCAACAAGCCAACAAGCCAACAAACCAACAAACCAACAAGCCAACAAACCAACAAATCAACAAGCCAACAAGCCAACAAACCAACTAACCAACAAGCCAACAAACCAACAAACAAATAAACCAACAAACCAACAAACCAACAAACCAACAAACCAACAAACCAACAAACCAACAAACCAACAAACCAACAAGGCAACAAGCCAACAAACCAACAAACCAACAAGCCAACAAGCCAACAAACCAACAAAACAACAAGCCAACAAACCAACAAACCAACAAACCAACAAGCCAACAAACCAACAAACAAATAAACCAACAAACCAAAAAACCAACAAACCAACAAACCAATAAACCAACAAACCAACAAACCAAAAAACCAACAAACCAACAAACCAACAAACCAACAAACCAACAAGCCAACAAACAAATAAACCAACAAACCAAAAAACCAACAAGCCAACAAGCCAACAAACCAACAAACCAACAAACCAAGAAGCCAACAAACCAACAAGCCAACAAACCAACAAACCAACAAACCAAGTAACCAAAAAGCCAACAAACTAACAAACCAACAAGCCAACAAGCCAACAATCCAACAAACCAACAAATCAACAAGCCAACAAGCCAACAAACCAAGAAACCTACAAACCAACAAACCAACAAACCAACAAGCCAACAAGCCAACAAACCAACAAACCAACAAACCAACAAACCAACAAGCCAACAAACCAACAAACAAATACACCAACAAACCAAAAAACCAACAAACCAACAAACCAATAAACCAACAAACCAACAAACCAACAAGCCAATAAGCCAACAAACCAACAAACCAACAAACCAACAAGCCAACAAACCAACAAGCCAACAAACAAACAAACCAAGTAACCAAAAAGCCAACAAACTAACAAACCAACAAGCCAACAAGCCAACAAACCAACAAACCAAAGAATCAACAAGCCAACAAGCCAACAAGCCAACAAACCAACAAACCTACAAGCCAACAAACCAAAAACCAACAAGCCAACAAGCCAACAAACCAACAAACCAACAAACCAACAAACCAACAAGCCAACAAACCAACAAACCAACAAACCAACAAACTAACAAGCCAACAAGCCAACAAACCAACAAACCAATAAACCAACAAGCCAACAAACCAACAAACCAACAAACCAACAAGCCAACAAACCAACAAACCAACAAACCAACAAACCAACAAACCAACAAACAAATAAACCAACAAACCAACAAACCAACAAACCAACAAACCAACAAACTAACAAACCAATAAGCCAATAAACCAACAAACCAACAAACCAACAAGCCAACAAACCAACAAACCAACAAACCAACATGCCAACAAACCAACAAACTAAGTACCCAACAAGCCAACAAACCAACAAACCAACAAGCCAACAAGCCAACAAACCAACAAACCAACAAGCCAACAAACCAACAAACCAACAAGGCAACAAACTAACAAACAAATAAACCAACAAGCCAAAAAGCCAACAAACCAACAAACTAACAAACCAACAAACGAACTAACCAACAAACCAACAAGCCACCAAGCCAACAAACCAACAAACCAACAAACCAACAAACTAAGTAACCAACAAGCAAACAAACCAACAAACCAACAAGCCAACAAGCCAACAAACCAACAAGCCAACAAACCAACAAACCAACAAACCAACAAACCAACAGACCAACAAACCAACAAACCAACAAACCAACAAACCAACAATCCAACAAGCCAACAAACCAACAAACAAACAAACCAACAAACAAATAAACCAACAAACCAACAAACCAACAAACCAACAAACCAACAAATCAACAAGCCAACAAGCTAACAAACCAACAAACCTACAAGCCAACAAACCAACAAACCAACAAACCAAGTAACCAAAAAGCCAACAAACTAACAAACCAACAAGCCAACAAGCCAACAAACCAACAAACCAACAAATCAACAAGCCAACAAGCCAACAAACCAACAAGCCAACAAACCAACAAACAAATAAACCAACAAACCAACAAACCAACAAACCAACAAACCAACAAACCAACAAACCAACAAGCCAACAAGCCAACAAACCAACAAACCAACAAGCCAACAAACCAACAAACCAACAAATCAACAAGCCAACAAGCCAACAAACCAACTAACCAACAAGCCAACAAACCAACAAACAAATAAACCAACAAACCAACAAACCAACAAACCAACAAACCAACAAACCAACGAACCAACAAACCAACAAACCAACAACCCAACAAGCCAACAAACCAACAAACCAACAAGCCAACAAGCCAACAAACCAACAAAACAACAAGCCAACAAACCAACAAACAACAAACCAACAAGCCAACAAACCAACAAACAAATAAACTAACAAACCAAAAAACCAACAAACCAACAAACCAATAAACCAACAAACCAACAAACCAAATAAACCAACAAACCAAAAAACCAACAAGCCAACAAGCCAACAAACCAACAAACCAACAAACCAAGAAGCCAACAAACCAACAAGCAAACAAACCAACAAACCAACAAACCAAGTAACCAAAAAGCCAACAAACTAACAAACCAACAAGCCAACAAGCCAACAAACCAACAAACCAACAAATCAACAAGCCAACAAGCCAACAAACCAAGAAACCTACAAACCAACAAACCAACAAACCAACAAGCCAACAAGCCATCAAACCAACAAACCAACAAACCAACAAACCAACAAGCCAACAAACAAATACACCAACAAACCAAAAAACCAACAAACCAACAAACCAATAAACCAACAAACCAATAAACCAACAAGCCAATAAGCCAACAAACCAACAAACCAACAAACCAACAAGCCAACAAACCAACAAGCCAACAAACCAACAAACCAACAAACCAAGTAACCAAAAAGCCAACAAACTAACGAACCAACAAGCCAACAAGCCAACAAACCAAAGAATCAACAAGCCAACAAGCCAACAAGCCAACAAACCAACAAACCTACAAGCCAACAAACCAAAAACCAACAAGCCAACAAGCCAACAAACCAACAAACCAACAAACCAACAAGCCAACAAACCAACAAACCAACAAGCCAACAAACCAACAAACCAACAAACCAACAAACTAACAAGCCAACAAGCCAACAAACCAACAAACCAATAAACCAACAAGCCAACAAACCAACAAACCAACAAACCAACAAGCCAACAAACCAACAAACCAACAAACCAACAAACCAACAAACCAACAAACAAATAAACCAACAAACCAACAAACCAACAAACCAACAAACCAACAAACTAACAAACCAATAAGCCAATAAACCAACAAACCAACAAACCAACAAACCAACAAGCCAACAAACCAACAAACCAACAAACCAACATGCCAACAAACCAACAAACTAAGTAACCAACAAGCCAACAAACCAACAAACCAACAAGCCAACAAGTCAACAAACCAACAAACCAACAAGCCAACAAACCAACAAACCAACAAACCAACAAGGCAACAAACCAACAAACAAATAAACCAACAAGCCAAAAAGCCAATAAACCAACAAACTAACAAACCAACAAACGAACTAACCAACAAACCAACAAGCCACCAAGCCAACAAACCAACAAACCAACAAACCAACAAACTAAGTAACGAACAAGCAAACAAACCAGCAAACCAACAAGCCAACAAGCCAACAAACCAACAAACCAACAAGCCAATTAACCAACAAACCAACAAACCAACAAACCAACAGACCAACAAACCAACAAACCAACAAACCAACAAACCAACAATCCAACAAGCCAACAAACCAACAAACAAACAAACCAACAAACAAATAAACCAACAAACCAACAAACCAACAAACCAACAAACCAACAAAACAACAATTTAACAAGCCAACAAACCAACAAACCAACAAGCCAACAAACCAACAAACCAACAAGTCAACAAGCCAACAAAATAACAAACCAACAAACCAACAAGCCAACAAACCAACAAACCAACAAGCCAACAAACCAACAAGCCAACAAACCAACAAACCAACAAGCCAACAAACCAACAAACCAACAAACCAACAAGCCAACAAACCAACAAACCAACAAACCAACAAACCAACATGCCAACAAACCAACAAATCAACAAATCAACAAACCAATAAACCAAGAAAACAACAAACCAACAAACCAACAAACCAACAAACTAACAAACCACCAAACCAACAAACCAACAAACCAATTAACCAACAAACCAACAAACGAACAAACCAACAAACCAACAAACCAACCAACCAACAAACCAACAAACCTACAAACCAACAAACCAACAAACCAATAAACCAACAAATCAACAAACCAACAAACCAACAAACCAACAAACCAACAAACAAATAAACCAACAAACCATTAAACCATTAAACCAACAAACCAACACACCAACAAACCAACAAACCAATAAACCAATTAGCCAACAAACCAACAAACGAACAAACCAACAAACCAACAAACCAACAAACCAACAAACCAACAAACCAACAAACCAACAAACCAACAAACCAACAAACCTACAAACCAATAAACCAACAAACAAATAAACCAACAAACCAACAAACCAACAAACCAACAAACAAATAAACCAACAAACCAACAAACCAACAAGCCAACAAGCCAACAAGCCAACAAACCAACAAACCAACAAACCAACAAGCCAACAAACCAACAAACCAACAAGCCAACAAACCAACAAACCAACAAACCAACAAACCAACAAGCCAACAAGCCAACAAACCAACAAACCAACAAGCCAACAAACCAACAAACCAACAAACCAACAAGCCAACAAACCAGCAAACAAATAAACCAACAAACCAAAAAACCAACAAACCAACAAACCAACAAACCAACTAACCAACAAACCAACAAACCAAAAAACCAACAAACCAACAAACCAACAAACCAACAAGCCAACAAACCAACAAACCCACAAGCCAACAAGCCAACAAACCAACAAACCAACAAGCCAACAAACCAACAAACAAATAAACCAACAAACCAACAAACCAACAAACCAACAAACCAAAAAACCAACAAACCAACAAACCAAAAAACCAACAAGCCAACAAGCCAACAAACCAACAAACCAACAAGCCAACATACCAACAAACCAACAAACCAACAAGCCAACAAACCAACAAACCAACAAACCAACAAACCAACAAGCCAACAAACCAACAAACAAATAAACCAACAAACCAAAAAACCAACAAACCAACAAACCAACAAACCAACAAACCAACAAACCAACAAACCAAAAAACCAACAAACAAAACCAACAAACCAACAAACCAACAAACCAACAAACCAACAAACCAACAAACCAACAAACCAACAAGCCAACAAACCAACAAACAAATAAACCAGCAAATCAACAAACCTACAAACCAACAAACCGACAAACCAACAAACCAAAAAACCAACAAACCAACAAACCAACAAGCCAACAAGCCAACCAGCCAACAAACCAACAAACCAACAAGCCAACAAGCCAACAAACCAATAAACCAACAAGCCAACAAACCAACAAACCAACAAACCAACAAGCAAACAAACCAACAAACAAACAAACCAACAAACCAAAAAACAAACAAACCAACAAACCAAAAAGCCAACAAACCAACAAACCAACAAACCAACAAGCCAACAAGCCGACAAACCAACAAACCAACAAACCAACAAACTAACAAACCAACAAGCCAACAAACCAACAAACCAACAAACCAACAAGCCAACAAACCAACAAACCAACAAACTAACAAACCAACAAGCCAACAAGCCAACAAACCAACAAACCAACAATCCAACAAACTAACAAACAAATAAACCAACAAACCAACAAACCAACAAACCGACAAATCAAAAAACCAACAAACCAACAAGCCAACAAACCAACAAACAAATAAACCAACAAACCAAAAAACAAACAAACCAACAAACCAACAAGCCAACAAACCAACAAACCAACAAGCCAACAAGCCAACAAACCAACAAACCAACAAACCAACAAACCAACACCCCAACAATCCAACAAGCCAACAAACCAACAAACCAACAATCCAACAAACTAACAAACAAATAAACCAATAAACCAACAATTCAACAAACCGACAAACCAACAAACCAACAAGCCAACAAACCAACAAACAAATAAACCAACAAACCAACAAACCAACAAACCGACAAACCAACAAACCAAAAAACCAACAAACCAACAAACCAACAAGCCAACAAGGCAACAAACCAACAAACCAACAAACCAACAAGCCAACAAGCCAACAAACCAACAAACCGACAAGCCAACAAACCAACAAACCAACAAACCAACAAGCCAACAAACCAACAAACAAATAAACCAACAAACCAAAAAACAAACAAACCAACAAACCAACAAGCCAACAAACCAACAAACCAACAAGCCAACAAGCCTACAAACCAACAAACCAACAAACCAACAAACCAACAAACCAACAAGCCAACAAACTAACAAACAAATAAACCAACAAACCAACAAACCAACAAACCAACAAACCAACAAACCAACAATCCAACAAACTAACAAACAAATAAACCAACAAACTAACAAACAAATAAAGCAACAAACCAACAAACCAACAAACCAACAAACCAACAAACCAAGAATCCAACAAACTAACAAACAAATAAACCAACAAACCAACAAACCAACAAACCAACAAACCAACAAACCAACAAAACAACAAGCCAACAAACCAACAAACCAACAAACCAACAAGCCAACAAACCAACAAACAAATAAACCAACAAACCAAAAAACCAACAAACCAACAAACCAATAAACCAACAAACCAACAAACCAAAAAACCAACAAACCAACAAACCAACAAACCAACAAACCAACAAGCCAACAAACAAATAAACCAACAAACCAAAAAACCAACAAGCCAACAAGCCAACAAACCAACAAACCAACAAACCAAGAAGCCAACAAACCAACAAGCCAACAAACCAACAAACCAACAAACCAAGTAACCAAAAAGCCAACAAACTAACAAACCAACAAGCCAACAAGCCAACAATCCAACAAACCAACAAATCAACAAGCCAACAAGCCAACAAACCAAGAAACCTACAAACCAACAAACCAACAAACCAACAAGCCAACAAGCCAACAAACCAACAAACCAACAAACCAACAAACCAACAAGCCAACAAACCAACAAACAAATACACCAACAAACCAAAAAACCAACAAACCAACAAACCAATAAACCAACAAACCAACAAACCAACAAGCCAATAAGCCAACAAACCAACAAACCAACAAACCAACAAGCCAACAAACCAACAAGCCAACAAACCAACAAACCAAGTAACCAAAAAGCCAACAAACTAACAAACCAACAAGCCAACAAGCCAACAAACCAACAAACCAAAGAATCAACAAGCCAACAAGCCAACAAGCCAACAAACCAACAAACCTACAAGCCAACAAACCAAAAACCAACAAGCCAACAAGCCAACAAACCAACAAACCAACAAACCAACAAACCAACAAGCCAACAAACCAACAAACCAACAAACCAACAAACTAACAAGCCAACAAGCCAACAAACCAACAAACCAATAAACCAACAAGCCAACAAACCAACAAACCAACAAACCAACAAGCCAACAAACCAACAAACCAACAAACCAACAAACCAACAAACCAACAAACAAATAAACCAACAAACCAACAAACCAACAAACCAACAAACCAACAAACTAACAAACCAATAAGCCAATAAACCAACAAACCAACAAACCAACAAACCAACAAGCCAACAAACCAACAAACCAACAAACCAACATGCCAACAAACCAACAAACTAAGTAACCAACAAGCCAACAAACCAACAAACCAACAAGCCAACAAGCCAACAAACCAACAAACCAACAAGCCAACAAACCAACAAACCAACAAGGCAACAAACTAACAAACAAATAAACCAACAAGCCAAAAAGCCAACAAACCAACAAACTAACAAACCAACAAACGAACTAACCAACAAACCAACAAGCCACCAAGCCAACAAACCAACAAACCAACAAACCAACAAACTAAGTAACCAACAAGCAAACAAACCAACAAACCAACAAGCCAACAAGCCAACAAACCAACAAGCCAACAAACCAACAAACCAACAAACCAACAAACCAACAGACCAACAAACCAACAAACCAACAAACCAACAAACCAACAATCCAACAAGCCAACAAACCAACAAACAAACAAACCAACAAACAAATAAACCAACAAACCAACAAACCAACAAACCAACAAACCAACAAATCAACAAGCCAACAAGCTAACAAACCAACAAACCTACAAGCCAATAAACCAACAAACCAACAAACCAAGTAACCAAAAAGCCAACAAACTAACAAACCAACAAGCCAACAAGCCAACAAACCAACAAACCAACAAATCAACAAGCCAACAAGCCAACAAACCAACAAACCAACAAGCCAACAAACCAACAAACAAATAAACCAACAAACCAACAAACCAACAAACCAACAAACCAACAAACCAACAAACCAACAAGCCAACAAGCCAACAAACCAACAAACCAACAAGCCAACAAACCAACAAACCAACAAATCAACAAGCCAACAAGCCAACAAACCAACTAACCAACAAGCCAACAAACCAACAAACAAATAAACCAACAAACCAACAAACCAACAAACCAACAAACCAACAAACCAACGAACCAACAAACCAACAAACCAACAACCCAACAAGCCAACAAACCAACAAACCAACAAGCCAACAAGCCAACAAACCAACAAAACAACAAGCCAACAAACCAACAAACAACAAACCAACAAGCCAACAAACCAACAAACAAATAAACCAACAAACCAAAAAACCAACAAACCAACAAACCAATAAACCAACAAACCAACAAACCAAAAAACCAACAAACCAACAAACCAACAAACCAACAAACCAACAAGCCAACAAACAAATAAACCAACAAACCAAAAAACCAACAAGCCAACAAGCCAACAAACCAACAAACCAACAAACCAAGAAGCCAACAAACCAACAAGCAAACAAACCAACAAACCAACAAACCAAGTAACCAAAAAGCCAACAAACTAACAAACCAACAAGCCAACAAGCCAACAAACCAACAAACCAACAAATCAACAAGCCAACAAGCCAACAAACCAAGAAACCTACAAACCAACAAACCAACAAACCAACAAGCCAACAAGCCATCAAACCAACAAACCAACAAACCAACAAACCAACAAGCCAACAAACAAATACACCAACAAACCAAAAAACCAACAAACCAACAAACCAATAAACCAACAAACCAACAAACCAACAAGCCAATAAGCCAACAAACCAACAAACCAACAAACCAACAAGCCAACAAACCAACAAGCCAACAAACCAACAAACCAACAAACCAAGTAACCAAAAAGCCAACAAACTAACGAACCAACAAGCCAACAAGCCAACAAACCAACAAACCAAAGAATCAACAAGCCAACAAGCCAACAAGCCAACAAACCAACAAACCTACAAGCCAACAAACCAAAAACCAACAAGCCAACAAGCCAACAAACCAACAAACCAACAAACCAACAAGCCAACAAACCAACAAACCAACAAGCCAACAAACCAACAAACCAACAAACCAACAAATTAACAAGCCAACAAGCCAACAAACCAACAAACCAATAAACCAACAAGCCAACAAACCAACAAACCAACAACAAATAAACCACCAAACCAACAAACCAACAAACCAACAAACCAACAAACTAACAAACCAATAAGCCAATAAACCAACAAACCAACAAACCAACAAACCAACAAGCCAACAAACCAACAAACCAACAAACCAACATGCCAACAAACCAACAAACTAAGTAACCAACAAGCCAACAAACCAACAAACCAACAAGCCAACAAGCCAACAAACCAACAAACCAACAAGCCAACAAACCAACAAACCAACAAACCAACAAGGCAACAAACCAACAAACAAATAAACCAACAAGCCAAAAAGCCAACAAACCAACAAACTAACAAACCAACAAACGAACTAACCAACAAACCAACAAGCCACCAAGCCAACAAACCAACAAACCAACAAACCAACAAACTAAGTAACCAACAAGCAAACAAACCAACAAACCAACAAGCCAACAAGCCAACAAACCAACAAGCCAACAAACCAACAAACCAACAAACCAACAAACCAACAGACCAACAAACCAACAAACCAACAAACCAACAAACCAACAATCCAACAAGCCAACAAACCAACAAACAAACAAACCAACAAACAAATAAACCAACAAACCAACAAACCAACAAACCAACAAACCAACAAATCAACAAGCCAACAAGCTAACAAACCAACAAACCTACAAGCCAATAAACCAACAAACCAACAAACCAAGTAACCAAAAAGCCAACAAACTAACAAACCAACAAGCCAACAAGCCAACAAACCAACAAACCAACAAATCAACAAGCCAACAAGCCAACAAACCAACAAACCAACAAGCCAACAAACCAACAAGCCAACAAGCTAACAAACCAACAAACCTACAAGCCAATAAACCAACAAACCAACAAACCAAGTAACCAAAAAGCCAACAAACTAACAAACCAACAAGCCAACAAGCCAACAAACCAACAAACCAACAAATCAACAAGCCAACAAGCCAACAAACCAACAAACCAACAAGCCAACAAACCAACAAACAAATAAACCAACAAACCAACAAACCAACAAACCAACAAACCAACAAACCAACAAACCAACAAGCCAACAAGCCAACAAACCAACAAACCAACAAGCCAACAAACCAACAAACCAACAAATCAACAAGCCAACAAGCCAACAAACCAACTAACCAACAAGCCAACAAACCAACAAACAAATAAACCAACAAACCAACAAACCAACAAACCAACAAACCAACAAACCAACGAACCAACAAACCAACAAACCAACAACCCAACAAGCCAACAAACCAACAAACCAACAAGCCAACAAGCCAACAAACCAACAAAACAACAAGCCAACAAACCAACAAACAACAAACCAACAAGCCAACAAACCAACAAACAAATAAACCAACAAACCAAAAAACCAACAAACCAACAAACCAATAAACCAACAAACCAACAAACCAAAAAACCAACAAACCAACAAACCAACAAACCAACAAACCAACAAGCCAACAAACAAATAAACCAACAAACCAAAAAACCAACAAGCCAACAAGCCAACAAACCAACAAACCAACAAACCAAGAAGCCAACAAACCAACAAGCAAACAAACCAACAAACCAACAAACCAAGTAACCAAAAAGCCAACAAACTAACAAACCAACAAGCCAACAAGCCAACAAACCAACAAACCAACAAATCAACAAGCCAACAAGCCAACAAACCAAGAAACCTACAAACCAACAAACCAACAAACCAACAAGCCAACAAGCCATCAAACCAACAAACCAACAAACCAACAAACCAACAAGCCAACAAACAAATACACCAACAAACCAAAAAACCAACAAACCAACAAACCAATAAACCAACAAACCAACAAACCAACAAGCCAATAAGCCAACAAACCAACAAACCAACAAACCAACAAGCCAACAAACCAACAAGCCAACAAACCAACAAACCAACAAACCAAGTAACCAAAAAGCCAACAAACTAACGAACCAACAAGCCAACAAGCCAACAAACCAACAAACCAAAGAATCAACAAGCCAACAAGCCAACAAGCCAACAAACCAACAAACCTACAAGCCAACAAACCAAAAACCAACAAGCCAACAAGCCAACAAACCAACAAACCAACAAACCAACAAGCCAACAAACCAACAAACCAACAAGCCAACAAACCAACAAACCAACAAACCAACAAATTAACAAGCCAACAAGCCAACAAACCAACAAACCAATAAACCAACAAGCCAACAAACCAACAAACCAACAACAAATAAACCACCAAACCAACAAACCAACAAACCAACAAACCAACAAACTAACAAACCAATAAGCCAATAAACCAACAAACCAACAAACCAACAAACCAACAAGCCAACAAACCAACAAACCAACAAACCAACATGCCAACAAACCAACAAACTAAGTAACCAACAAGCCAACAAACCAACAAACCAACAAGCCAACAAGCCAACAAACCAACAAACCAACAAGCCAACAAACCAACAAACCAACAAACCAACAAGGCAACAAACCAACAAACAAATAAACCAACAAGCCAAAAAGCCAACAAACCAACAAACTAACAAACCAACAAACGAACTAACCAACAAACCAACAAGCCACCAAGCCAACAAACCAACAAACCAACAAACCAACAAACTAAGTAACCAACAAGCAAACAAACCAACAAACCAACAAGCCAACAAGCCAACAAACCAACAAGCCAACAAACCAACAAACCAACAAACCAACAAACCAACAGACCAACAAACCAACAAACCAACAAACCAACAAACCAACAATCCAACAAGCCAACAAACCAACAAACAAACAAACCAACAAACAAATAAACCAACAAACCAACAAACCAACAAACCAACAAACCAACAAATCAACAAGCCAACAAGCTAACAAACCAACAAACCTACAAGCCAATAAACCAACAAACCAACAAACCAAGTAACCAAAAAGCCAACAAACTAACAAACCAACAAGCCAACAAGCCAACAAACCAACAAACCAACAAATCAACAAGCCAACAAGCCAACAAACCAACAAACCAACAAGCCAACAAACCAACAAACAAATAAACCAACAAACCAACAAACCAACAAACCAACAAACCAACAAACCAACAAACCAACAAGCCAACAAGCCAACAAACCAACAAACCAACAAGCCAACAAACCAACAAATCAACAAATCAACAAGCCAACAAGCCAACAAACCAACTAACCAACAAGCCAACAAACCAACAAACAAATAAACCAACAAACCAACAAACCAACAAACCAACAAACCAACAAACCAACGAACCAACAAACCAACAAACCAACAACCCAACAAGCCAACAAACCAACAAACCAACAAGCCAACAAGCCAACAAACCAACAAAACAACAAGCCAACAAACCAACAAACAACAAACCAACAAGCCAACAAACCAACAAACAAATAAACCAACAAACCAAAAAACCAACAAACCAACAAACCAATAAACCAACAAACCAACAAACCAAAAAACCAACAAACCAACAAACCAACAAACCAACAAACCAACAAGCCAACAAACAAATAAACCAACAAACCAAAAAACCAACAAGCCAACAAGCCAACAAACCAACAAACCAACAAACCAAGAAGCCAACAAACCAACAAGCAAACAAACCAACAAACCAACAAACCAAGTAACCAAAAAGCCAACAAACTAACAAACCAACAAGCCAACAAGCCAACAAACCAACAAACCAACAAATCAACAAGCCAACAAGCCAACAAACCAAGAAACCTACAAACCAACAAACCAACAAACCAACAAGCCAACAAGCCATCAAACCAACAAACCAACAAACCAACAAACCAACAAGCCAACAAACAAATACACCTACAAACCAAAAAACCAACAAACCAACAAACCAATAAACCAACAAACCAACAAACCAACAAGCCAATAAGCCAACAAACCAACAAACCAACAAACCAACAAGCCAACAAACCAACAAGCCAACAAACCAACAAACCAACAAACCAAGTAACCAAAAAGCCAACAAACTAACGAACCAACAAGCCAACAAGCCAACAAACCAACAAACCAAAGAATCAACAAGCCAACAAGCCAACAAGCCAACAAACCAACAAACCTACAAGCCAACAAACCAAAAACCAACAAGCCAACAAGCCAACAAACCAACAAACCAACAAACCAACAAGCCAACAAACCAACAAACCAACAAGCCAACAAACCAACAAACCAACAAACCAACAAACTAACAAGCCAACAAGCCAACAAACCAACAAACCAATAAACCAACAAGCCAACAAACCAACAAACCAACAAACCAACAAGCCAACAAACCAACAAACCAACAAACCAACAAACCAACAAACCAACAACAAATAAACCAACAAACCAACAAACCAACAAACCAACAAACCAACAAACTAACAAACCAATAAGCCAATAAACCAACAAACCAACAAACCAACAAACCAACAAGCCAACAAACCAACAAACCAACAAACCAACATGCCAACAAACCAACAAACTAAGTAACCAACAAGCCAACAAACCAACAAACCAACAAGCCAACAAGCCAACAAACCAACAAACCAACAAGCCAACAAACCAACAAACCAACAAACCAACAAGGCAACAAACCAACAAACAAATAAACCAACAAGCCAAAAAGCCAACAAACCAACAAACTAACAAACCAACAAACGAACTAACCAACAAACCAACAAGCCACCAAGCCAACAAACCAACAAACCAACAAACCAACAAACTAAGTAACCAACAAGCAAACAAACCAGCAAACCAACAAGCCAACAAGCCAACAAACCAACAAACCAACAAGCCAACAAACCAACAAACCAACAAACCAACAAACCAACAGACCAACAAACCAACAAACCAACAAACCAACAAACCAACAATCCAACAAGCCAACAAACCAACAAACAAACAAACCAACAAACAAATAAACCAACAAACCAACAAACCAACAAACCAACAAACCAACAAACCAACAAAACAACAATTTAACAAGCCAACAAACCAACAAACCAACAAGCCAACAAACCAACAAACCAACAAGTCAACAAGCCAACAAAATAACAAACCAACAAACCAACAAGCCAACAAACCAACAAACCAACAAGCCAACAAACCAACAAGCCAACAAACCAACAAACCAACAAGCCAACAAACCAACAAACCAACAAACCAACAAGCCAACAAACCAACAAACCAACAAACCAACAAACCAACATGCCAACAAACCAACAAATCAACAAATCAACAAACCAATAAACCAAGAAAACAGCAAACCAACAAACCAACAAACCAACAAACCAACAAACCACCAAACCAACAAACCAACAAACCAATTAACCAACAAACCAACAAACGAACAAACCAACAAACCAACAAACCAACCAACCAACAAACCAACAAACCTACAAACCAACAAACCAACAAACCAATGAACCAACAAATCAACAAACCAACAAACCAACAAACCAACAAACCAACAAACAAATAAACCAACAAACCATTAAACCATTAAACCAACAAACCAACACACCAACAAACCAACAAACCAATAAACCAATTAGCCAACAAACCAACAAACGAACAAACCAACAAACCAACAAACCAACAAACCAACAAACCAACAAACCAACAAACCAACAAACCAACAAACCAACAAACCAACAAACCTACAAACCAATAAACCAACAAACAAATAAACCAACAAACCAACAAACCAACAAACCAACAAAAAAATAAACCAACAAACCAACAAACCAACAAGCCAACAAGCCAACAAGCCAACAAACCAACAAAACAACAAACCAACAAGCCAACAAACCAACAAACCAACAAGCCAACAAACCAACAAGCCAACAAACCAACAAACCAACAAACCAACAAGCCAACAAACCAGCAAACAAATAAACCAACAAACCAAAAAACCAACAAACCAACAAACCAACAAACCAACTAACCAACAAACCAACAAACCAAAAAACCAACAAACCAACAAACCAACAAGCCAACAAGCCAACAAACCAACAAACCCACAAGCCAACAAGCCAACAAACCAACAAACCAACAAGCCAACAAACCAACAAACAAATAAACCAACAAACCAACAAACCAACAAACCAACAAACCAAAAAACCAACAAACCAACAAACCAAAAAACCAACAAGCCAACAAGCCAACAAACCAACAAACCAACAAGCCAACATACCAACAAACCAACAAACCAACAAGCCAACAAACCAACAAACCAACAAACCAACAAACCAACAAGCCAACAAACCAACAAACAAATAAACCAACAAACCAAAAAACCAACAAACCAACAAACCAACAAACCAACAAACCAACAAACCAAAAAACCAACAAACAAAACCAACAAACCAACAAACCAACAAACCAACAAACCAACAAACCAACAAACCAACAAACCAACAAGCCAACAAACCAACAAACAAATAAACCAGCAAACCAACAAACCTACAAACCAACAAACCGACAAACCAACAAACCAAAAAACCAACAAACCAACAAACCAACAAGCCAACCAGCCAACAAACCAACAAACCAACAAGCCAACAAGCCAACAAACCAATAAACCAACAAGCCAACAAACCAACAAACCAACAAACCAACAAGCAAACAAACCAACAAACAAACAAACCAACAAACCAAAAAACAAACAAACCAACAAACCAAAAAGCCAACAAACCAACAAACCAACAAACCAACAAGCCAACAAGCCGACAAACCAACAAACCAACAAACCAACAAACTAACAAACCAACAAGCCAACAAACCAACAAACCAACAAACCAACAAGCCAACAAACCAACAAACCAACAAACTAACAAACCAACAAGCCAACAAGCCAACAAACCAACAAACCAACAATCCAACAAACTAACAAACAAAAAAACCAACAAACCAACAAACCAACAAACCGACAAATCAAAAAACCAACAAACCAACAAGCCAACAAACCAACAAACAAATAAACCAACAAACCAAAAAACAAACAAACCAACAAACCAACAAGCCAACAAACCAACAAACCAACAAGCCAACAAGCCAACAAACCAACAAACCAACAAACCAACAAACCAACACCCCAACAATCCAACAAGCCAACAAACCAACAAACCAACAATCCAACAAACTAACAAACAAATAAACCAATAAACCAACAATTCAACAAACCGACAAACCAACAAACCAACAAGCCAACAAACCAACAAACAAATAAACCAACAAACCAACAAACCAACAAACCGACAAACCAACAAACCAAAAAACCAACAAACCAACAAACCAACAAGCCAACAAGGCAACAAACCAACAAACCAACAAACCAACAAGCCAACAAGCCAACAAACCAACAAACCGACAAGCCAACAAACCAACAAACCAACAAACCAACAAGCCAACAAACAAACAAACAAATAAACCAACAAACCAAAAAACAAACAAACCAACAAACCAACAAGCCAACAAATCAACAAACCAACAAGCCAACAAACCAACAAACCAACAAACCAACAAACCAACAAACCAACAAACCAACAAGCCAACAAACTAACAAACAAATAAACCAACAAACCAACAAACCAACAAACCAACAAACCAACAAACCAACAATCCAACAAACTAACAAACAAATAAACCAACAAACTAACAAACAAATAAAGCAACAAACCAACAAACCAACAAACCAACAAACCAACAAACCAACAATCCAACAAACTAACAAACAAATAAACCAACAAACCAACAAACCAACAAACCAACAAACCAACAAACTAACAAACCAACAAGCCAACAAACCAACAAACCAACAAACCAACAAACCAACAAGCCAACAAACTAACAAACAAATAAACCAACAAACCAACAAACCAACAAACCGACAAATCAAAAAACCAACAAACCAACTAGCCAACAAACCAACAAACAAATAAACCAACAAACCAAAAAACAAACAAACCAACAAACCAACAAGCCAACAAACCAACAAACCAACAAGCCAACAAGCCAACAAACCAACAAAACCAAAAAACCAACACCCCAACAATCCAACAAGCCAACAAACCAACAAACCAACAATCCAACAAACTAACAAACAAATAAACCAATAAACCAACAATTCAACAAACCGACAAACCAACAAACCAACAAGCCAACAAACCAACAAACAAATAAACCAACAAACCAACAAACCAACAAACCGACAAACCAACAAACCAAAAAACCAACAAACCAACAAACCAACAAGCCAACAAGGCAACAAACCAACAAACCAACAAACCAACAAGCCAACAAGCCAACAAACCAACAAACCGACAAGCCAACAAACCAACAAACCAACAAACCAACAAGCCAACAAACCAACAAACAAATAAACCAACAAACCAAAAAACAAACAAACCAACAAACCAACAATCCAACAAACTAACAAACAAATAAACCAACAAACCAACAAACCAACAAACCGACAAATCAAAAAACCAACAAACCAACAAGCCAACAAACCAACAAACAAATAAACCAACAAACCAAAAAACAAACAAACCAACAAACCAACAAACCAACAAACCAACAAACCAACAAGCCAACAAGCCAACAAACCAACAAAACAACAAACCAACAAACCAACACCCCAACAATCCAACAAGCCAACAAACCAACAAACCAACAATCCAACAAACCAACAAACCAACAATCCAACAAACTAACAAACAAATAAACCAACAAACCAACAAACCAACAAACCGACAAATCAAAAAACCAACAAACCAACAAGCCAACAAACCAACAAACAAATAAACCAACAAACCAAAAAACAAACAAACCAACAAACCAACAAGCCAACAAACCAACAAAACAACAAGCCAACAAACCAACAAACCAACAAACCAACAAACCAACACCCCAACAATCCAACAAGCCAACAAACCAACAAACCAGCAATCCAACAAACTAACAAACAAATAAACCAATAAACCAACAATTCAACAAACCGACAAACCAACAAACCAACAAGCCAACAAACCAACAAACAAATAAACCAACAAACCAACAAACCAACAAACCGACAAACCAACAAACCAAAAAACCAACAAACCAACAAACCAACAAGCCAACAAGGCAACAAACCAACAAACCAACAAACCAACAAGCCAACAAGCCAACAAGCCAACAAACCAACAAACCGACAAGCCAACAAACCAACAAACCAACAAAGCAACAAGCCAACAAACCAACAAACAAATAAACCAACAAACCAAAAAAACAAACAAACCAACAAACCAACAAGCCAACAAACCAACAAACCAACAAGCCAACAAGCCAACAAACCAACAAACCAACAAACCAACAAACCAACAAACCAACAAACTAACAAGCCAACAAACTAACAAACAAATAAACCAACAAACCAACAAACCAACAAACCAACAAACCAACAAGCCAACAATCCAACAAACTAACAAACAAATAAACCAACAAACCAACAAACCAACAAACCGACAAACCAACAAACCAACAAGCCAACAAACCAACAAACAAATAAACCAACAAACCAACAAACCAACAAGCCAACAAACCAACAAGCCAACAAGCCAACAAACCAACAAACCAACAAACCAACAAGCCAACAAACCAACAACCCAACAAACCAACAAACCAACAAGCCAACAAACCAACAAACAAATAAACCAACAAACCAAAAAACAAACAAACCAACAAACCAACAAGCCAACAAACCAACAAACCAACAAACCAACAAGCCAACAAGCCAACAAACCAACAAACCAACAAGCCAACAAACCAACAAACAAATAAACCAACAAACCAACAAACCAACAAACCGACAAACCAACAAACCCAAAAACCAACAAACCAACAAACCAACAAACCAACAAACCAACAAACCAACAAGCCAACAAACCAACAAACAAATAAACCAACAAACCAAAAAACAAACAAACCAACAAACCGACAAGCCAACAAACCAACAAACCAACAAGCCAACAAGCCAACAAACCAACAAACAAATAAACCAACAAACCAAAAAACAAACAAACCAACAAACCAACAAACCAACAAGCCAACAAGCCAACAAACCAACAAACCAACAAACCAACAAACCAAAAACCAACAAGCCAACAAACCAACAAAACCAACAAACCAACAAGCCAACAAACCAACAAACCAACAAACCAACAAACCAACAAACCAACAAGCCAACAAGCCAACAAACCAACAAACCAACAATCCAACAAACTAACAAACAAATAAACCAACAAACAAATAAACCAACAAACCAAAAAACAAACAAACCAACAAACCAACAAGCCAACAAACCAACAAACCAACAAGCCAACAAGCCAACAAACCAACAAACCAACAAACCAACAAACCAACAAGCCAACAAGCCAACAAGCCAACAAACCAACAAACCAAAAAACCAACAAACAAAACCAACAAACCAACAAACCAACAAACCAACAAACCAACAAACCAACAAACCAACAAACTAACAAACCAACAAGCCAACGAACCAACAAATAAATAAACCAACAAACCAACAAACCAACAAACCAACAAACCGATAAACCAACAAACCAAAAAACCAACAAACCAACAAACCAACAAGCCAACAAGCCAACAAACCAACAAACCAACAAGCCAACAAGCCAACAAACCAACAAACCAACAAGCCAACAAACCAACAAACCAACAAACCAACAAACCAACAAACCAACAAGCCAACAAACCAACAAACAAATAAACCAACAAACCAAAAAACAAACAAACCAACAAGCCAACAAACCAACAAGCCAACAAGCCAACAAACCAACAAACCAACAAACTAACAAACCAACAAACCAACAAGCCAACAAACCAACAAACCAACAAACCAACAAGCCAACAAACCAACAAACCAAAAAACCAACAAACCAACAAACCAACAATCCAACAAGCCAACAAACCAACAAACCAACAAGCCAACAAACCAACAAACCAACAAACCAACAAACCAACAAACCAACAAGCCAACAAACCAACAAACCAACAAACCAACAAACCAACAAACCAACAATCCAACAAACTAACAAACAAATAAACCAACAAACCAACAAACCAACAAACCGACAAACCAACAAACCAACAAGCCAACAAACCAACAAACAAATAAACCAACAAACCAACAAACCAACAAGCCAACAAACCAACAAGCCAACAAGCCAACAAACCAACAAACCAACAAACCAACAAGCCAACAAACCAACAACCCAACAAACCAACAAACCAACAAGCCAACAAACCAACAAACAAATAAACCAACAAACCAAAAAACAAACAAACCAACAAACCAACAAGCCAACAAACCAACAAACCAACAAACCAACAAGCCAACAAGCCAACAAACCAACAAACCAACAAGCCAACAAACCAACAAACAAATAAACCAACAAACCAACAAACCAACAAACCGACAAACCAACAAACCCAAAAACCAACAAACCAACAAACCAACAAACCAACAAACCAACAAACCAACAAGCCAACAAACCAACAAACAAATAAACCAACAAACCAAAAAACAAACAAACCAACAAACCGACAAGCCAACAAACCAACAAACCAACAAGCCAACAAGCCAACAAACCAACAAACAAATAAACCAACAAACCAAAAAACAAACAAACCAACAAACCAACAAACCAACAAGCCAACAAGCCAACAAACCAACAAACCAACAAACCAACAAACCAAAAACCAACAAGCCAACAAACCAACAAAACCAACAAACCAACAAGCCAACAAACCAACAAACCAACAAACCAACAAACCAACAAACCAACAAGCCAACAAGCCAACAAACCAACAAACCAACAATCCAACAAACTAACAAACAAATAAACCAACAAACAAATAAACCAACAAACCAAAAAACAAACAAACCAACAAACCAACAAGCCAACAAACCAACAAACCAACAAGCCAACAAGCCAACAAACCAACAAACCAACAAACCAACAAACCAACAAGCCAACAAGCCAACAAGCCAACAAACCAACAAACCAAAAAACCAACAAACAAAACCAACAAACCAACAAACCAACAAACCAACAAACCAACAAACCAACAAACCAACAAACTAACAAACCAACAAGCCAACGAACCAACAAATAAATAAACCAACAAACCAACAAACCAACAAACCAACAAACCGATAAACCAACAAACCAAAAAACCAACAAACCAACAAACCAACAAGCCAACAAGCCAACAAACCAACAAACCAACAAGCCAACAAGCCAACAAACCAACAAACCAACAAGCCAACAAACCAACAAACCAACAAACCAACAAACCAACAAACCAACAAGCCAACAAACCAACAAACAAATAAACCAACAAACCAAAAAACAAACAAACCAACAAGCCAACAAACCAACAAGCCAACAAGCCAACAAACCAACAAACCAACAAACTAACAAACCAACAAACCAACAAGCCAACAAACCAACAAACCAACAAACCAACAAGCCAACAAACCAACAAACCAAAAAACCAACAAACCAACAAACCAACAATCCAACAAGCCAACAAACCAACAAACCAACAAGCCAACAAACCAACAAACCAACAAACCAACAAACCAACAAACCAACAAGCCAACAAACCAACAAACCAACAAACCAACAAACCAACAAACCAACAAGCCAACAAACCAACAAACAAATAAACCAACAAACCAAAAAACCAACAAACCAACAAACCAACAAACCAACAAACCAACAAACCAACAAACCAACAAACCAACAAACCAAAAAAAAAACAAACAAAACCAACAAGCCAACAAACCAACAAACCAACAAACCAACAAACCAACAAACCAACAAGCCAACAAACCAACAAACAAATAAACCAACAAACCAACAAGCGAACAAACCAACAAACAAATAAACCAACAAACCAAAAAACCAACAAACCAACAAACCAACAAGCCAACAAACCAACAAACAAACAAACCAACAAACCAAAAAACAAACAAACCAACAAACCAAAAAGCCAACAAACCAACAAACCAATAAGCCAACAAGCCGACAAACCAACAAACCAACAAACCAACAAACTAACAAACCAACAAGCCAACAAACCAACAAACCAACAAACCAACAAGCCAACAAACCAACAAACCAACAAACTAACAAACCAACAAGCCAACAAGCCAACAAATAAACAAACCAACAATCCAACAAACTAACAAACAAATAAACCAACAAACCAACAAACCAACAAACCGACAAATCAAAAAACCAACAAACCAGCAAGCCAACAAGCCAACAAACCAACAAACCAACAAGCCAACAAGCCAACAAACCAACAAACCAACAAACCAACACCCCAACAATCCAACAAGCCAACAAACCAACAAACCAACAATCCAACAAACTAACAAACAAATAAACCAATAAACCAACAATTCAACAAACCGACAAACCAACAAACCAACAAGCCAACAAACCAACAAACAAATAAACCAACAAACCAACAAACCAACAAACCGACAAACCAACAAACCAAAAAACCAACAAACCAACAAACCAACAAGCCAACAAGGCAACAAACCAACAAACCAACAAACCAACAAGCCAACAAGCCAACAAACCAACAAACCGACAAGCCAACAAACCAACAAACCAACAAACCAACAAGCCAACAAACCAACAAACAAATAAACCAACAAACCAAAAAACAAACAAACCAACAAACCAACAAGCCAACAAACCAACAAACCAACAAGCCAACAAGCCAACAAACCAACAAACCAACAAACCAACAAACCAACAAACCAACAAGCCAACAAACTAACAAACAAGTAAACTAATAAACCAACAAACCAACAAACCAACAAACCAACAAACCAACAAACCAACAATCCAACAAACTAACAAACAAATAAACCAACAAACTAACAAACAAATAAACCAACAAACCAACAAACCAACAAACCAACAAACCAACAAACCACCAATCCAACAAACTAACAAACAAATAAACCAACAAACCAACAAATCAACAAACCAACAAACTAACAAACCAACAAGCCAACAAACCAACAAACCAACAAACCAACAAGCCAACAAACCAACAAACCAACAAACTAACAAACCAACAAGCCAACAAGCCAACAAACCAACAAACTAACAAACCAACAAACTAAGAAACAAATAAACCAACAAAC
Source organism: Atherix ibis (assembly GCA_958298945.1). Classification (NCBI taxonomy): domain Eukaryota; kingdom Metazoa; phylum Arthropoda; class Insecta; order Diptera; family Athericidae; genus Atherix; species Atherix ibis. Next base: position 65,755,305 of record OY282608.1, on the reverse strand, counting down.
CAACAAACCAACAAACCGACAAATCAAAAAACCAACAAACCAACAAGCCAACAAACCAACAAACAAATAAACCAACAAACCAAAAAACAAACAAACCAACAAACCAACAAGTAAACAAACCAACAAACCATTAAGCCAACAAGCCAACAAACCAACAAACCAACAAACCAACAAACCAACACCCCAACAATCCAACAAGCCAACAAACCAACAAACCAACAATCCAACAAACTAACAAACAAATAAACCAATAAACCAACAATTCAACAAACCGACAAACCAACAAACCAACAAGCCAACAAACCAACAAACAAATAAACTAAAAAACCAACAAACCAACAAACCGACAAACCAACAAACCAAAAAACCAACAAACCAACAAACCAACAAGCCAACAAGGCAACAAACCAACAAACCAACAAACCAACAAGCCAACAAGCCAACAAACCAACAAACCGACAAGCCAACAAACCAACAAACCTACAAACCAACAAGCCAACAAACCAACAAACAAATAAACCAACAAACCAAAAAAACAAACAAACCAACAAACCAACAAGACAACAAACCAACAAACCAACAAGCCAACAAGCCAACAAACCAACAAGCCAACAAACCAACAAACCAACAATCCAACAAACTAACAAACAAATAAACCAACAAACCAACAAACCAACAAACCGACAAATCAAAAAACCAACAAACCAACAAGCCAACAAACCAACAAACAAATAAACCAACAAACCAAAAAACAAACAAACCAACAAACCAACAAGCCAACAAACCAACAAACCAACAAGCCAACAAGCCAACAAACCAACACCCCAACAATCCAACAAGCCAACAAACCAACAAACCAACAATCCAACAAACTAACAAACAAATAAACCAATAAACCAACAATTCAACAAACCGACAAACCAACAAACCAACAAGCCAACAAACCAACAAACAAATAAACCAACAAACCAACAAACCAACAAACCGACAAACCAACAAACCAAAAAACCAACAAACCAACAAACCTACAAGCCAACAAGGCAATAAACCAACAAACCAACAAACCAACAAGCCAACAAGCCAACAAACCAACAAACCGACAAGCCAACAAACCAACAAACTAACAAACCAACAAGCCAACAAACCAACAAACAAATAAACCAACAAACCAAAAAACAAACAAACCAACAAACCAACAAGCCAACAAACCAACAAACCAACAAGCCAACAAGCCAACAAACCAACAAACCAACAAACCAACAAACCAACAAACCAACAAACCAACAAGCCAACAAACTAACAAACAAATAAACCAACAAACCAACAAACCAACAAACCAACAAACCAACAAACCAACAATCCAACAAACTAACAAACAAATAAACCAACAAACCAACAAACCAACAAACCGACAAACCAACAAACCAACAAGCCAACAAACCAACAAACAAATAAACCAACAAACCAACAAACCAACAAGCCAACAAACCAACAAGCCAACAAGCCAACAAACCAACAAACCAACAAACCAACAAGCCAACAAACCAACAAGCCAACAAACCAACAAACCAACAAGCCAACAAACCAACAAACAAATAAACCAACAAACCAAAAAACAAACAAACCAACAAACCAACAAGCCAACAAACCAACAAACCAACAAACCAACAAGCCAACAAGCCAACAAACCAACAAACCAACAAGCCAACAAACCAACAAACAAATAAACCAACAAACCAACAAACCAACAAACCGACAAACCAACAAACCAAAAAACCAACAAACCAACAAACCAACAAACCAACAAACCAACACACCAACAAGCCAACAAACCAACAAACAAATAAACCAACAAACCAAAAAACAAACAAACCAACAAACCGACAAGCCAACAAACCAACAAACCAACAAGCCAACAAGCCAACAAACCAACAAACAAATAAACCAACAAACCAAAAAACAAACAAACCAACAAACCACCAAACCAACAAGCCAACAAGCCAACAAACCAACAAACCAACAAACCAACAAACCAAAAACCAACAAGCCAACAAACCAACAAAACCAACAACCCAACAAGCCAACAAACCAACAAACCAACAAACCAATAAACCAACAAGCCAACAAGCCAACAAACCAACAAACCAACAATCCAACAAACTAACAAACAAATAAACCAACAAACAAATAAACCAACAAACCAAAAAACAAACAAACCAACAAACCAACAAGCCAACAAACCAACAAACCAACAAGCCAACAAGCCAACAAACCAACAAACCAACAAACCAACAAACCAACAAACCAACAAGCCAACAAGCCAACAAGCCAACAAACCAACAAACCAAAAAACCAACAAACAAAACCAACAAACCAACAAACCAACAAACCAACAACCCAACAAACCAACAAGCCAACAAACCAACAAATAAATAAACCAACAAACCAACAAACCAACAAACCAACAAACCGATAAACCAACAAACCAAAAAACCAACAAACCAACAAACCAACAAGCCAACAAGCCAACAAACCAACAAACCAACAAGCCAACAAGCCAACAAACCAACAAACCAACAAGCCAACAAACCAACAAACCAACAAACCAACAAACCAACAAACCAACAAGCCAACAAACCAACAAACAAATAAACCAACAAACCAAAAAACAAATAAACCAACAAGCCAACAAACCAACAAGCCAACAAGCCAACAAACCAACAAACCAACAAACCAACAAACCAACAAACCAACAAGCCAACAAACCAACAAACCAACAAACCAACAAGCCAACAAACCAACAAACCAAAAAACCAACAAACCAACAATCCAACAAGCCAACAAACCAACAAACCAACAAGCCAACAAGCCAACAAACCAACAAACCAACAAACCAACAAACCAACAATCCAACAAACTAACAAACAAATAAACCAACAAACCAACAAACCAACAAACCGACAAACCAACAAACCAACAAGCCAACAAACCAACAAACAAATAAACCAACAAACCAAAAAACAAACAAACCAACAAACCAACAAACCAAAAAGCCAACAAGCCAACAAACCAACAAACCAACAAACCAACAAACCAAAAACCAACAAGCCAACAAACCAACAAAACCAACAAACCAACAAGCCAACAAACCAACAAACCAAAAAACCAACAAACCAACAAGCCAACAAGCCAACAAACCAACAAACCAACAATCCAACAAACTTACAAACAAATAAACCAACAAACAAATAAACCAACAAACCAAAAAACAAACAAACCAACAAACCAACAAGCCAACAAACCAACAAACCAACAAGCCAACAAGCCAACAAACCAACAAACCAACAAACCAACAAACCAACAAACCAACAAACCAACAAGCCAACAAGCCAACAAACCAACAAACCAAAAAACCAACAAACAAACCCAATAAACCAACAAACCAACAAACCAACAAACCAACAAACCAACAAACCAACAAACCAACAAGCCAACAAACCAACAAATAAATAAACCAACAAAGCAACAAACCAACAAACCAACAAACCGATAAACCAACAAACCAAAAAACCAACAAACCAACAAACCAACAAGCCAACAAGCCAACAAGCCAACAAACCAACAAACCAACAAGCCAACAAGCCAACAAACCAACAAACCAACAAGCCAACAAACCAACAAACCAACAAACCAACAAACCAACAAACCAACAAGCCAACAAACCAACAAACAAATAAACCAACAAACCAAAAAACAAACAAACCAACAAGCCAACAAACCAACAAGCCAACAAGCCAACAAACCAACAAACCAACAAACCAACAAACCAACAAACCAACAAGCCAACAAACCAACAAACCAACAAACCAACAAGCCAGCAAACCAACAAACCAAAAAACCAACAAACCAACAAACAAATAAACCAACAAACCAAAAAACAAACAAACCAACAAGCCAACAAACCAACAAGCCAACAAGCCAACAAACCAACAAACCAACAAACCAACAAACCAACAAACCAACAAGCCAACAAACCAACAAACCAACAAACCAACAAGCCAACAAACCAACAAACCAAAAAACCAACAAACCAACAAGCCAACAAACCAACAAACAAATAAACCAACAAACCAAAAAACCAACAAACCAACAAACCAACAAACCAACAAACCAACAAACCAACAAACCAACAAACCAACAAACCAACAAACCAACAAACCAAAAAAAAAACAAACAAAACCAACAAGCCAACAAACCAACAAACCAACAAACCAACAAACCAACAAACCAACAAGCCAACAAACCAAAAAACCAACAAACCAACAAACAAATAAACCAACAAACCAACAAACAAACCAACAAGCCAACAAACCAACAAGCCAACTAGCCAACAAACCAACAAACCAACAAACCAACAAACCAACAAACCAACAAGCCAACAAACCAACAAACCAACAAACCAACAAGCCAACAAACCAACAAACCAAAAAACCAACAAACCAACAAGCCAACAAACCAACAAACAAATAAACTAACAAACCAAAAAACCAACAAACCAACAAACCAACAAATCAACAAACCAACAAACCAACAAACCAACAAACCAAAAAAAAAACAAACAAAACCAACAAGCCAACAAACCAACAAACCAACAAACCAACAAACCAACAAACCAATAAGCCAATAAACCAACAAACAAATAAACCAACAAACCAACAAACCAACAAGCGAACAAACCAACAAACAAATAAACCAACAAACCAAAAAACCAACAAACCAACAAACCAACAAACCAACAAACCAACAAACCAAAAAACCAACAAACAAAACCAACAAACCAACAAACCAACAACCCAACAAGCCAACAAACCAACAAACCAACAAGCCAACAAGCCAACAAACCAACAAACCAACAAGCCAATAAACCAACAAATCAACAAACCAACAAACCAACAAACCAACAAGCCAACAAACCAACAAACCAACAAACCAACAAACCAAGTAACGAAAAAGCCAACAAACTAACAAACCAACTAGCCAATAAGCCAACAAACCAACAAACCAACAAAGCAACTAGCCAACAAGCCAACAAACCAACAAACCAACAAGCCAACAAACCAACAAACCAACAAGCCAACAAGCCAAAAAAACCAACAAACCAACAAACCTACAAACCAACAAACCAACAAACCAACAAGCCAACAAGCCAACAAACCCACAAACCAACAAGCCAACAAGCCAAAAAAACCAACAAACCAACAAACCTACAAACCAACAATCCAACAAACCAACAAACTAACAAACCAACAAACCAACAAATCAACAAACCAACAAGCCAACAAACCAACAAATCAACAAACCAACAACCCAACAAACCAACAAACAAATAAACCAACAAACCAAAAAACAAACAAACCAACAAACCAACAAGCCAACAAACTAACAAACCAACTAGCCAACAAGCCAACAAACCAACAAGCCAACAAACCAACAAACCAACAAACCAACAAGCCAACAAACCAACAAACCAACAAACCAACAAGCCAACAAACCAACAAACCAAGTAACCAAAAAGCCAACAAACTAACAAACCAACAAGCCAACAAGCCAACAAACCAACAAACCAACAAAGCAACAAGCCAACAAGCCAACAAACCAACAAACCAAAAAGCCAACTAACCAACAAACCAACAAGCCAACAAGCCAACAAACCAACAAACCAACAAACCAACAAACCAACAAGCCAACAAACCAACAAACCAACAAACCAACAAGCCAACAAACCAACAAACCAACAAACCAAAAAACCAACAAACAAAACCAACAAACCAACAAACCAACAAACCAACAAACCAACAAACCAACAAACCAACAAACAAATAAACCAACTAACCAACAAACCAAAAAACCAACAAACAAAACCAATAAACCAACAAACCAACAAACCAACAAACCAACAAACAAATAAACAAACAAACCAACAAACAAAACCAATAAACCAACAAACCAACAAACCAACAATTCAACAAACCGACAAACCAACAAACCAACAAGCCAACAAACAAATAAACCAACAAACCAACAAACCAACAAACCGACAAACCAACAAACCAAAAAACCAACAAACCAACAAACCAACAAGCCAACAAGGCAACAAACCAACAAACCAACAAACCAACAAACCAACAAGCCAACAAGCCAACAAACCAACAAACCGACAAGCCAACAAACCAACAAACCAACAAACCAACAAGCCAACAAACCAACAAACAAATAAACAAACAAACCAACAAACCAACAAGCCAACAAACCAACAAACCAACAAGCCAACAAGCCAACAAACCAACAAACCAACAAACCAACAAACCAACAAACCAACAAGCCAACACACTAACAAACAAATAACCCAACAAACCAACAAACCAACAAACCAACAAACCAACAAACCAACAAACCAACAATCCAACAAACTAACAAACAAATAAACCAACAAACCAACAAACCGACAAACCAACAAACCAACAAGCCAACAAACCAACAAACAAATAAACCAACAAACCAACAAACCAACAAGCCAACAAACCAACAAGCCAACAAGCCAACAAACCAACAAACCAACAAACCAACAAGCCAACAAACCAACAAGCCAACAAACCAACAAACCAACAAGCCAACAAACCAACAAACAAATAAACCAACAAACCAAAAAACAAACAAACCAACAAACCAACAAGCCAACAAACCAACAAACCAACAAACCAACAAGCCAACAAGTCAACAAACCAACAAACCAACAAGCCAACAAACCAACAAACAAATAAACCAACAAACCAACAAACCAACAAACCGACAAACCAACAAACCAAAAAACCAACAAACCAACAAACCAACAAACCAACAAACCAACAAACCAACAAGCCAACAAAACAACAAACAAATAAACCAACAAACCAAAAAACAAACAAACCAACAAACCGACAAGCCAACAAACCAACAAACCAACAAGCCAACAAGCCAACAAACCAACAAACAAATAAACCAACAAACCAAAAAACAAACAAACCAACAAACCAACAAACCAACAAGCCAACAAGCCAACAAACCAACAAACCAACAAACCAACAAACCAAAAACCAACAAGCTAACAAACCAACAAAACCAACAAACCAACAAGCCAACAAACCAACAAACCAACAAACCAACAAACCAACAAGCCAACAAGCCAACAAACCAACAAACCAACAATCCAACAAACTAACAAACAAATAAACCAACAAACAAATAAACCAACAAACCAAAAAACAAACAAACCAACAAACCAACAAACCAACAAACCAACAAACCAACAAACCAACAAACCAACAAACCAAAAAACCAACAAACAAAACCAACAAACCAACAAACCAACAAACCAACAAACCAACAAACCAACAAACCAACAAGCCAACAAACCAACAAACAAATAACCAACAAACCAACAAACCAACAAGCCAACAAGCCAACAAACCAACAAACCAACAAGCCAACAAGCCAACAAACCAACAAACCAACAAGCCAATAAACCAACAAATCAACAAACCAACAAGCCAACAAACCAACAAACAAATAAACCAACAAACCAAAAAACAAACAATCCAACAAACCAACAAGCCAACAAACCAACAAACCAACAAGCCAACAAGCCAACAAACCAACAAACCAACAAACCAACAAACCAACAAACCAACAAGCCAACAAACCAATAAGCCAACAAACCAACAAACCAACAAACCAAGTAACGAAAAAGCCAACAAACTAACAAACCAACTAGCCAATAAGCCAACAAACCAACAAACCAACAAAGCAACAAGCCAACAAGCCAACAAACCAACAAACCAACAAGCCAACAAACCAACAAACCAACAAGCCAATAAGCCAAAAAAACCAACAAACCAACAAACCTACAAACCAACAAACCAACAAACCAACAAGCCAACAAGCCAACAAACCAACAAACCAATAAGCCAACAAACCAACAAACCAAAAAACCAACAAACAAAACCAACAAACTAACAAACCAACAAACCAACAAACCAACAAACCAACAAGCCAACAAACCAACAAATCAACAAACCAACAACCCAACAAACCAACAAACAAATAAACCAACAAACCAAAAAACAAACAAACCAACAAACCAACAAGCCAGCAAACTAACAAACCAACTAGCCAACAAGCCAACAAACCAACAAACCAACAAACCAACAAACCAACAAACCAACAAACCAACAAGCCAACAAACCAACAAACCAACAAACCAACAAGCCAACAAACCAACAAACCAAGTAACCAAAAAGCCAACAAACTAACAAACCAACAAGCCAACAAGCCAACAAACCAACAAACCAACAAACCAACAAAGCAACAAGCCAACAAGCCAACAAACCAATAAACCAAAAAGCCAACTAACCAACAAACCAACAAGCCAACAAGCCAACAAACCAACAAACCAACAAACCAACAAGCCAACAAACCAACAAACCAACAAACCAACAAGCCAACAAACCAACAAACCAACAAACCAACAAACCAACAAGCCAACAAGCCAACAAACCAACAAACCAGCAAGCCAACAAACCAACAAACCAAAAAACCAACAAACAAAACCAACAAACCAACAAACCAACAAACCAACAAACCAACAAACCAACAAACAAATAAACCAACTAACCAACAAACCAACAAACCAAAAAACCAACAAACAAAACCAATAAACCAACAAACCAACAAACCAACAAACCAACAAACCAACAAACCAACAAACCAACAAACAAATAAACAAACAAACCAACAATCCAACAAACCGACAAACCAACAAACCAAAAAACCAACAAACCAACAAACCAACAAGCCAACAAGCCAACAAACCAACAAACCAACAAGCCAACAAGCCAACAAACCAACAAACCAACAAGCCAACAAACCAACAAACCAACAAACCAACAAACAAATAAACTAACAAACCAAAAAACAAACAAACCAACAAACCAACAAGCCAACAAACCAACAAACCAACAAGCCAACAAGCCAACAAACCAACAAACCAACAAAACAACAAACCAACAAACCAATAAGCCAACAAACCAACAAACCCACAAACCAACAAACCAACAAACAAACAAACCAACAAGCCAACAAGCCAACAAACCAACAAACCAACAATCCAACAAACTAACAAACAAATAAACCAACAAACCAACAAACCAACAAACCAACAAACCAACAAACCAAAAAACCAACAAACCAACAAGCCAACAAACCAACAAACAAATAAACCAACAAACCAAAAAACAAACAAACCAACAAACCAACAAGTCAACAAATCAACAAACCAACAAGCCAACAAACCAACAAACTAACAAACCAACAAATTAACAAACCAACAAGCCAACAATCCAACAAACCAACAAACCAACAATCCAACAAACTAACAAACAAATTAACCAACAAACCAACAAACCAACAAACCGACAAACCAACAAACCAACAAGCCAACAAACCAACAAACAAATAAACCAACAAACCAACAAACCAACAAACAAATAAACCAACAAACCAACAAACCAACAAATCGACAAACCAACAACCCAAAAAACCAACAAACCAACAAACCAACAAGCCAACAAGCCAACAAACCAACAAACCAACAAGCCAACAAACCAACAAACTAACAAGCCAACAAACCAACAAACCAACAAACCAACAAGCCAACAAACCAACAAACAAATAAACCAACAAGCCAACAAACCAACAAACCAACAAGCCAATAAGCCAAAAAAACCAACAAACCAACAAACCTACAAACCAACAAACCAACAAACCAACAAGCCAACAAGCCAACAAACCAACAAACCAATAAGCCAACAAACCAACAAACCAAAAAACCAACAAACAAAACCAACAAACTAACAAACCAACAAACCAACAAACCAACAAACCAACAAGCCAACAAACCAACAAATCAACAAACCAACAACCCAACAAACCAACAAACAAATAAACCAACAAACCAAAAAACAAACAAACCAACAAACCAACAAGCCAGCAAACTAACAAACCAACTAGCCAACAAGCCAACAAACCAACAAACCAACAAACCAACAAACCAACAAACCAACAAACCAACAAGCCAACAAACCAACAAACCAACAAACCAACAAGCCAACAAACCAACAAACCAAGTAACCAAAAAGCCAACAAACTAACAAACCAACAAGCCAACAAGCCAACAAACCAACAAACCAACAAACCAACAAAGCAACAAGCCAACAAGCCAACAAACCAATAAACCAAAAAGCCAACTAACCAACAAACCAACAAGCCAACAAGCCAACAAACCAACAAACCAACAAACCAACAAGCCAACAAACCAACAAACCAACAAACCAACAAGCCAACAAACCAACAAACCAACAAACCAACAAACCAACAAGCCAACAAGCCAACAAACCAACAAACCAGCAAGCCAACAAACCAACAAACCAAAAAACCAACAAACAAAACCAACAAACCAACAAACCAACAAACCAACAAACCAACAAACCAACAAACAAATAAACCAACTAACCAACAAACCAACAAACCAAAAAACCAACAAACAAAACCAATAAACCAACAAACCAACAAACCAACAAACCAACAAACCAACAAACCAACAAACCAACAAACAAATAAACAAACAAACCAACAATCCAACAAACCGACAAACCAACAAACCAAAAAACCAACAAACCAACAAACCAACAAGCCAACAAGCCAACAAACCAACAAACCAACAAGCCAACAAGCCAACAAACCAACAAACCAACAAGCCAACAAACCAACAAACCAACAAACCAACAAACAAATAAACTAACAAACCAAAAAACAAACAAACCAACAAACCAACAAGCCAACAAACCAACAAACCAACAAGCCAACAAGCCAACAAACCAACAAACCAACAAAACAACAAACCAACAAACCAATAAGCCAACAAACCAACAAACCCACAAACCAACAAACCAACAAACAAACAAACCAACAAGCCAACAAGCCAACAAACCAACAAACCAACAATCCAACAAACTAACAAACAAATAAACCAACAAACCAACAAACCAACAAACCAACAAACCAACAAACCAAAAAACCAACAAACCAACAAGCCAACAAACCAACAAACAAATAAACCAACAAACCAAAAAACAAACAAACCAACAAACCAACAAGTCAACAAATCAACAAACCAACAAGCCAACAAACCAACAAACTAACAAACCAACAAATTAACAAACCAACAAGCCAACAATCCAACAAACCAACAAACCAACAATCCAACAAACTAACAAACAAATTAACCAACAAACCAACAAACCAACAAACCGACAAACCAACAAACCAACAAGCCAACAAACCAACAAACAAATAAACCAACAAACCAACAAACCAACAAACAAATAAACCAACAAACCAACAAACCAACAAATCGACAAACCAACAACCCAAAAAACCAACAAACCAACAAACCAACAAGCCAACAAGCCAACAAACCAACAAACCAACAAGCCAACAAACCAACAAACTAACAAGCCAACAAACCAACAAACCAACAAACCAACAAGCCAACAAACCAACAAACAAATAAACCAACAAACCAAAAAACAAACAAACCAACAAACCAACTAGCCAAAAAACCAACAAACCAACAAGCCAACAAGCCAACAAGCCAACAAACCAACAAACCAACAAACCAGCAAACCAACAAACCAACAAGCCAACAAACCAACAAACCAACAAACCAACAAGCCAACAAACCAACAAACCAACAAGCCAACAAACCAATTAACAAATAAACCAACAAACCAAAAAACCAACAAACCAACAAACCAACAAGCCAACAAACCAACAAACCAACAAGCCAACAAGCCAACAAACCAACAAACCAACAAACCAACAAACCAACAAACCAACAAGCCAACAAGCCAACAAACCAACAAACCAAAAAACCAACAAACAAAACCAACAAACCAACAAACCAACAAACCAACAAACCAACAAACCAACAAACCAACAAGCCAACAAACCAACAAACAAATAAACCAACAAACCAACAAACCAACAAATCGACAAACCAACAACCCAAAAAACCAACAAACCAAGAAACCAACAAGCCAACAAGCCAACAAACTAACAAACCAACAAGCCAACAAACCAACAAACCAACAAGCCAACAAACCAACAAACCAACAAACCAACAAGCCAACAAACCAACAAACAAATAAACCAACAAACCAAAAAACAAACAAACCAACAAACCAACTAGCCAAAAAACCAACAAACCAACAAGCCAACAAGCCAACAAACCAACAAACCAACAAACCAGCAAACCAACAAACCAACAAGCCAACAAACCAACAAACCAACAAACCAACAAGCCAACAAACCAACAAACCAAAAAACCAACAAACCAACAAACCAACAATCCAACAAGCCAACAAGCCAACAAACCAACAAACCAACAAACCAACAAGCCAACAAACCAGCAAACCAACAAACCAACAAGCCAACAAACCAATTAACAAATAAACCAACAAACCAAAAAACCAACAAATCAACAAACCAACAAACCAACAAACCAACAAACCAACAAACCAACAAACCAACAAACCAACAAACCAAAAAAAAAAAAAACAAAACCAACAAGCCAACAAACCAACAAACCAACAAACCAACAAACCAACAAACCAACAAGCCAACAAACCAACAAACAAATAAACCAACAAACCAACAAACCAACAAGCGAACAAACCAACAAACAAATAAACCAACAAACCAAAAAACCAACAAACCAACAAACCAACAAACCAACAAACCAACAAACCAACAAACCAACAAACCAAAAAACCAACAAACAAAATCACCAAACCAACAAGCCAACAAACCAACAAACCAACAAACCAACAAACCAACAAGCCAACAAACCAACAAACAAATAAACCAACAAACCAGAAAACCTACAAACCAACAAACCAACAAGCCAACAAGCCAACAAACCAACAAACCAACAAGCCAACAAGCCAACAAACCAACAAACCAACAAACCAACAAACCAAAAAACCAACAAGCCAACAAACCAACAAACCAACAAACCAACACGCCAACAAACCAACAAACCAACAAACCAACAAACCAACAAACCAACAAGCCAACAAGCCAACAAACCAACAAACCAACAATCCAACAAACTAACAAACAAATAAACCAACAAAGAAATAAACCAACAAACCAAAAAACAAACAAATCAACAAACCAACAAGCCAACAGACGAACAAACAAATAAACCAACAAACCAAAAAACAAACAAACCAATAAACCAACAAGCCAACAAACCAACAAACCAACAAGCCAACAAGCCAACAAACCAACAAACCAACAAACCAACAAACCAACAAACCAACAAGCCAACAAACCAACAAACCAACAAACCCACAAGCCAACAAACCAACAAACCAACAAACCAAGTAACCAAAAAGCCAACAAACTAACAAACCAACAAGCCAATAAGCCAACAAACCAACAAACCAACAAAGCAACAAGCCAACAAGCCAACAAACCAACAAACCAACAATCCAACAAACTAACAAACAAATAAACCAACAAAGAAATAAACCAACAAACCAAAAAACAAACAAACCAACAAACCAACAAGCCAACAAACCAACAAACCAACAAGCCAACAAGTCAACAAACCAACAAACCAACAAACCAACAAACCAACAAACCAACAAACCAACAAGCCAACAAGCCAACAAACCAACAAACCAAAAAACCAACAAACAAAACCAACAAACCAACAAACCAACAAACCAACAAACCAACAAACCAACAAACCAACAAACCAACAAACCAACAAACCAACAAGCCAACAAACCAACAAACAAATAAACCAACAAACCAACAAACCAACAAACCAACAAATCGACAAACCAACAAACCAACAAACCAACAAACCAGCAAACCAACAAACCAACAAGCCAACAAACCAACTAACCAACAAACCAACAAGCCAACAAACCAACAAACCAAAAAACCAACAAACCAACAAACCAACAATCCAACAAGCCAAAAAACCAACAAACCAACAAGCCAACAAACCAACAAACCAACAAACCAACAATCCAACAAACTAACAAACAAATAAACCAACAAAGAAATAAACCAACAAACCAAAAAACAAACAAACCAACAAACCAACAAGCCAACAAACCAACAAACCAACAAACCAACAAGCGAACAAGCCAACAAACCAACAAACCAACAATCCAACAAACTAACAAACAAATAAACCAACAAAGAAATAAACCAACAAACCAAAAAACAAACAAACCAACAAACCAACAAGCCAACAAACCAACAAACCAACAAGCCAACAAGCCAACAAACCAACAAACCAACAAACCAACAAACCAACAAACCAACAAGCAACAAGCCAACAAACCAACAAACCAAAAAACCAACAAGCAAAACCAACAAACCAACAAACCAACAAACCAACAAACCAACAAACCAACAAACCAACAAACCAACAAGCCAACAAACCAACAAACAAATAAACCAACAAACCAACAAACCAACAAACCAACAAATCGACAAACCAACAACCCAAAAAACCAACAAACCAACAAACCAACAAGCCAACAAGCCAACAAACCAACAAACAAACAAGCCAACAAACCAACAAACCAACAAGCCAACAAACCAACAAACCAACAAACCAACAAGCCAACAAACCAACAAACAAATAAACCAACAAACCAAAAAACAAACAAACCAACAAACCAACTAGCCAACAAACCAACAAACCAACAAGCCAACAAGCCAACAAACCAACAAACCAACAAACCAGCAAACCAACAAACCAACAAGCCAACAAACCAACAAACCAACAAACCAACAAGCCAACAAACCAACAAACCAAAAAACCAACAAACCAACAAACCAACAATCCAACAAGCCAACAAACCAACAAACCAACAAGCCAACAAACCAACAAACCAACAAATCAACAAGCCAACAAACCAGCAAACCAACAAACCAACAAGCCAACAAACCAATTAACAAATAAACCAACAAACCAAAAAACCAACAAACCAACAAACCAACAAACCAACAAACCAACAAACCAACAAACCAACAAACCAACAAACCAAAAAAAAAAAAAACAAAACCAACAAGCCAACAAACCAACAAACCAACAAACCAACAAACCAACAAACCAACAAGCCAACAAACCAACAAACAAATAAACCAACAAACCAACAAACCAACAAGCGAACAAACCAACAAACAAATAAACCAACAAACCAAAAAACCAACAAACCAACAAACCAACAAACCAACAAACCAACAAACCAACAAACCAACAAACCAAAAAACCAACAAACAAAACCACCAAACCAACAAACCAACAAACCAACAAACCAACAAACCAACAAACCAACAAACCAACAAGCCAACAAACCAACAAACAAATAAACCAACAAACCAACAAACCAACAAACCGACAAACTAACAAACCAGAAAACCAACAAACCAACAAACCAACAAGCCAACAAGCCAACAAACCAACAAACCAACAAGCCAACAAGCCAACAAACCAACAAACCAACAAACCAACAAACCAAAAAACCAACAAGCCAACAAACCAACAAACCAACAAACCAACACGCCAACAAACTAACAAACCAACAAACCAACAAACCAACAAACCAACAAACCAACAAGCCAACAAGCCAACAAACCAACAAACCAACAATCCAACAAACTAACAAACAAATAAACCAACAAAGAAATAAACCAACAAACCAAAAAACAAACAAATCAACAAACCAACAAGCCAACAGACGAACAAACAAATAAACCAACAAACCAAAAAACAAACAAACCAATAAACCAACAAGCCAACAAACCAACAAACCAACAAGCCAACAAGCCAACAAACCAACAAACCAACAACCCAACAAACCAACAAACCAACAAGCCAACAAACCAACAAACCAACAAACCAACAAGCCAACAAACCAACAAACCAAGTAACCAAAAAGCCAACAAACTAACAAACCAACAAGCCAATAAGCCAACAAACCAACAAACCAACAAAGCAACAAGCCAACAAGCCAACAAACCAACAAACCAACAATCCAACAAACTAACAAACAAATAAACCAACAAAGAAATAAAACAACAAACCAAAAAACAAACAAACCAACAAACCAACAAGCCAACAAACCAACAAACCAACAAGCCAACAAGCCAACAAACCAACAAACCAACAAACCAACAAACCAACAAACCAACAAGCCAACAAGCCAACAAACCAACAAACCAAAAAACCAACAAACAAAACCAACAAACCAACAAACCAACAAACCAACAAACCAACAAACCAACAAACCAACAAACCAACAAGCCAATAAACCAACAAACAAATAAACCAACAAACCAACAAACCAACAAATCGACAAACCAACGACCCAAAAAACCAACAAACCAACAAACCAACAAGCCAACAAGCCAACAAACCAACAAACCAACAAGCCAACAAACCAACAAACCAACAAGCCAACAAACCAACAAACCAACAAACCAACAAGCCAACAAACCAACAAACAAATAAACCAACAAACCAAAAAACAAACAAACCAACAAACCAACTAGCCAACAAACCAACAAACCAACAAGCCAACAAGCCAACAAACCAACAAACCAACAAACCAGCAAACCAACAAACCAACAAGCCAACAAACCAACAAACCAACAAACCAACAAGCCAACAAACCAACAAACCAAAAAACCAACAAACCAACAAACCAACAATCCAACAAGCCAACAAACCAACAAACCAACAAGCCAACAAACCAACAAACCAACAAACCAACAAGCCAACAAACCAGCAAACCAACAAACCAACAAGCCAACAAACCAATTAACAAATAAACCAACAAACCAAAAAACCAACAAACCAAGAAACAAACAAACAAACAAACCAACAAACCAAAAAACCAACAAACCAAGAAACAAACAAACCAACAAGCCAACAAACCAACAAACCAAAAAAAAAAACAAAACCAACAAGCCAACAAACCAACAAACCAACAAACCAACAAACCAACAAACCAACCAGCCAACAAACCAACAAACCAACAAACCAACAAATCAACAAACCAAAAAACCAACAAACAAAACCACCAAACCAACAAACCAACAAACCAACAAACCAACAAACCAACAAACCAACAAACCAACAAGCTAACAAACCAACAAACAAATAAACCAACAAACCAACAAACCAACAAACCGACAAACTAACAAACCAGAAAACCAACAAACCAACAAACCAACAAGCCAACAAGCCAACAAACCAACAAACCAACAAGCCAACAAGCCAACAAGCCAACAAACCAACAAACCAACAAACCAACAAACCAACAAACCAAAAAACCAACAAGCCAACTAACCAACAAACCAACAAACCAACAAGCCAACAAACCAACAAACCAACAAGCCAACAAGCCAACAAACCAACAAACCAACAATCCAACAAACTAACAAACAAATAAACCAACAAAGAAATAAACCAACAAACGAAAAAACAAACAAACCAACAAACAAACAAGCCAACAAACCAACAAACCAACAAGCCAACAAGCCAACAAACCAACAAACCAACAAACCAACAAACCAACAAACCAACAAGCCAACAAGCCAACAAACCAACAAACCAAAAAACCAACAAACAAAACCAACAAACCAACAAACCAACAAACCAACAAACCAACAAACCAACAAGCCAACAAACCAACAAACAAATAAACCAACAAACCAACAAACCAACAAACCAACAAATCGACAAACCAACAACCCAAAAAACCAACAAACCAACAAACCAACAAACCAACAAGCCAACAAACCAACAAACCAACAAGCCAACAAACCAACAAACCAACAAGCCAACAAACCAACAAACCAACAAACCAACAAGCCAACAAACCAACAAACAAATAAACCAACAAACCAAAAAACAAACAAACCAACAAACTAACTAGCCAACAAACCAACAAACCAACAAGCCAACAAGCCAACAAACCAACAAACCAACAAACCAGCAAACCAACAAACCAACAAGCCAACAAACCAACAAACCAACAAACCAACAAGCCAACAAACCAACAAACCAAAAAACCAACAAACCAACAAACCAACAATCCAACAAGCCAACAAACCAACAAACCAACAAGCCAACAAACCAACAAACCAACAAACCAACAAGCCAACAAACCAGCAAACCAACAAACCAACAAACCAACAAACCAACAAACCAACAAACCAAAAAAAAAAAAAACAAAACCAACAAGCCAACAAACCAACAAACCAACAAACCAACAAACCAACAAACCAACAAGCCAACAAACCAACAAACAAATAAACCAACAAACCAACAAACCAACAAGCGAACAAACCAACAAACAAATAAACCAACAAACCAAAAAACCAACAAACCAACAAACCAACAAACCAACAAACCAACAAACCAACAAACCAACAAGCCAACAAACCAACAAACCAACAAACCAAGTAACCAAAAAGCCAACAAACTAACAAACCAACAAGCCAATAAGCCAACAAACCAACAAACCAACAAAGCAACAAGCCAACAAGCCAACAAACCAACAAACCAACAAGCCAACAAGCCAACAAACCAACAAACCAACAAGCCAACAAGCCAACAAACCAACAAACCAACAAACCAAAAAACCAACAAACCAACAAACCAACAAACCAACAAACCAACACGCCAACAAACCAACAAACCAACAAACCAACAAACCAACAAACCAACAAGCCAACAAGCCAACAAACCAACAAACCAACAATCCAACAAACTAACAAACAAATAAACCAACAAACCAACACGCCAACAAACCAACAAACCAACAAACCAACAAACCAACAAACCAACAAGCCAACAAGCCAACAAACCAACAAACCAACAAACCAAAAAACAAACAAATCAACAAACCAACAAGCCAACAGACGAACAAACAAATAAACCAACAAACAAAAAAACAAACAAACCAATAAACCAACAAGCCAACAAACCAACAAACCAACAAGCCAACAAGCCAACAAACCAACAAACCAACAAACCAACAAACCAACAAACCAACAAGCCAACAAACCAACAAACCAACAAACCAACAAGCCAACAAACCAACAAACCAACAAACCAAGTAACCAAAAAGCCAACAAACTAACAAACCAACAAGCCAATAAGCCAACAAACCAACAAACCAACAAAGCAACACGCCAACAAGCCAACAAACCAACAAACCAACAATCCAACAAACTAACAAACAAATAAACCAACAAAGAAATAAACCAACAAACCAAAAAACAAACAAACCAACAAACCAACAAGCCAACAAACCAACAAGCCAACAAGCCAACAAACCAACAAACCAACAAACCAACAAACCAACAAACCAACAAGCCAACAAGCCAACAAACCAACCAACCAAAAAACCAACAAACAAAACCAACAAACCAACAAACCAACAAACCAACAAACCAACAAACCAACAAACCAACAAACCAACAAGCCAACAAACCAACAAACAAATAAACCAACAAACCAACAAACCAACAAACCAACAAATCGACAAACCAACGACCCAAAAAACCAACAAACCAACAAACCAACAAGCCAACAAGCCAACAAACCAACAAACCAACAAGCCAACAAACCAACAAACCAACAAGCCAACAAACCAACAAACCAACAAACCAACAAGCCAACAAACCAACAAACAAATAAACCAACAAATCAAATAACAAACAAACCAACAAACCAACTAGCCAACAAACCAACAAACCAACAAGCCAACAAGCCAACAAACCAACAAACCAACAAACCAGCAAACCAACAAACCAACAAGCCAACAAACCAACAAACCAACAAACCAACAAGCCAACAAACCAACAAACCAAAAAACCAATAAACCAACAAACCAACAATCCAACAAGCCAACAAACCAACAAACCAACAAGCCAACAAACCAACAAACCAACAAACCAACAAGCCAACAAACCAGCAAACCAACAAACCAACAAGCCAACAAACCAATTAACAAATAAACCAACAAACCAAAAAACCAACAAACCAAGAAACCAACAAACCAACAAACCAACAAACCAACAAACCAACAAACCAACAAACCAAAAAAAAAAAAACAAAACCAACAAGCCAACAAACCAACAAACCAACAAACCAACAAACCAACAAACCAACAAGCCAACAAACCAACAAACCAAAAAAAAAAAAAACAAAACCAACAAGCCAACAAACCAACAAACCAACAAACCAACAAACCAACAAACCAACAAACCAACAAGCCAACAAACCAACAAACCAACAAACCAACAAACCAACAAACCAAAAAACCAACAAACAAAACCACCAAACCAACAAACCAACAAACCAACAAACCAACAAACCAACAAACCAACAAACCAACAAACCAACAAGCCAACAAACCAACAAACAAATAAACCAACAAACCAACAAACCAACAAACCGACAAACTAACAAACCAGAAAACCAACAAACCAACAAACCAACAAGCCAACAAGCCAACAAACCAACAAACCAACAAGCCAACAAGCCAACAAACCAACAAACCAACAAACCAACAAACCAAAAAACCAACAAGCCAACAAACCAACAAACCAACAAACCAAGAAACCAACAAGCCAACAAACCAACAAACAAATAAACCAACAAACCAACAAACCAACAAACCAACAAATCGACAAACCAACGACCCAAAAAACCAACAAACCAACAAACCAACAAGCCAACAAGCCAACAAACCAACAAACCAACAAGCCAACAAACCAACAAACCAACAAGCCAACAAACCAACAAACCAACAAACCAACAAGCCAACAAACCAACAAACAAATAAACCAACAAACCAAATAACAAACAAACCAACAAACCAACTAGCCAACAAACCAACAAACCAACAAGCCAACAAACCAACAAACCAACAAACCAACAAACCAACAAGCCAACAAACCAACAAACAAATTAACCAACAAACCAACAAACCAACAAACCAACAAATCGACAAAACCAACGACCCAAAAAACCAACAAACCAACAAACCAACAAGCCAACAAGCCAACAAACCAACAAACCAACAAGCCAACAAACCAACAAACCAACAAGCCAACAAACCAACAAACCAACAAACCAACAAGCCAATAAACCAACAAACAAATAAACCAACAAACCAACAAGCCAACAAACCAACAAACCAACAAGCCAACAAACCAACAAACCAACAAGCCAACAAACCAACAAACCAACAAACCAACAAGCCAACAAACCAACAAACAAATAAACCAACAAACCAAAAAACAAACAAACCAACAAACTAACTAGCCAACAAACCAACAAACCAACAAGCCAACAAGCCAACAAACCAACAAACCAACAAACCAGCAAACCAACAAACCAACAAGCCAACAAACCAACAAACCAACAAACCAACAAGCCAACAAACCAACAAACCAAAAAACCAACAAACCAACAAACCAACAATCCAACAAGCCAACAAACCAACAAACCAACAAGCCAACAAACCAACAAACCAACAAACCAACAAGCCAACAAACCAGCAAACCAACAAACCAACAAACCAACAAACCAACAAACCAACAAACCAAAAAAAAAAAAAACAAAACCAACAAGCCAACAAACCAACAAACCAACAAACCAACAAACCAACAAACCAACAAGCCAACAAACCAACAAACAAATAAACCAACAAACCAACAAACCAACAAGCGAACAAACCAACAAACAAATAAACCAACAAACCAAAAAACCAACAAACCAACAAACCAACAAACCAACAAACCAACAAACCAACAAACCAACAAGCCAACAAACCAACAAACCAACAAACCAAGTAACCAAAAAGCCAACAAACTAACAAACCAACAAGCCAATAAGCCAACAAACCAACAAACCAACAAAGCAACAAGCCAACAAGCCAACAAACCAACAAACCAACAAGCCAACAAGCCAACAAACCAACAAACCAACAAGCCAACAAGCCAACAAACCAACAAACCAACAAACCAAAAAACCAACAAACCAACAAACCAACAAACCAACAAACCAACACGCCAACAAACCAACAAACCAACAAACCAACAAACCAACAAACCAACAAGCCAACAAGCCAACAAACCAACAAACCAACAATCCAACAAACTAACAAACAAATAAACCAACAAACCAACACGCCAACAAACCAACAAACCAACAAACCAACAAACCAACAAACCAACAAGCCAACAAGCCAACAAACCAACAAACCAACAAACCAAAAAACAAACAAATCAACAAACCAACAAGCCAACAGACGAACAAACAAATAAACCAACAAACAAAAAAACAAACAAACCAATAAACCAACAAGCCAACAAACCAACAAACCAACAAGCCAACAAGCCAACAAACCAACAAACCAACAAACCAACAAACCAACAAACCAACAAGCCAACAAACCAACAAACCAACAAACCAACAAGCCAACAAACCAACAAACCAACAAACCAAGTAACCAAAAAGCCAACAAGCCAACAAACCAACAAACCAAAAAACCAACAAACAAAACCAACAAACCAACAAACCAACAAACCAACAAACCAACAAACCAACAAGCCAACAAACCAACAAACAAATAAACCAACAAACCAACAAACCAACAAACCAACAAATCGACAAACCAACAACCCAAAAAACCAACAAACCAACAAACCAACAAACCAACAAACCAACAAACCAACAAACCAACAAGCCAACAAACCAACAAACCAACAAGCCAACAAACCAACAAACCAACAAACCAACAAGCCAACAAACCAACAAACAAATAAACCAACAAACCAAAAAACAAACAAACCAACAAACTAACTAGCCAACAAACCAACAAACCAACAAGCCAACAAGCCAACAAACCAACAAACCAACAAACCAGCAAACCAACAAACCAACAAGCCAACAAACCAACAAACCAACAAACCAACAAGCCAACAAACCAACAAACCAAAAAACCAACAAACCAACAAACCAACAATCCAACAAGCCAACAAACCAACAAACCAACAAGCCAACAAACCAACAAACCAACAAACCAACAAGCCAACAAACCAGCAAACCAACAAACCAACAAACCAACAAACCAACAAACCAACAAACCAAAAAAAAAAAAAACAAAACCAACAAGCCAACAAACCAACAAACCAACAAACCAACAAACCAACAAACCAACAAGCCAACAAACCAACAAACAAATAAACCAACAAACCAACAAACCAACAAGCGAACAAACCAACAAACAAATAAACCAACAAACCAAAAAACCAACAAACCAACAAACCAACAAACCAACAAACCAACAAACCAACAAACCAACAAGCCAACAAACCAACAAACCAACAAACCAAGTAACCAAAAAGCCAACAAACTAACAAACCAACAAGCCAATAAGCCAACAAACCAACAAACCAACAAAGCAACAAGCCAACAAGCCAACAAACCAACAAACCAACAAGCCAACAAGCCAACAAACCAACAAACCAACAAGCCAACAAGCCAACAAACCAACAAACCAACAAACCAAAAAACCAACAAACCAACAAACCAACAAACCAACAAACCAACACGCCAACAAACCAACAAACCAACAAACCAACAAACCAACAAACCAACAAGCCAACAAGCCAACAAACCAACAAACCAACAATCACACAAACTAACAAACAAATAAACCAACAAACCAACACGCCAACAAACCAACAAACCAACAAACCAACAAACCAACAAACCAACAAGCCAACAAGCCAACAAACCAACAAACCAACAAACCAAAAAACAAACAAATCAACAAACCAACAAGCCAACAGACGAACAAACAAATAAACCAACAAACAAAAAAACAAACAAACCAATAAACCAACAAGCCAACAAACCAACAAACCAACAAGCCAACAAGCCAACAAACCAACAAACCAACAAACCAACAAACCAACAAACCAACAAGCCAACAAACCAACAAACCAACAAACCAACAAGCCAACAAACCAACAAACCAACAAACCAAGTAACCAAAAAGCCAACAAACTAACAAACCAACAAGCCAATAAGCCAACAAACCAACAAACCAACAAAGCAACAAGCCAACAAGCCAACAAACCAACAAACCAACAATCCAACAAACTAACAAACAAATAAACCAACAAAGAAATAAACCAACAAACCAAAAAACAAACAAACCAACAAACCAACAAGCCAACAAACCAACAAGCCAACAAGCCAACAAACCAACAAACCAACAAACCAACAAACCAACAAACCAACAAGCCAACAAGCCAACAAACCAACCAACCAAAAAACCAACAAACAAAACCAACAAACCAACAAACCAACAAACCAACAAACCAACAAACCAACAAACCAACAAACCAACAAGCCAACAAACCAACAAACAAATAAACCAACAAACCAACAAACCAACAAACCAACAAATCGACAAACCAACGACCCAAAAAACCAACAAACCAACAAACCAACAAGCCAACAAGCCAACAAACCAACAAACCAACAAGCCAACAAACCAACAAACCAACAAGCCAACAAACCAACAAACCAACAAACCAACAAGCCAACAAACCAACAAACAAATAAACCAACAAACCAAATAACAAACAAACCAACAAACCAACTAGCCAACAAACCAACAAACCAACAAGCCAACAAGCCAACAAACCAACAAACCAACAAACCAGCAAACCAACAAACCAACAAGCCAACAAACCAACAAACCAACAAACCAACAAGCCAACAAACCAACAAACCAAAAAACCAATAAACCAACAAACCAACAATCCAACAAGCCAACAAACCAACAAACCAACAAGCCAACAAACCAACAAACCAACAAACCAACAAGCCAACAAACCAGCAAACCAACAAACCAACAAGCCAACAAACCAATTAACCAATAAACCAACAAACCAAAAAACCAACAAACCAAGAAACCAACAAACCAACAAACCAACAAACCAACAAACCAACAAACCAACAAACCAAAAAAAAAAAAAACAAAACCAACAAGCCAACAAACCAACAAACCAACAAACCAACAAACCAACAAACCAACAAGCCAACAAACCAACAAACCAAAAAAAAAAAAAACAAAACCAACAAGCCAACAAACCAACAAACCAACAAACCAACAAACCAACAAACCAACAAACCAACAAGCCAACAAACCAACAAACCAACAAACCAACAAACCAACAAACCAAAAAACCAACAAACAAAACCACCAAACCAACAAACCAACAAACCAACAAACCAACAAACCAACAAACCAACAAACCAACAAACCAACAAGCCAACAAACCAACAAACAAATAAACCAACAAACCAACAAACCAACAAACCGACAAACTAACAAACCAGAAAACCAACAAACCAACAAACCAACAAGCCAACAAGCCAACAAACCAACAAACCAACAAGCCAACAAGCCAACAAACCAACAAACCAACAAACCAACAAACCAAAAAACCAACAAGCCAACAAACCAACAAACCAACAAACCAACAAACCAACAAGCCAACAAACCAACAAACAAATAAACCAACAAACCAACAAACCAACAAACCAACAAATCGACAAACCAACGACCCAAAAAACCAACAAACCAACAAACCAACAAGCCAACAAGCCAACAAACCAACAAACCAACAAGCCAACAAACCAACAAACCAACAAGCCAACAAACCAACAAACCAACAAACCAACAAGCCAACAAACCAACAAACAAATAAACCAACAAACCAAATAACAAACAAACCAACAAACCAACTAGCCAACAAACCAACAAACCAACAAGCCAACAAACCAACAAACCAACAAACCAACAAACCAACAAGCCAACAAACCAACAAACAAATTAACCAACAAACCAACAAACCAACAAACCAACAAATCGACAAACCAACGACCCAAAAAACCAACAAACCAACAAACCAACAAGCCAACAAGCCAACAAACCAACAAACCAACAAGCCAACAAACCAACAAACCAACAAGCCAACAA
Source organism: Atherix ibis (assembly GCA_958298945.1). Classification (NCBI taxonomy): domain Eukaryota; kingdom Metazoa; phylum Arthropoda; class Insecta; order Diptera; family Athericidae; genus Atherix; species Atherix ibis. Next base: position 65,729,041 of record OY282608.1, on the reverse strand, counting down.
ACCAACAAACCAACAAACCAACAAGCCAACAAACCAACAAACAAATAAACCAACAAACCAAATAACAAACAAACCAACAAACCAACTAGCCAACAAACCAACAAACCAACAAGCCAACAAGCCAACAAACCAACAAACCAACAAACCAGCAAACCAACAAACCAACAAGCCAACAAACCAACAAACCAACAAACCAACAAGCCAACAAACCAACAAACCAAAAAACCAATAAACCAACAAACCAACAATCCAACAAGCCAACAAACCAACAAACCAACAAGCCAACAAACCAACAAACCAACAAACCAACAAGCCAACAAACCAGCAAACCAACAAACCAACAAGCCAACAAACCAATTAACAAATAAACCAACAAACCAAAAAACCAACAAACCAAGAAACCAACAAACCAACAAACCAACAAACCAACAAACCAACAAACCAACAAACCAAAAAAAAAAAAACAAAACCAACAATCCAACAAACCAACAAACCAACAAACCAACAAACCAACAAACCAACAAGCCAACAAACCAACAAACCAAAAAAAAAAAAAAAAAACCAACAAGCCAACAAACCAACAAACCAACAAACCAACAAACCAACAAACCAACAAACCAACAAGCCAACAAACCAACAAACCAACAAACCAACAAACCAACAAACCAAAAAACCAACAAACAAAACCACCAAACCAACAAACCAACAAACCAACAAACCAACAAACCAACAAACCAACAAACCAACAAACCAACAAGCCAACAAACCAACAAACAAATAAACCAACAAACCAACAAACCAACAAACCGACAAACTAACAAACCAGAAAACCAACAAACCAACAAACCAACAAGCCAACAAGCCAACAAACCAACAAACCAACAAGCCAACAAGCCAACAAACCAACAAACCAACAAACCAACAAACCAAAAAACCAACAAGCCAACAAACCAACAAACCAACAAACCAACAAGCCAACAAACCAACAAACCAAAAAACCAACAAACCAACAAGCCAACAAGCCAACAAACCAACAAACCAACAATCCAACAAACTAACAAACAAATAAACCAACAAAGAAATAAACCAACAAACCAAAAAACAAACAAATCAACAAACCAACAAGCCAACAGACGAACAAACAAATAAACCAACAAACCAAAAAACAAACAAATCAATAAACCAACAAGCCAACAAACCAACAAACCAACAAGCCAACAATCCAACAAACCAACAAACCAACAAACCAACAAACCAACAAACCAACAAGCCAACAAACCAACAAACCAACAAACCAACAAGCCAACAAACCAACAAACCAACAAACCAAGTAACCAAAAAGCCAACAAACTTACAAACCAACAAGCCAATAAGCCAACAAACCAACAAACCAACAAATCAACAAGCCAACAAGCCAACAAACCAACAAACCAACAAGCCAACAAACCAACAAACCAACAAGCCAACAAGCCGACAAACCAACAAACCAACAAACCAACAAGCCAACAAAATAACAAACCAACAAGCCAACAAACCAACAAACCAACAAACCAACAAACCAACAAGCCAACAAGCCAACAAACCAATGAACCAATAAGCCAACAAACGAACAAACCAAAAAACCAACAAACAAAACCAACAAACCAACAAACCAACAAACCAACAAACCAACAAACCAACCAGCCAACAAACCAACAAATCAACAAACCAACAAGCCAACAAACCAACAAACAAATAAACCAACAAACCAAAAAACCAAGAAACCAACAAACCAAGAAACCAACAAACCAACAAACCAACAAACCAAAAAACCAACAAACCAACAAACCATCAAACGAACAAACCAACAAACCAACAAACCAACAAACCAACAAACCAATAAACCAAAAAACCAACAAACCAACAAACCAACAAGCCAACAAACCAACAAACCAACAAACCAATTAACCAACCAACCAATAAACGAACAAACCAACAAACCAACAAACCAACAAACCAACAAACCAACAAACCAACAAACCAACAAACCAACAAACAAATAAACCAACAAACCAACAAACCAACAAACAAATAAACCAACAAACCAACAAACCAACAAACCAACAAACCAACAAACCAACAAACCAACAAACCAATTAACCAACAAACCAACAGACGAACAAACCAACAAACCAACAAGCCAACAAACCAACAAACCTATAAGCCAACAAACCAATAAACAAATAAACCAACAAACCAACAAACCAACAAACCAACAAACCAACAAACAAATAAACCAAGAAACCAACAAACCAAAAACCAACAAACCAACAAACCAACAAACCAACAAACCAACAAACCAGCAAACCAAAAAACCAACAAACCAACAAACCAACAAACCAACAAACCAACAAACCAACAAACCAACAAACCAACAAACCAACAAACCAACAAACCAACAAACCACCAAACCAACAAACCAAATAACCAACAAACCAACAAACCAACAAACCAACAAGCCAACAAACCAACAAACCAACAAACCACCAAACCACCAAACCAACAAACCAACAAACCAACAAACCAAGAAACCAACAAACCAACAAGCCAACAAACCAACAAACCAACAAACCAACAAACCAACAAACCAACAAACAAATAAACCAACAAACCAACAAACCAATAAACCAACAAACCAACAAACCAAAAAACCAACAAACCAACAAACCAAAAAACCAACAAACCAACAAACCAACAAGCCAACAAACCAAGAAACCAACAAACCAAGTAACCAACGAACCAACAAACGAACAAACCAACAAACAAACAAACCAACAAACGAACAAACCAACAAACCAAAAAACCAACAAACCAACAAGCCAACAAGCCAACAAACAAACAAGCCAACAAACGAACAAACCAACAAACCAACAAACGAACAAACCAACAAACCAACAAACCAACAAACCAACAAACCAACAAACCAACAAACCAACAAGCCAACAAGCCAACAAACCAACAAACCAACAAGCCAACAAACCAACAAACGAACAAACCAACAAACCAACAAGCCAACAAGCCAACAAACCAACAAACCAACAAACCAACAAACCATTCAAAACAACAAACCAACAAACCAACAAACAAACAAACAAACAAACCAACAAACTAACAAGCCAAAAAGCCAGCGAACCAACAAATCAATAAACCAACAAACGAATAAACCAACAAACCAACAAACCAACAAGCCAAAAAGCCAACAAACCAACAAGCCAACAAACCAACAAGCCACCATGCTAAAAAACCAACAAACCAACAAACCAACAAACGAACAAACGAACAAACCAACAAACAAACAAACCAACAAACCAACAAACCAACAAACCAACAAGCCAACAAACCAACAAACCAACAAACCAACAAACCAACAAACCAACAAACCAACAAACCAACAAACCAACAAACCAACAAGCCAACAAGCCAACAAACCAACAAACCAAAAACCAACAAACCAACAAACCAACAAGCCAACAAGCCAACAAACCAACAAACCAACAAAGCAACAAACAAATAAACCAACAAACCAACAAACCAACAAACCACCAAACCAACAAACCAACAAACCAACAAACCAACAAACCAACAAACCAATAAGCCAACAAACCAACAAACCAACAAACCAACAAACCAACAAACAAATAAACCAACAAACCAACAAACCAACAAACCAACAAACCAACAAACCAACAAACCAACAAACCAACAAACCAACAAACCAAGTAACCAACGAACCAACAAATGAACAAACCAACAAACAAACAAACCAACAAACGAACAAACCAACAAACCAACAAACCAACAAACCAACAAGCCAACAAGCCAACAAACCAACAAGCCAACAAACGAACAAACCAACAAACCAACAAACGGACAAACCAACAAACCAACAAACCAACAAGCCAATAAGCCAACAAACCAACAAACCAACAAACCAACAAACGAACAAACCAACAAACCAACAAGCCAACAAGCCAACAAACCAACACACCAACAAACCAACAAACCAGCAAACCAATAAACCAACAAACCAACAAACCAACAAACCAACAAACCAACAAACAAACAAACAAACAAACCAACAAACCAACAAACCAACAAGCCAACAAACCAACAAACCAACAAACCAACAAACGAACAAACCAACAAATCAACAAACCAACAAACCAACAAGCCAACAAGCCAACAAACTAACAAGCCAACAAACCAACAAGCCAACAAACCAACAAACCAACAAACCAACAAACCAACAAACGGAAAACCAACAAACAAACAAACCAACAAACCAACAAACCAACAAACCAACAAGCCAACAAACCAACAAACCAACAAACCAACAAACCAACAAGCTAACACCCCGACAAACCAACAAACCAAAAACCAACAAACCAACAAACCAACGAGCCAACAAGCCAACAAACCAACAAACCAACAAACCAACAAACCAACAAACCAACAAGCCAACAAGCCAACAAACCAAAAAACTAACAATCCAACAGACCAATAAACCAACAAGCCAACAAGCCAACAAACCAACAAACCAACAAACGAATAAACCAACAAACCAACAAACCAACAAACCAACAAACCAACAAACCAAAAAACCAAAAAACCAACAAACCAACAAACCAACAAGCCAAACAAACCAACTAAAAAATAAAACAACAAACCAAAAAACCAACAAACCAACAAACCAACAAACCAACAAACCAACAAACGAACAAACCAATAAGTCAACAAGCCAACAAACCATCAAACCAACAAACCAACAAACCAACAAACCAACAAACAAACAAACAAACAAACTAACAAGCCCAGAAGCCAACGAACCAACAAATCAACAAACCAACAAACGAATAAACCAACAAACCAACAAACCAACGAGCCAAAAAGCCAACAAACCAACAAGCCAACAAACCAACAAGCCAACAAACCAACAAGCCAACAAACCAACAAACGAACAAACCAACAAACAAGCAAACCAACAAACCAACAAACCAACAAACCAACAAGCCAACAAACCAACAAACCAACCAACCAACAAACCAACAAACCAACAAACAACAAACCAACAAGCCAACAAGCCAACAAACCAACAAACCAAAAACCAACAAACCAACAAACCAACAAGCCAACAAGCCAACAAACCAACAAACCAACAAACCAACAAACCAACAAACCAACAAGCCAACAAACCAACAAACCAACAGACCAACAAACCAACAAGCCAACAAACCAACAAACCAACAAGCCAACAAACCAACAAACCAAAAAACTAACAATCCAACAAACCAATAAACCAACAAGCCAACAAGCCAACAAACCAACAAACCAACAAACGAATAAACCAACAAACCAACAAACCAACAAACCAACAAACCAACAAACCAAAAAACCAAAAAACGAACAAACCAACAAGCAAACAAACCAACAAACGAACAAACCAACAAACCAAAAAACCAACAAACCAACAAGCCAACAAGCCAACAAACAAACAAGCCAACAAACGAACAAACCAACAAACCAACAAACGAACAAACCAACAAACCAACAAACCAACATACCAACAAACCAACAAGCCAACAAGCCAACAAACCAACAAACCAACAAACCAACAAACCAACAAACGAACAAACCAACAAACCAACAAGTCAACAAGCCAACAAACCAACAAACCAACAAACCAACAAACCATTCAAAACAACAAACCAACAAACCAACATACCAACAAACAAACAAACAAACAAACCAACAAAAAAACAAGCCAAGAAGCCAACGAACCAACAAATCAACAAACCAACAAACGAATAAACCAACAAACCAATAAACCAACAAGCCAAAAAGCCAACAAACCAACAAGCCAACAAACCAACAAGCCAACAAGACAACAAACCAAAAAACCAACAAACGAACAAACCAACAAACAAACAAACCAACAAACCAACAAACCAACAAACCAACAAGCCAACAAACCAACAAACCAACAAACCAACAAACCAACAAACCAACAAACCAACAAGCCAACAAGCCAACAAACCAACAAACCAACAAACCAACAAACCAACAAGCCAACAAGCCAACAAACCAACAAACCAACAAACCAACAAACCAACAAACAAATAAACCAACAAACCAACAAACCAACAAACCACCAAACCAACAAACCAACAAACCAACAAACCAACAAACCAACAAGCCAACAAACCAACAAACCAACAAACCAACAAACCAACAAACCAACAAACAAATAAACCAACAAACCAACAAACCAACAAACCAACAAACAAACAAACCAACAAACCAAAAAACCAACAAACCAACAAACCAAAAAACCAACAAACCAACAAACCAACAAGCCAACAAGCCAACAAACCAACAAACCAACAAACCAAGTAACCAACGAACCAACAAATGAACAAACCAACAAACAAACAAACCAACAAACGAACAAACCAACAAACCAACAAACCAACAAACGAACAAGCCAACAAGCCAACAAACCAACAAGCCAACAAACGAACAAACCAACAAACCAACAAACGAACAAACCAACAAACCAACAAACCAACAAGCCAATAAGCCAACAAACCAGCAAACCAACAAACCAACAAACCAACAAACAAACAAACCAACAAACGAACAAACCAACAAACCAAAAAAACCAACAAACCAACAAGCCAACAAACCAACAAACCAACAAGCCAACAAACCAACAAACCAACAGACCAACAAACCAACAAGCCAACAAACCAACAAACCAACAAGCCAACAAACCAACAAACCAAAAAAACTAACAATCCAACAAACCAATAAACCAACAAGCCAACAAGCCAACAAACCAACAAACCAACAAACGAATAAACCAACAAACCAACAAACCAACAAACGAACAAACCAACAAACCAAAAAACCAAAAAACCAACAAACCAACAAGCCAAACAAACCAACAAAAAAATAAAACAACAAACCAAAAAACCAACAAACGAACAAACCAACAAACAAACAAACCAACAAACGAACAAACCAACAAACCAAAAAACCAACAAACCAACAAGCCAACAAGCCAACAAACAAACAAGCCAACAAACGAACAAACCAACAAACCAACAAACGAACAAACCAACAAACCAACAAACTAACATACCAACAAACCAACAAGCCAACAAGCCAACAAACCAACAAACCAACAAACCAACAAACCAACAAACGAACAAACCAACAAACCAACAAGTCAACAAGCCAACAAACCAACAAACCAACAAACCAATAAACCATTCAAAACAACAAACCAACAAACCAACAAACCAACAAACAAACAAACAAACAAACCAACAAACTAACAAGCCAAGAAGCCAACGAACCAACAAATCAACAAACCAACAAACGAATAAACCAACAAACCAACAAACCAACAAACCAAAAAGCCAACAAACCAACAAGCCAACAAACCAACAAGCCAACAAGCCAACAAACCAAAAAACCAACATACGAACAAACCAACAAACAAACAAACCAACAAACCAACAAACCAACAAACCAACAAACCAACAAGCCAACAAACCAACAAACCAACAAACCAACAAACCAACAAACCAACAAACCAACAAACCAACAAGCCAACAAGCCAACAAACCAACAAACCAACAAACCAACAAACCAACAAGCCAACAAGCCAACAAACCAACAAACCAACAAACCAACAAACCAACAAACAAATAAACCAACAAACGAACAAACCAACAAACCACCAAACCAACAAACCAACAAACCAACAAACCAACAAACCAACAAGCCAACAAACCAACAAACCAACAAACCAACAAACCAACAAACCAACAAACAATTAAACCAACAAACCAACAAACCAACAAACCAACAAACCAACAAACCAACAAACCAAAAAACCAACAAACCAACAAACCAAAAACCAACAAACCAACAAACCAACAAGCCAACAAGCCAACAAACCAACAAACCAACAAACAAACAAACAAACAAACCAACAAACTAACAAGCCAACAAACAAACAAACCAACAAACCAACAAACCAACAAACCAACAAACAAATAAACCAACAAGCCAACAAACCAACAAACCAACAAGCCAACAAACCAACAGGCCAACAAGACAACAAACCAAAAAACCAACAAACGAACAAACCAACAAACAAACAAACCAACAAACCAACAAACCAACAAACCAACAAGCCAACAAACCAACAAACCAACAAACCAACAAACTAACAAACCAACAAACCAACAAACCAACAAGCCAACAAGCCAACAAACCAACAAACCAACAAACCAACAAACCAACAAGCCAACAAGCCAACAAACCAACAAACCAACAAACCAACAAACAAATAAACCAACAAACCAACAAACCAACAAACCACCAAACCAACAAACCAACAAACCAACAAACCAACAAACCAACAAGCCAACAAACCAACAAACCAACAAACCAACAAACCAACAAACCAACAAACAAATAAACCAACAAACCAACAAACCAACAAACCAACAAACCAACAAACCAACAAACCAAAAAACCAACAAACCAACCAACCAACAAACCAACAAACCAACAAACAACAAACCAACAAGCCAACAAGCCAACAAACCAACTAACCAAAAACCAACAAACCAACAAACCAACAAGCCAACAAGCCAACAAACCAACAAACCAACAAACCAACAAACCAACAAACCAACAAACCAACAAGCCAACAAACCAACAAACCAACAGACCAACAAACCAACAAGCCAACAAACCAACAAACCAACAAGCCAACAAACCAACAAACCAAAAAACTAACAATCCAACAAACCAATAAACCAACAAGCCAACAAGCCAACAAACCAACAAACCAACAAACGAATAAACCAACAAACCAACAAACCAACAAACCAACAAGCCAACAAACCAACAAACCAAAAAACTAACAATCCAACAAACCAATAAACCAACAAGCCAACAAGCCAACAAACCAACAAACCAACAAACGAATAAACCAACAAACCAACAAAACAACAAACCAACAAACCAACAAACCAAAAAACCAAAAAACCAACAAACCAACAAGCCAAACAAACCAACAAAAAAATAAAATAACAAACCAAAAAACCAACAAACGAACAAACCAACAAACAAACAAACCAACAAACGAACAAACCAACAAACCAAAAAACCAACAAACCAACAAGCCAACAAGCCAACAAACAAACAAGCCAACAAACGAACAAACCAACAAACCAACAAACGAACAAACCAACAAACCAACAAACCAACATACCAACAAACCAACAAGCCAACAAGCCAACAAACCAACAAACCAACAAACCAACAAACCAACAAACGAACAAACCAAAAAACCAACAAGTCAACAAGCCAACAAACCAACAAACCAACAAACCAACAAACCATTCAAAACAACAAACCAACAAACCAACAAACCAACAAACCAACAAACAAACAAACAAACAAACCAACAAACTAACAAGCCAAGAAGCCAACGAACCAACAAATCAACAAACCAACAAACGAATAAACCAACAAACCAACAAACCAACAAGCCAAAAAGCCAACAAACCAACAAGCCAACAAACCAACAAGCCAACAAGCCAACAAACCAAAAAACCAACATACGAACAAACCAACAAACAAACAAACCAACAAACCAACAAACCAACAAACCAACAAACCAACAAGCCAACAAACCAACAAACCAACAAACCAACAAACCAACAAACCAACAAACCAACAAACCAACAAGCCAACAAGCCAACAAACCAACAAACCAACAAACCAACAAACCAACAAGCCAACAAGCCAACAAACCAACAAACCAACAAACCAACAAACCAACAAACCAACAAACAAATAAACCAACAAACCAACAAACCAACAAACCACCAAACCAACAAACCAACAAACCAACAAACCAACAAACCAACAAGCCAACAAACCAACAAACCAACAAACCAACAAACCAACAAACAATTAAACCAACAAACCAACAAACCAACAAAACAACAAACCAACAAACCAACAAACCAAAAAACCAACAAACCAACAAACCAAAAAACCAACAAACAAACAAACCAACAAACTAACAAGCCAACAAACAAACAAACCAACAGACCAACAAACCAACAAACCAACAAACAAATAAACCAACAAGCCAACAAACCAACAAACCAACAAACCAACAAACCAACAAACCAACAAACCAACAAGCCAACAAACCAACAAACCAACAAACCAACAAAACAACAAACCAACAAGCCAACAAGCCAACAAACCAACAAACCAACAAACAAATAAACCAACAAACCAACAAACCAACAAACCAACAAACCACCAAACCAACAAACCAACAAACCAACAAACCAACAAACCAACAAGCCAACAAACCAACAAACCAACAAACAAACAAACCAACAAACAAATAAACCAACAAACCAACAAACCAACAAACCAACAAACCAACAAACCAACAAACCAAAAAACCAACAAACCAACCAACCAACAAACCAACAAACCAACAAACAACAAACCAACAAGCCAACAAGCCAACAAACCAACAAACCAAAAACCAACAAACCAACAAACCAACAAGCCAACAAGCCAACAAACCAACAAACCAACAAACCAACAAACCAACAAACCAACAAGCCAACAAACCAACAAACCAACAGACCAACAAACCAACAAGCCAACAAACCAACAAACCAACAAGCCAACAAACCAACAAACCAAAAAACTAACAATCCAACAAACCAATAAACCAACAAGCCAACAAGCCAACAAACCAACAAACCAACAAACGAATAAACCAACAAACCAACAAACCAACAAACCAACAAACCAACAAACCAAAAAACCAAAAAACCAGCAAACCAACAAGCCAAACAAACCAACAAAAAAATAAAACAACAAACCAAAAAACCAACAAACGAACAAACCAACAAACAAACAAACCAACAAACGAACAAACCAACAAACTAAAAAACCAACAAACCAACAAGCCAACAAGCCAACAAACAAACAAGCCAACAAACGAACAAACCAACAAACCAACAAACGAACAAACCAACAAACCAACAAACCAACATACCAACAAACCAACAAGCCAACAAGCCAACAAACCAACAAACCAACAAACCAACAAACCAACAAACGAACAAACCAACAAACCAACAAGTCAACAAGCCAACAAACCAACAAACCAACAAACCATTCAAAACAATAAACCAACAAACCAACAAACCAACAAACAAACAAACAAACAAACCAACAAACTAACAAGCCAAGAAGCCAACGAACGAACAAATCAACAAACCAACAAACGAATAAACCAACAAACCAATAAACCAACAAGCCAAAAAGCCAACAAACCAACAAGCCAACAAACCAACAAGCCAACAAGACAACAAACCAAAAAACCAACAAACGAACAAACCAACAAACAAACAAACCAACAAACCAACAAACCAACAAACCAACAAACCAACAAGCCAACAAACCAACAAACCAACAAACCAATAAACCAACAAACCAACAAACCAACAAACCAACAAGCCAACAAGCCAACAAACCAACAAACCAACAAACCAACAAACCAACAAGCCAACAAGCCAACAAACCAACAAACCAACAAACAAATAAACCAACAAACCAACAAACCAACAAACCACCAAACCAACAAACCAACAAACCAACAAACCAAAAAACCAACAAACCAACAAGCCAACAAACCAACAAACCAACAAACCAACAAACCAACAAACCAACAAACCAACAAACCAACAAACCAACAAACCAACAAACCAACAAACCAACAAACCAACAAACCAACAAACCAACAAACCAAAAAACCAACAAACCAACAAACCAAAAAACCAACAAACCAACAAACCAAAAAACCAACAAACCAACAAACCAACAAGCCAACAAGCCAACAAACCAACAAACCAACAAACCAAGTAACCAACGAACCAACAAATGAACAAACCAACAAACAAACAAACCAACAAACGAACAAACCAACAAACCAACAAACCAACAAACGAACAAGCCAACAAGCCAATAAACCAACAAGCCAACAAACGAACAAACCAACAAACCAACAAACGAACAAACCAACAAACCAACAAACCAACAAGCCAATAAGCCAACAAACCAGCAAACCAACAAACCAACAAACCAACAAACAAACAAACCAACAAACGAACAAACCAACAAACCAAAAAACCAACAAACCAACAAGCCAACAAACCAACAAACCAACAAGCCAACAAACCAACAAACCAACAGACCAACAAACCAACAAGCCAACAAACCAACAAACCAACAAGCCAACAAACCAACAAACCTAAAAACTAACAATCCAACAAACCAATAAACCAACAAGCCAACAAGCCAACAAACCAACAAACCAACAAACGAATAAACCAACAAACCAACAAACCAACAAACCAACAAACCAACAAACCAAAAAACCAAAAAACCAACAAACCAACAAGCCAAACAAACCAACAAAAAAATAAAACAACAAACCAAAAAACCAACAAACGAACAAACCAACAAACAAACAAACCAACAAACGAACAAACCAACAAACCAAAAAACCAACAAACCAACAAGCCAACAAGCCAACAAACAAACAAGCCAACAAACGAACAAACCAACAAACCAACAAACGAACAAACCAACAAACCAACAAACCAACATACCAACAAACCAACAAGCCAACAAGCCAACAAACCAACAAACCAACAAACCAACAAACCAACAAACGAACAAACCAACAAACCAACAAGTCAACAAGCCAACAAACCAACAAACCAACAAACCATTCAAAACAACAAACCAACAAACCAACAAACCAACAAACAAACAAACAAACAAACCAACAAACTAACAAGCCAAGAAGCCAACGAACCAACAAATCAACAAACCAACAAACGAATAAACCAACAAACCAACAAACCAACAAGCCAAAAAGCCAACAAACCAACAAGCCAACAAACCAACAAGCCAACAAGCCAACAAACCAAAAAACCAACATACGAACAAACCAACAAACAAACAAACCAACAAACCAACAAACCAACAAACCAACAAACCAACAAGCCAACAAACCAACAAACCAACAAACCAACAAACCAACAAACCAACAAACCAACAAACCAACAAGCCAACAAGCTAACAAACCAACAAACCAACAAACCAACAAACCAACAAGCCAACAAGCCAACAAACCAACAAACCAACAAACCAACAAACCAACAAACAAATAAACCAACAAACCAACAAACCAACAAACCACCAAACCAACAAACCAACAAACCAACAAACCAACAAACCAACAAGCCAACAAACCAACAAACCAACAAACCAACAAACCAACAAACCAACAAACAATTAAACCAACAAACCAACAAACCAACAAACCAACAAACCAACAAACCAACAAACCAAAAAACCAACAAACCAACAAACCAAAAAACCAACAAACCAACAAACCAACAAGCCAACAAGCCAACAAACCAACAAACCAACAAACAAACAAACAAACAAACCAACAAACTAACAAGCCAACAAACAAACAAACCAACAAACCAACAAACCAACAAACCAACAAACAAATAAACCAACAAGCCAACAAACCAACAAACCAACAAGCCAACAAACCAACAGGCCAACAAGACAACAAACCAAAAAACCAACAAACGAACAAACCAACAAACAAACAAACCAACAAACCAACAAACCAACAAACCAACAAGCCAACAAACCAACAAACCAACAAACCAACAAACCAACAACCCAACAAACCAACAAACCAACAAGCCAACAAGCCAACAAACCAACAAACCAACAAACCAACAAACCAACAAGCCAACAAGCCAACAAACCAACAAACCAACAAACCAACAAACAAATAAACCAACAAACCAACAAACCAACAAACCACCAAACCAACAAACCAACAAACCAACAAACCAACAAACCAACAAGCCAACAAGCCAACAAACCAACAAACCAACAAACCAACAAACCAACAAACCAACAAACCAACAAACCAACAAACCAAAAAACCAACAAACCAACAAACCAAAAAACCAACAAACCAACAAACCAACAAGCCAACAAGCCAACAAACCATCAAACCAACAAACCAAGTAACCAACGAACCAACAAATGAACAAACCAACAAACAAACAAACCAACAAACGAACAAACCAACAAACCAACAAACCAACAAACGAACAAGCCAACAAGCCAACAAACCAACAAGCCAACAAACGAACAAACCAACAAACCAACAAACGAACAAACCAACAAACCAACAAACCAACAAGCCAATAAGCCAACAAACCAGCAAACCAACAAACCAACAAACCAACAAACAAACAAACCAACAAACGAACAAACCAACAAACCAAAAAACCAAAAAACCAACAAACCAACAAGCCAACAAACCAACAAACCAACAAGCCAACAAACCAACAAACCAACAGACCAACAAACCAACAAGCCAACAAACCAACAAACCAACAAGCCAACAAACCAACAAACCAAAAAACTAACAATCCAACAAACCAATAAACCAACAAGCCAACAAGCCAACAAACCAACAAACCAACAAACGAATAAACCAACAAACCAACAAACCAACAAACCAACAAACCAACAAACCAACAAACCAAAAAACCAAAAAACCAACAAACCAACAAGCCAAACAAACCAACAAAAAAATAAAACAACAAACCAAAAAACCAACAAACGAACAAACCAACAAACAAACAAACCAACAAACGAACAAACCAACAAACCAAAAAACCAACAAACCAACAAGCCAACAAGCCAACAAACAAACAAGCCAACAAACGAACAAACCAACAAACCAACAAACGAACAAACCAACAAACCAACAAACCAACATACCAACAAACCAACAAGCCAACAAGCCAACAAACCAACAAACCAACAAACCAACAAACCAACAAACGACCAAACCAACAAACCAACAAGTCAACAAGCCAACAAACCAACAAACCAACAAACCATTCAAAACAACAAACCAACAAACCAACAAACCAACAAACCAACAAACAAACAAACAAACAAACCAACAAACTAACAAGCCAAGAAGCCAACGAACCAACAAATCAACAAACCAACAAACGAATAAACCAACAAACCAACAAACCAACAAGCCGAAAAGCCAACAAACCAACAAGCCAACAAACCAACAAGCCAACAAGCCAACAAACCAAAAAACCAACAAACGAACAAACCAACAAACAAACAAACCAACAAACCAACAAACCAACAAACAACAAGCCAACAAACCAACAAACCAACAAACCAACAAACCAACAAACCAACAAACCAACAAACCAACAAACCAACAAGCCAACAAGCCAACAAACCAACAAACCAACAAACCAACAAACCAACAAGCCAACAAGCCAACAAACCAACAAACCAACAAACCAACAAACCAACAAACAAATAAACCAACAAACCAACAAACCAACAAACCACCAAACAAACAAACCAACAAACCAACAAACCAACAAACCAACAAGCCAACAAACCAACAAACCAAAAAACCAACAAACCAACAAGCCAAACAAACCAACAAAAAAATAAAACAACAAACCAAAAAACCAACAAACGAACAAACCAACAAACAAACAAACCAACAAACGAACAAACCAACAAACCAAAAAACCAACAAACCAACAAGCCAACAAGCCAACAAACAAACAAGCCAACAAACGAACAAACCAACAAACCAACAAACGAACAAACCAACAAACCAACAAACCAACATACCAACAAACAAACAAGCCAACAAGCCAACAAACCAACAAACCAACAAACCAACAAACCAACAAACGAACAAACCAACAAACCAACAAGTCAACAAGCCAACAAACCAACAAACCAACAAACCATTCAAAACAACAAACCAACAAACCAACAAACCAACAAACCAACAAACAAACAAACAAACAAACCAACAAACTAACAAGCCAAGAAGCCAACGAACCAACAAATCAACAAACCAACAAACGAATAAACCAACAAACCAACAAACCAACAAGCCAAAAAGCCAACAAACCAACAAGCCAACAAACCAACAAGCCAACAAGCCAACAAACCAAAAAACCAACAAACGAACAAACCAACAAACAAACAAACCAACAAACCAACAAACCAACAAACAACAAGCCAACAAACCAACAAACCAACAAACCAACAAACCAACAAACCAACAAACCAACAAACCAACAAACCAACAAGCCAACAAGCCAACAAACCAACAAACCAACAAACCAACAAACCAACAAGCCAACAAGCCAACAAACCAACAAACCAACAAACCAACAAACCAACAAACAAATAAACCAACAAACCAACAAACCAACAAACCACCAAACAAACAAACCAACAAACCAACAAACCAACAAACCAACAAGCCAACAAACCAACAAACCAACAAACCAACAAACCAACAAACCAACAAACAATTAAACCAACAAACCAACAAACCAACAAACCAACAAACCAAAAAACCAACAAACCAAAAAACCAACAAACCAACAAACCAAAAAACCAACAAACCAACAAACCAACAAGCCAACAAGCCAACAAACCAACAAACCAACAAACCAACAAACCAAGTAACCAACGAACCAACAAATGAACAAACCAACAAACAAACAAACCAACAAACGAACAAACCAACAAACCAACAAACCAACAAACGAACAAGCCAACAAGCCAACAAACCAACAAGCCAACAAACGAACAAACCAACAAACCAACAAACGAACAAACCAACAAACCAACAAACCAACAAGCCAATAAGCCAACAAACCAGCAAACAAACAAACCAACAAACGAACAAACCAACAAACCAACAAGCCAACAAGCCAACAAGCCAACAAACCAACACACCAACAAACCAACAAACCAACAAACCAACAAACCAACAAACCAACAAACCAACAAACCAACAAACCAACAAACAAACAAACCAACAAACGAACAAACCAACAAACCAAAAAACCAACAAACCAACAAGCCAACAAGCCAACAAACAAACAAGCCAACAAACGAACAAACCAACAAACCAACAAACGAACAAACCAACAAACCAACAAACCAACAAACCAACAAGCCAACAAGCCAACAAACCAACAAACCAACAAACCAACAAACGAACAAACCAACAAACCAACAAGTCAACAATCAAACAAACCAACAAACCAACAAACCAACAAACCAACAAACCATTCAAAACAACAAACCAACAAACCAACAAACAAACAAACAAACAAACCAACAAACTAACAAGCCAAGAAGCCAACGAACCACCAAATCAACAAACCAATAAACCAACAAACCAACAAACAAACAAACCAACAAACGAACAAACCAACAAACCAAAAAACCAACAAACCAACAAGCCAACAAGCCAACAAACAAACAAGCCAACAAACAAACAAGCCAACAAAAGAACAAACCAACAAACCAACAAACGAACAAACCAACAAACCAACAAACCAACAAACCTACAAGCCAACAAGCCAACAAACCAACAAACCAACAAACCAACAAACGAACAAACCAACAAACCAACAAGTCAACAAGCAAACAAACCAACAAACCAACAAACCAACAAACCAACAAACCATTCAAAACAACAAACCAACAAACCAACAAACCTACAAGCCAACAAGCCAATAAACCAACAAACCAACAAACCAACAAACGAACAAACTAACAAACAAACAAATCAACAAACCAACAAACCAACAAACCAACAAACCAACAAGCCAACAAACCAACAAACCAACAAACCAACAAACCAACAAACCAACAAACCAACAAACCGACAAGCCAACAAGCCAACAAACCAACAAACCAAAAACCAACAAACCAACAAACCAACAAACCAACAAACCAACATGCCAACAAGCCAACAAACCAACAAACCAACAAGCCAACAAACCAACAAACCAACAAACCAACATGCCAGCAAACTAAGTAACCAACAAGCCAACAAACCAACAAACCAACAAACAAGTAAACCAACAAACCAAGTAAACAAAAGGCCAACAAACTAACAAACCAACAATCCAACAATCCAAAAAACCAACAAGCCAACAAGCCAGCAAACCAACAAACAAACAAACCAACAAACCAACAAACCAACAAACCAACAAGCCAACAAACCAACAAACCAACAAACCAACAAACCAACAAACCAACAAACCAACAAACCAACAAGCCAACAAGCCAACAAACCAACAAACCAACAAACCAACAAACCAACAAGCCAACAAGCCAACAAACCAACAAACCAACAAACAAATAAACCAACAAACCAACAAACCAACAAACCACCAAACCAACAAACCAACAAACCAACAAACCAACAAACCAACAAGCCAACAAACCAACAAACCAATAAACCAACAAACCAACAAACCAACAAACCAACAAACAAATAAACCAACAAACCAACAAACCAACAAACCAACAAACCAACAAACCAACAAACCAACAAACCAACAAACCAACAAACCAAAAAACCAACAAACCAACAAACCAAAAAACCAACAAACCAACAAACCAACAAGCCAACAAGCCAACAAACCAACAAACCAACAAACCAACAAACGAACAAGCCAACAAGCCAACAAACCAACAAGCCAACAAACGAACAAACCAACAAACCAACAAACGAACAAACCAACAAACCAACAAACCAACAAGCCAATAAGCCAACAAACCAGCAAACAAACAAACCAACAAACGAACAAACCAACAAACCAACAAGCCAACAAGCCAACAAGCCAACAAACCAACACACCAACAAACCAACAAACCAACAAACCAACAAACCAACAAACCAACAAACCAACAAACCAACAAACCAACAAACAAACAAACCAACAAACGAACAAACCAACAAACCAAAAAACCAACAAAACAACAAGCCAACAAGCCAACAAACAAACAAGCCAACAAACGAACAAACCAACAAACCAACAAACGAACAAACCAACAAACCAACAAACCAACAAACCAACAAGCCAACAAGCCAACAAACCAACAAACCAACAAACCAACAAACGAACAAACCAACAAACCAACAAGTCAACAATCAAACAAACCAACAAACCAACAAACCAACAAACCAACAAACCAACAAACCAACAAACCATTCAAAACAACAAACCAACAAACCAACAAACAAACAAACAAACAAACCAACAAACTAACAAGCCAAGAAGCCAACGAACCACCAAATCAACAAACCAATAAACCAACAAACCAACAAACAAACAAACCAACAAACGAACAAACCAACAAACCAAAAAACCAACAAACCAACAAGCCAACAAGCCAACAAACAAACAAGCCAACAAACGAACAAACCAACAAACCAACAAACGAACAAACCAACAAACCAACAAACCAACAAACCTACAAGCCAACAAGCCAACAAACCAACAAACCAACAAACCAACAAACGAACAAACCAACAAACCAACAAGTCAACAAGCAAACAAACCAACAAACCAACAAACCAACAAACCAACAAACCATTCAAAACAACAAACCAACAAACCAACAAACCTACAAGCCAACAAGCCAATAAACCAACAAACCAACAAACCAACAAACGAACAAACTAACAAACAAACAAATCAACAAACCAACAAACCAACAAACCAACAAACCAACAAGCCAACAAACCAACAAACCAACAAACCAACAAACCAACAAACCAACAAACCAACAAACCGACAAGCCAACAAGCCAACAAACCAACAAACCAAAAACCAACAAACCAACAAACCAACAAACCAACAAACCAACATGCCAACAAGCCAACAAACCAACAAACCAACAAGCCAACAAACCAACAAACCAACAAACCAACATGCCAGCAAACTAAGTAACCAACAAGCCAACAAACCAACAAACCAACAAACAAGTAAACCAACAAACCAAGTAAACAAAAGGCCAACAAACTAACAAACCAACAATCCAACAATCCAAAAAACCAACAAGCCAACAAGCCAGCAAACCAACAAACAAACAAACCAACAAACCAACAAACCAACAAACCAACAAGCCAACAAACCAACAAACCAACAAACCAACAAACCAACAAACCAACAAACCAACAAACCAACAAGCCAACAAGCCAACAAACCAACAAACCAACAAACCAACAAACCAACAAGCCAACAAGCCAACAAACCAACAAACCAACAAACAAATAAACCAACAAACCAACAAACCAACAAACCACCAAACCAACAAACCAACAAACCAACAAACCAACAAACCAACAAGCCAACAAACCAACAAACCAACAAACCAACAAACCAACAAACCAACAAACCAACAAACAAATAAACCAACAAACCAACAAACCAACAAACCAACAAACCAACAAACCAACAAACCAACAAACCAACAAACCAAAAAACCAACAAACCAACAAACCAAAAAACCAACAAACCAACAAACCAACAAGCCAACAAGCCAACAAGCCAACAAACCAACAAACCAACAAACCAACAAACGAACAAGCCAACAAGCCAACAAACCAACAAGCCAACAAACGAACAAACCAACAAACCAACAAACGAACAAACCAACAAACCAACAAACCAACAAACCAACAAGCCAATAAGCCAACAAAACAGCAAACCAACAAACCAACAAACGAACAAACCAACAAACCAACAAGCCAACAAGCCAACAAGCCAACAAACCAACACACCAACAAACCAACAAACCAACAAACCAACAAACCAACAAACCAACAAACCAACAAACCAACAAACCAACAAACAAACAAACCAACAAACGAACAAACCAACATACCAAAAAACCAACAAACCAACAAACCAACAAGCCAACAAACAAACAAGCCAACAAACGAACAAACCAACAAACCAACAAACGAACAAACCAACAAACCAACAAACCAACAAACCAACAAGCCAACAAGCCAACAAACCAACAAACCAACAAACCAACAAACGAACAAACCAACAAACCAACAAACTAACAAGCCAAGAAGCCAACGAACCACCAAATCGACAAACCAATAAACCAACAAACCAACAAACAAACGAACCAACAAACGAACAAACCAACAAACCAAAAAACCAACAAACCAACAAGCCAACAAGCCAACAAACAAACAAGCCAACAAACGAACAAACCAACAAACCAACAAACGAACAAACCAACAAACCAACAAACCAACAAACCAACAAGCCAACAAGCCAACAAACCAACAAACCAACAAACCAACAAACGAACAAACCAACAAACCAACAAACCAACAAACCAACAAACCAACAAACAAACAAACCAACAAACGAACAAACCAACAAACCAAAAAACCAACAAACCAACAAGCCAACAAGCCAACAAACAAACAAGCCAACAAACGAACAAACCAACAAACCAACAAACGAACAAACCAACAAACCAACAAACCAACAAACCAACAAGCCAACAAGCCAACAAACCAACAAACCAACAAACCAACAAACGAACAAACCAACAAACCAACAAGTCAACAATCAAACAAACCAACAAAGCAACAAACCAACAAACCAAAAAACCAACAAACCATTCAAAACAACAAACCAACAAACCAACAAACAAAAAAACAAACAAACCAACAAACTTACAAGCCAAGAAGCCAACGAACCACCAAATCAACAAACCAATAAACCAACAAACCAACAAACAAACAAACCAACAAACGAACAAACCAACAAACCAAAAAACCAACAAACCAACAAGCCAACAAGCCAACAAACAAACAAGCCAACAAACGAACAAACCAACAAACCAACAAACGAACAAACCAACAAACCAACTAACCAACAAACCAACAAGCCAACAAGCCAACAAACCAACAAACCAACAAACCAAGTAACCAACGAACCAACAAATGAACAAACCAACAAACAAACAAACCAACAAAAGAACAAACCAACAAACCAACAAACCAACAAACGAACAAGCCAACAAGCCAACAAACCAACAAGCCAACAAACGAACAAACCAACAAACCAACAAACGAACAAACCAACAAACCAACAAACCAACAAGCCAATAAGCCAACAAACCAGCAAACCAACAAACCAACAAACCAACAAACAAACAAACCAACAAACGAACAAACCAACAAACCAAAAAACCAACAAACCAACAACCCTACAAACCAACAAACCAACAAGCCAACAAACCAACAAACCAACAGACCAACAAACCAACAAGCCAACAAACCAACAAACCAACAAGCCAACAAACCAACAAACCAAAAAACTAACAATCCAACAAACCAATAAACCAACAAGCCAACAAGCCAACAAACCAACAAAC
Source organism: Atherix ibis (assembly GCA_958298945.1). Lineage (NCBI taxonomy): Eukaryota > Metazoa > Arthropoda > Insecta > Diptera > Athericidae > Atherix > Atherix ibis. The sequence goes on along the minus strand of OY282608.1, from coordinate 65,706,550 downwards.
CAACAAACGAATAAACCAACAAACCAACAAACCAACAAACCAACAAACCAACAAACCAAAAAACCAAAAAACCAACAAACCAACAAGCCAAACAAACCAACAAAAAAATAAAACATCAAACCAAAAAACCAACAAACGAACAAACCAACAAACAAACAAACCAACAAACGAACAAACCAACAAACCAAAAAACCAACAAACCAACAAGCCAACAACCCAACAAACAAACAAGCCAACAAACGAACAAACCAACAAACCAACAAACGAACAAACCAACAAACCAACAAACCAACATACCAACAAACCAACAAGCCCACAAGCCAACAAACCAACAAACCAACAAACCAACAAACCAACAAACCAACAAACGAACAAACCAACAAACCAACAAGTCAACAAGCCAACAAACCAACAAACCAACAAACCAACAAACCATTCAAAACAACAAACCAACAAACCAACAAACCAACAAACAAACAAACAAACAAACAAACCAACAAACTAACAAGCCAAGAAGCCAACGAACCAACAAATCAACAAACCAACAAACGAATAAACCAACAAACCAACAAACCAACAAGCCAAAAAGCCAACAAACCAACAAGCCAACAAACCAACAAGCCAACAAGCCAACAAACCAAAAAACCAACAAACGAACAAACCAACAAACAAACAAACCAACAAACCAACAAACCATCAAACCAACAAACCAACAAGCCAACAAACCAACAAACCAACAAACCAACAAACCAACAAACCAACAAACCAACAAACCAACAAGCCAACAAGCCAACAAACCAACAAACCAACAAAACAACAAACCAACAAACCAACAAGCCAACAAGCCAACAAACCAACAAACCAACAAACCATGAAACAAATAAACCAACAAACCAACAAACCAACAAACCACCAAACCAACAAACCAACAAACCAACAAACCAACAAACCAACAAGCCAACAAACCAACAAACCAACAAACCAACAAACCAACAAACCAACAAACAAATAAACCAACAAACCAACAAACCAACAAACCAACAAACCAACAAACCAACAAACCAAAAAACCAACAAACCAACAAACCAACAAGCCAACAAGCCAACAAACCAACAAACCAACAAACCAACAAACCAAGTAACCAACGAACCAACAAATGAGCAAACCAACAAACAAACAAACCAACAAACGAACAAACCAACAAACCAACAAACCAACAAACCAACAAGCCAACAAGCCAACAAGCCAACAAACCAACACACCAACAAACCAACAAACCAACAAACCAACAAACCAACAAACCAACAAACCAACAAACCAACAAACCAACAAACCAACAAACAAACAAACCAACAAACGAACAAACCAACAAACCAAAAAACCAACAAACTAACAAGCCAACAAGCCAACAAACAAACAAGCCAACAAACGAACAAACCAACAAACCAACAAACGAACAAACCAACAAACCAACAAACCAACAAACCAACAAGCCAACAAGCCAACAAACCAACAAACCAACAAACCAACAAACGAACAAACCAACAAACCAACAAGTCAACAATCAAACAAACCAACAAACCAACAAACCAACAAACCAACAAACCAACAAACCATTCAAAACAACAAACCAACAAACCAACAAACAAACAAACAAACAAACCAACAAACTAACAAACCAAGAAGCCAACGAACCAGCAAATCAACAAACCAATAATCCAACAAACCAACAAACAAACAAACCAACAAACGAACAAACCAACAAACCAAAAAACCAACAAACCAACAAGCCAACAAGCCAACAAACAAACAAGCCAACAAACGAACAAACCAACAAACCAACAAACGAACAAACCAACAAACCAACAAACCAACAAACCAACAAGCCAACAAGCCAACAAACCAACAAACCAACAAACCAACAAACGAACAAACCAACAAACCAACAAGTCAACAAGCAAACAAACCAACAAACCAACAAACCAACAAACCATTCAAAACAACAAACCAACAAACCAACAAACCTACAAACCAACAAGCCAATAAACCAACAAACCAACAAACCAACAAACGAACAAACCAACAAACAAACAAATCAACAAATCAACAAACCAACAAACCAACAAACCAACAAGCCAACAAACCAACAAACCAACAAATCAACAAACCAACAAACCAACAAACCAACAAACCGACAAGCCAACAAGCCAACAAACCAACAAACCAAAAACCAACAAACCAACAAACCAATAAACCAACAAACCAACATGCCAACAAGCCAACAAACCAACAAACCAACAAGCCAACAAACCAACAAACCAACAAACCAACATGCCAGCAAACTAAGTAACCAACAAGCCAACAAACCAACAAACAAGTAAACCAACAAACCAAGTAAACAAAAGGCCAACAAACTAACAAACCAACAATCCAACAATCCAACAAACCAACAAGCCAACAAGCCAGCAAACCAACAAACAAACAAACCAACAAACCAACAAACCAACAAACCAACAAGCCAACAAACCAACAAACCAACAAACCAACAAACCAACAAACCAATAAACCAACAAACCAACAAGCCAACAAGCCAACAAACCAACAAACCAACAAACCAACAAACCAACAAGCCAACAAGCCAACAAACCAACAAACCAACAAACAAATAAACCAACAAACCAACAAACCAACAAACCACCAAACCAACAAACCAACAAACCAACAAACCAACAAACCAACAAGCCAACAAACCAACAAACCAACAAACCAACAAACCAACAAACCAACAAACAAATAAACCAACAAACCAACAAACCAACAAACCAACAAACCAACAAACCAACAAACCAAAAAACCAACAAACCAACAAACCAAAAAACCAACAAACCAACAAACCAACAAGCCAACAAGCCAACAAACCAACAAACCAACAAACCAACAAACCAAGTAACCAACGAACCAACAAATAAACAAACCAACAAACAAACAAACCAACAAACGAACAAACCAACAAACCAACAAACCAACAAACGAACAAGCCAACAAGCCAACAAACCAACAAGCCAACAAACTAACCAACCAACAAACCAACAAACGAACAAACCAACAAACCAACAAACCAACAAGCCAATAAGCCAACAAACCAGCAAACCAACAAACCAACAAACGAACAAACCAACAAACCAACAACCCAACAAGCCAACAAGCCAACAAACCAACACACCAACAAACCAACAAACCAACAAACCAACAAACCAACAAACCAACAAACCAACAAACCAACAAACCAACAAACAAACAAACCAACAAACGAACAAACCAACAAACCAAAAAACCAACAAACCAACAAGCCAACAAGCCAACAAACAAACAAGCCAACAAACGAACAAACCAACAAACCAACAAACGAACAAACCAACAAACCAACAAACCAACAAACCAACAAGCCAACAAGCCAACAAGCCAACAAACCAACAAACCAACAAACCAACAAACGAACAAACCAACAAACCAATAAGTCAACAATCAAACAAACCAACAAACCAACAAACCAACAAACCAAAAAACCAACAAACCATTCAAAACAACAAACCAACAAACCAACAAACAAACAAACAAACAAACCAACAAACTAACAAGCCAAGAAGCCAACGAACCACCAAATCAACAAACCAATAAACCAATAAACCAACAAACAAACAAACCAACAAACGAACAAACCAACAAACCAAAAAACTAACAAACCAACAAGCCAACAAGCCAACAAACAAACAAGCCAACAAACGAACAAACCAACAAACCAACAAACGAACAAACCAACAAACCAACAAACCAACAAACCAACAAACCAACAAGCCAACAAGCCAACAAACCAACAAACCAGCAAACCAACAAACGAACAAACCAACAAACCAACAAGTCAACAAGCAAACAAACCAACAAACCAACAAACCAACAAACCAACAAACCATTCAAAACAACAAACCAACAAACCAACAAACCTACAAGCCAACAAGCCAATAAACCAACAAACCAACAAACCAACAAACGAACAAACCAACAAACAAACAAATCAACAAACCAACAAACCAACAAACCAACAAACCAACAAGCCAACAAACCAACAAACCAACAAACCAACAAACCAACAAACCAACAAACCAACAAACCGACAAGCCAACAAGCCAACAAACCAACAAACCAACAAACCAACAAGCCAAAAAACCAACAAACCAACATGCCAGCAAACTAAGTAACCAACAAGCCAACAAACCAACAAACCAACAAACAAGTAAACCAACAAACCAAGTAAACAAAAGGCCAACAAACTAACAAACCAACAATCCAACAATCCAACAAACCAACAAGCCAACAAGCCAGCAAACCAACAAACAAATAAACAAACAAACCAACAAACCAACAAACCAACAAGCCAACAAACCAACAAAGCAAAAAACCAACAAACCAACAAGCCAACATGCCAACAAACCAACAAACTAACAAACCAACAAACGAACTAACCAACAAACCAACAAGCCAACAAGCCAACAAACCAACAAACCAACAAACCAACAAACCAACAAACCAACAAACCAACAAGCCAACAAACCAACAAACCAACAAACCAACAAACCAACAAACCAACAAACAAATAAACCAACAAACCAACAAACCAACAAACCAACAAACCAACAAACCAACAAACCAACAAACCAAAAAACCAACAAACCAACAAACCAAAAAACCAACAAACCAACAAACCAACAAGCCAACAAGCCAACAAACCAACAAACCAACAAACCAACAAACCAAGTAACCAACGAACCAGCAAATGAACAAACCAACAAACAAACAAACCAACAAACGAACAAACCAACAAACCAACAAACCAACAAACGAACAAGCCAACAAGCCAACAAACCAACAAGCCAACAAACTAACAAACCAACAAACCAACAAACGAACAAACCAACAAACCAACAAACCAACAAGCCAATAAGCCAACAAACCAGCAAACCAACAAACCAACAAACGAACAAACCAACAAACCAACAAGCCAACAAGCCAACAAGCCAACACACCAACAAACCAACAAACCAACAAACCAACAAACCAACAAACCAACAAACTAACAAACCAACAAACCAACAAACCAACAAACAAACAAACCAACAAACGAACAAACCAACAAACCAAAAAACCAACAAACCAACAAGCCAACAAGCCAACAAACAAACAAGCCAACAAACGAACAAACCAACAAACCAACAAACGAACAAACCAACAAACCAACAAACCAACAAACCAACAAGCCAACAAGCCAACAAGCCAACAAAACAACAAACCAACAAACCAACAAACGAACAAACCAACAAACCAACAAGTCAACAATCAAACAAACCAACAAACCAACAAACCAACAAACCAAAAAACCAACAAACCATTCAAAACAACAAACCAACAAACCAACAAATAAACAAACAAACAAACCAACAAACTAACAAGCCAAGAAGCCAACGAACCACCAAATCAACAAACCAATAAACCAACAAACCAACAAACAAACAAACCAACAAACGAACAAACCAACAAACCAAAAAACTAACAAACCAACAAGCCAACAAGCCAACAAACAAACAAGCCAACAAACGAACAAACCAACAAACCAACAAACGAACAAACCAACAAACCAACAAACCAACAAACCAACAAGCCAACAAGTCAACAAGCAAACAAACCAACAAACCAACAAACCAACAAACCAACAAACCATTCAAAACAACAAACCAACAAACCAACAAACGAACAAACCAACAAACCAACAAGTCAACAATCAAACAAACCAACAAACCAACAAACCAACAAACCAAAAAACCAACAAACCATTCAAAACAACAAACCAACAAACCAACAAACAAACAAACAAACAAACCAACAAACTAACAAGCCAAGAAGCCAACGAACCACCAAATCAACAAACCAATAAACCAACAAACCAACAAACAAACAAACCAACAAACGAACAAACCAACAAACCAAAAAACTAACAAACCAACAAGCCAACAAGCCAACAAACAAACAAGCCAACAAACGAACAAACCAACAAACCAACAAACGAACAAACCAACAAACCAACAAACCAACAAACCAACAAGCCAACAAGCCAACAAACCAACAAACCAACAAACCAACAAACGAACAAACCAACAAACCAACAAGTCAACAAGCAAACAAACCAACAAACCAACAAACCAACAAACCAACAAACCATTTAAAACAACAAACCAACAAACCAACAAACCTACAAGCCAACAAGCCAATAAACCAACAAACCAACAAACCAACAAACGAACAAACCAACAAACAAACAAATCAACAAACCAACAAACCAACAAACCAACAAACCAACAAGCCAACAAACCAACAAACCAACAAACCAACAAACCAACAAACCAACAAACCAACAAACCAACATGCCAACAAGCCAACAAACCAACAAACCAACAAGCCAACAAACCAACAAACCAACAAACCAACATGCCAGCAAACTAAGTAACCAACAAGCCAACAAACCAACAAACCAACAAACAAGTAAACCAACAAACCAAGTAAACAAAAGGCCAACAAACTAACAAACCAACAATCCAACAATCCAACAAACCAACAAGCCAACAAGCCAGCAAACCAACAAACAAATAAACAAACAAACCAACAAACCAACAAACCAACAAACCAACAAACCAAAAAACCAACAAACCAACAAGCCAACATGCCAACAAACCAACAAACTAACAAACCAACAAACGAACTAACCAACAAACCAACAAGCCAACAAGCCAACAAACCAACAAACCAACAAACCAACAAACCAACAAACCAACAAACCAACAAGCCAACAAACCAACAAACCAACAAACCAACAAACCAACAAACCAACAAACAAATAAACCAACAAACCAACAAACCAACAAACCAACAAACCAACAAACCAACAAACCAACAAACCAACAAACCAAAAAACCAACAAACCAACAAACCAAAAAACCAACAAACCAACAAACCAACAAACCAACAAACCAAGTAACCAACGAACCAACAAATGAACAAACCAACAAACAAGCAAACCAACAAACGAACAAACCAACAAACCAACAAACCAACAAACGAACAAGCCAACAAGCCAACAAACCAACAAGCCAACAAACTAACAAACCAACAAACCAACAAACGAACAAACCAACAAACCAACAAACCAACAAGCCAATAAGCCAACAAACCAGCAAACCAACAAACCAACAAACAAACAAACCAACAAACCAACAAGCCAACAAGCCAACAAGCCAACAAACCAACACACCAACAAACCAACAAACCAACAAACCAACAAACCAACAAACCAACAAACAAACAAACCAACAAACGAACAAACCAACAAACCAAAAAACCAACAAACCAACAAGCCAACAAGCCAACAAACAAACAAGCCAACAAACGAACAAACCAACAAACCAACAAACGAACAAACCAACAAACCAACAAACCAACAAACCAACAAACCAACAAGCCAACAAGCCAACAAGCCAACAAAACAACAAACCAACAAACCAACAAACGAACAAACCAACAAACCAACAAGTCAACAATCAAACAAACCAACAAACCAACAAACCAACAAACCAAAAAACCAACAAACCAACAAACCAACAAGCCAACAAGCCAACAAACCAACAAACCAACAAACCAACAAACGAACAAACCAACAAACCAACAAGTCAACAAGCAAACAAACCAACAAACCAACAAACCAACAAACCAACAAACCATTCAAAACAACAAACCAACAAACCAACAAACCTACAAGCCAACAAGCCAATAAACCAACAAACCAACAAACCAACAAACCAACAAACCAACAAACCAAAAAACCAACAAACCAACAAACCAAAAAACCAACAAACCAACAAACCAACAAACCAACAAGCCAATAAGCCAACAAACCAGCAAACCAACAAACCAACAAACGAACAAACCAACAAACCAACAACCCAACAAGCCAACAAGCCAACAAACCAACACACCAACAAACCAACAAACCAACAAACCAACAAACCAACAAACCAACAAACCAACAAACAAACAAACCAACAAACGAACAAACCAACAAACCAAAAAACCAACAAACCAACAAGCCAACAAGCCAACAAACAAACAAGCCAACAAACGAACAAACCAACAAACCAACAAACGAACAAACCAACAAACCAACAAACCAACAAACCAACAAGCCAACAAGCCAACAAGCCAACAAACCAACAAACCAACAAACCAACAAACGAACAAACCAACAAACCAATAAGTCAACAATCAAACAAACCAACAAACCAACAAACCAACAAACCAAAAAACCAACAAACCATTCAAAACAACAAACCAACAAACCAACAAACAAACAAACAAACAAACCAACAAACTAACAAGCCAAGAAGCCAACGAACCACCAAATCAACAAACCAATAAACCAATAAACCAACAAACAAACAAACCAACAAACGAACAAACCAACAAACCAAAAAACTAACAAACCAACAAGCCAACAAGCCAACAAACAAACAAGCCAACAAACGAACAAACCAACAAACCAACAAACGAACAAACCAACAAACCAACAAACCAACAAACCAACAAACCAACAAGCCAACAAGCCAACAAACCAACAAACCAGCAAACCAACAAACGAACAAACCAACAAACCAACAAGTCAACAAGCAAACAAACCAACAAACCAACAAACCAACAAACCAACAAACCATTCAAAACAACAAACCAACAAACCAACAAACCTACAAGCCAACAAGCCAATAAACCAACAAACCAACAAACCAACAAACGAACAAACCAACAAACAAACAAATCAACAAACCAACAAACCAACAAACCAACAAACCAACAAGCCAACAAACCAACAAACCAACAAACCAACAAACCAACAAACCAACAAACCAACAAACCGACAAGCCAACAAGCCAACAAACCAACAAACCAACAAACCAACAAGCCAAAAAACCAACAAACCAACATGCCAGCAAACTAAGTAACCAACAAGCCAACAAACCAACAAACCAACAAACAAGTAAACCAACAAACCAAGTAAACAAAAGGCCAACAAACTAACAAACCAACAATCCAACAATCCAACAAACCAACAAGCCAACAAGCCAGCAAACCAACAAACAAATAAACAAACAAACCAACAAACCAACAAACCAACAAACCAACAAACCAACAAAGCAAAAAACCAACAAACCAACAAGCCAACATGCCAACAAACCAACAAACTAACAAACCAACAAACGAACTAACCAACAAACCAACAAGCCAACAAGCCAACAAACCAACAAACCAACAAACCAACAAACCAACAAACCAACAAACCAACAAGCCAACAAACCAACAAACCAACAAACCAACAAACCAACAAACCAACAAACAAATAAACCAACAAACCAACAAACCAACAAACCAACAAACCAACAAACCAACAAACCAACAAACCAAAAAACCAACAAACCAACAAACCAAAAAACCAACAAACCAACAAACCAACAAGCCAACAAGCCAACAAACCAACAAACCAACAAACCAACAAACCAAGTAACCAACGAACCAACAAATGAACAAACCAACAAACAAACAAACCAACAAACGAACAAACCAACAAGCCAACAAACCAACAAACGAACAAGCCAACAAGCCAACAAACCAACAAGCCAACAAACTAACAAACCAACAAACCAACAAACGAACAAACCAACAAACCAACAAACCAACAAGCCAATAAGCCAACAAACCAGCAAACCAACAAACCAACAAACGAACAAACCAACAAACCAACAAGCCAACAAGCCAACAAGCCAACACACCAACAAACCAACAAACCAACAAACCAACAAACCAACAAACCAACAAACTAACAAACCAACAAACCAACAAACCAACAAACAAACAAACCAACAAACGAACAAACCAACAAACCAAAAAACCAACAAACCAACAAGCCAACAAGCCAACAAACAAACAAGCCAACAAACGAACAAACCAACAAACCAACAAACGAACAAACCAACAAACCAACAAACCAACAAACCAACAAGCCAACAAGCCAACAAGCCAACAAAACAACAAACCAACAAACCAACAAACGAACAAACCAACAAACCAACAAGTCAACAATCAAACAAACCAACAAACCAACAAACCAACAAACCAAAAAACTAACAAACCATTCAAAACAACAAACCAACAAACCAACAAATAAACAAACAAACAAACCAACAAACTAACAAGCCAAGAAGCCAACGAACCACCAAATCAACAAACCAATAAACCAACAAACCAACAAACAAACAAACCAACAAACGAACAAACCAACAAACCAAAAAACTAACAAACCAACAAGCCAACAAGCCAACAAACAAACAAGCCAACAAACGAACAAACCAACAAACCAACAAACGAACAAACCAACAAACCAACAAACCAACAAACCAACAAGCCAACAAGTCAACAAGCAAACAAACCAACAAACCAACAAACCAACAAACCAACAAACCATTCAAAACAACAAACCAACAAACCAACAAACGAACAAACCAACAAACCAACAAGTCAACAATCAAACAAACCAACAAACCAACAAACCAACAAACCAAAAAACCAACAAACCATTCAAAACAACAAACCAACAAACCAACAAACAAACAAACAAACAAACCAACAAACTAACAAGCCAAGAAGCCAACGAACCACCAAATCAACAAACCAATAAACCAACAAACCAACAAACAAACAAACCAACAAACGAACAAACCAACAAACCAAAAAACTAACAAACCAACAAGCCAACAAGCCAACAAACAAACAAGCCAACAAACGAACAAACCAACAAACCAACAAACGAACAAACCAACAAACCAACAAACCAACAAACCAACAAGCCAACAAGCCAACAAACCAACAAACCAACAAACCAACAAACGAACAAACCAACAAACCAACAAGTCAACAAGCAAACAAACCAACAAACCAACAAACCAACAAACCAACAAACCATTCAAAACAACAAACCAACAAACCAACAAACCTACAAGCCAACAAGCCAATAAACCAACAAACCAACAAACCAACAAACGAACAAACCAACAAACAAACAAATCAACAAACCAACAAACCAACAAACCAACAAACCAACAAGCCAACAAACCAACAAACCAACAAACCAACAAACCAACAAACCAACAAACCAACAAACCAACATGCCAACAAGCCAACAAACCAACAAACCAACAAGCCAACAAACCAACAAACCAACAAACCAACATGCCAGCAAACTAAGTAACCAACAAGCCAACAAACCAACAAACCAACAAACAAGTAAACCAACAAACCAAGTAAACAAAAGGCCAACAAACTAACAAACCAACAATCCAACAATCCAACAAACCAACAAGCCAACAAGCCAGCAAACCAACAAACAAATAAACAAACAAACCAACAAACCAACAAACCAACAATCCAACAAACCAAAAAACCAACAAACCAACAAGCCAACATGCCAACAAACCAACAAACTAACAAACCAACAAACGAACTAACCAACAAACCAACAAGCCAACAAGCCAACAAACCAACAAACCAACAAACCAACAAACCAACAAACCAACAAACCAACAAGCCAACAAACCAACAAACCAACAAACCAACAAACCAACAAACCAACAAACAAATAAACCAACAAACCAACAAACCAACAAACCAACAAACCAACAAACCAACAAACCAACAAACCAACAAACCAAAAAACCAACAAACCAACAAACCAAAAAACCAACAAACCAACAAACCAACAAGCCAACAAGCCAACAAACCAACAAACCAACAAACCAACAAACCAAGTAACCAACGAACCAACAAATGAACAAACCAACAAACAAGCAAACCAACAAACGAACAAACCAACAAACCAACAAACCAACAAACGAACAAGCCAACAAGCCAACAAACCAACAAGCCAACAAACTAACAAACCAACAAACCAACAAACGAACAAACCAACAAACCAACAAACCAACAAGCCAATAAGCCAACAAACCAGCAAACCAACAAACCAACAAACAAACAAACCAACAAACCAACAAGCCAACAAGCCAACAAGCCAACAAACCAACACACCAACAAACCAACAAACCAACAAACCAACAAACCAACAAACCAACAAACAAACAAACCAACAAACGAACAAACCAACAAACCAAAAAACCAACAAACCAACAAGCCAACAAGCCAACAAACAAACAAGCCAACAAACGAACAAACCAACAAACCAACAAACGAACAAACCAACAAACCAACAAACCAACAAACCAACAAGCCAACAAGCCAACAAGCCAACAAAACAACAAACCAACAAACCAACAAACGAACAAACCAACAAACCAACAAGTCAACAATCAAACAAACCAACAAACCAACAAACCAACAAACCAAAAAACCAACAAACCATTCAAAACAACAAACCAACAAACCAACAAACAAACAAACAAACAAACCAACAAACTAACAAGCCAAGAAGCCAACGAACCACCAAATCAACAAACCAATAAACCAACAAACCAACAAACAAACAAACCAACAAACGAACAAACCAACAAACCAAAAAACTAACAAACCAACAAGCCAACAAGCCAACAAACAAACAAGCCAACAAACGAACAAACCAACAAACCAGCAAACGAACAAACCAACAAACCAACAAACCAACAAACCAACAAGCCAACAAGTCAACAAGCAAACAAACCAACAAACCAACAAACCAACAAACCAACAAACCATTCAAAACAACAAACCAACAAACCAACAAACCTACAAGCCAACAAGCCAATAAACCAACAAACCAACAAACCAACAAACGAACAAACCAACAAACAAACAAATCAACAAACCAACAAACCAACAAACCAACAAACCAACAAGCCAACAAACCAACAAACCAACAAACCAACAAACCAACAAACCAACAAACCAACAAACCAACAAACCAACAAACCGACAAGCCAACAAGCCAACAAACCAACAAACCAAAAACCAACAAACCAACAAACCAACAAACCAACATGCCAACAAGCCAACAAACCAACAAACCAACAAGCCAACAAACCAACAAACCAACAAACCAACATGCCAGCAAACTAAGTAACCAACAAGCCAACAAACCAACAAACAAGTAAACCAACAAACCAAGTAAACAAACGGCCAACAAACTAACAAACCAACAATCCAACAAGCCAACAAAACAACAAACCAACAAGCCAACAAGCCAACAAACAAGTAAACCAACAAACCAAGTAAACAAAAGGCCAACAAACTAACAAACCAACAATCCAACAATCCAACAAACCAACAAGCCAACAAGCCAGCAAACCAACAAACAAATAAACAAACAAACCAACAAACCAACAAACCAACAAACCAACAAACCAAAAAACCAACAAACCAACAAGCCAACATGCCAACAAACCAACAAACTAACAAACCAACAAACGAACTAACCAACAAACCAACAAGCCAACAAGCCAACAAACCAACAAACCAACAAACCAACAAACCAACAAACCAACAAACCAACAAGCCAACAAACCAACAAACCAACAAACCAACAAATAAACAAACCAACAAACAAATAAACCAACAAACCAACAAACCAACAAACCAACAAACCAACAAACCAACAAACCAACAAACCAAAAAACCAACAAACCAACAAACCAAAAAACCAACAAACCAACAAACCAACAAGCCAACAAGCCAACAAACCAACAAACCAACAAACCAACAAACCAAGTAACCAACGAACCAACAAATGAACAAACCAACAAACAAACAAACCAACAAACGAACAAACCAACAAACCAACAAACCAACAAACGAACAAGCCAACAAGCCAACAAACCAACAAGCCAAAAAACTAACAAACCAACAAACCAACAAACGAACAAACCAACAAACCAACAAACCAACAAGCCAATAAGCGAACAAACCAGCAAACCAACAAACCAACAAACAAACAAACCAACAAACCAACAAGCCAACAAGCCAACAAGCCAACAAACCAACACACCAACAAACCAACAAACCAACAAACCAACAAACCAACAAACCAACAAACAAACAAACCAACAAACGAACAAACCAACAAACCAAAAAACCAACAAACCAACAAGCCAACAAGCCAACAAACAAACAAGCCAACAAACGAACAAACCAACAAACCAACAAACGAACAAACCAACAAACCAACAAACCAACAAACCAACAAGCCAACAAGCCAACAAGCCAACAAAACAACAAACCAACAAACCAACAAACGAACAAACCAACAAACCAACAAGTCAACAATCAAACAAACCAACAAACCAACAAACCAACAAACCAAAAAACCAACAAACCATTCAAAACAACAAACCAACAAACCAACAAACAAACAAACAAACAAACCAACAAACTAACAAGCCAAGAAGCCAACGAACCACCAAATCAACAAACCAATAAACCAACAAACCAACAAACAAACAAACCAACAAACGAACAAACCAACAAACCAAAAAACTAACAAACCAACAAGCCAACAAGCCAACAAACAAACAAGCCAACAAACGAACAAACCAACAAACCAACAAACGAACAAACCAACAAACCAACAAACCAACAAACCAACAAGCCAACAAGTCAACAAGCAAACAAACCAACAAACCAACAAACCAACAAACCAACAAACCATTCAAAACAACAAACCAACAAACCAACAAACTTACAAGCCAACAAGCCAATAAACCAACAAACCAACAAACCAACAAACGAACAAACTAACAAACAAACAAATCAACAAACCAACAAACCAACAAACCAACAAACCAACAAGCCAACAAACCAACAAACCAACAAACCAACAAACCAACAAACCAACAAACCAACAAACCAACAAACCAACAAACCGACAAGCCAACAAGCCAACAAACCAACAAACCAAAAACCAACAAACCAACAAACCAACAAACCAACATGCCAACAAGCCAACAAACCAACAAACCAACAAGCCAACAAACCAACAAACCAACAAACCAACATGCCAGCAAACTAAGTAACCAACAAGCCAACAAACCAACAAACAAGTAAACCAACAAACCAAGTAAACAAACGGCCAACAAACTAACAAACCAACAATCCAACAATCCAACAAACCAACAAGCCAACAAGCCAGCAAACCAACAAACAAATAAACAAACAAACCAACAAACCAACAAACCTCCAAACCAACAAACCAAAAAACCAACAAACCAACAAGCCAACATGCCAACAAACCAACAAACTAACAAACCAACAAACGAACTAACCAACAAACCAACAAGCCAACAAGCCAACAAAACAACAAACCAACAAACCAACATCCCAACAAACCAACAAGCCAACAAACCAACAAACCAACAAGCCAACAAACCAACAAACAAATAAACCAACAAACCAACAAACCAACAAACCAACAAATCAACAAACTAACAAACCAACAAGCCAACAAACCAACAAACCAACAAGCCAACAAACCAACAAACCAACAAACCAACAAGCCAACAAGCCAACAAACCAACAAACCAACAAGCCAACAAACCAACAAACTAACAAACCAAGATGCCAACAAACCAACAAACTAAGTAACCAACAAGCCAACAAAACAACAAACCAACAAGCCAACAAGCCAACAAACCAACAAACCAACAAGCCAACAAGCCAACAAACCAACAAACCAACACACCAATAAGCCAACAAACCAACAAACAAATAAACCAACAAACCAACAAACCAACAAACCAACAAACCAACAAACCAACAAACCAAAAAACCAACAAACCAACAAACCAACAAACCAACAAACCAACAAACCAACAAACCAACAAGCCAACAAACCAACAAGCCAACAAACCAACAAACCAACAAGCCAACAAACCAACAGACCAACAAACCAACATGCCAACAAACCAACAAACTAAGTAAACAACAAGCCAACAAACCAATAAACCAACAAGCCAACAAGCCAACAGACCAACAAACCAACAAGCCAACAAACCAACAAACCAATAAACCAACAAGCCAACAAACCAACAAACAAATAAACCAACAAACCAACAAACCAACAAACCAACAAACCAACAAACCAACAAACCAAAAAACCAACAAACCTACAAGCCAACAAGCCAACAAACCAACAAACTAACAAACCAACAAACGAACTAACCAACAAACCAACAAGCCAACAAGCCAACAAACAAACAAGCCAACAAACCAACAAACCAACAAACCAACAAACCAACAAGCCAATAAGCCAACAAACCAACAAACCAACAAACCAACAAACCAACAAACCAACAAACGAACAAACCAACAAACCAACAAGCCAACAAGCCAACAAACCAACACACCAACAAACCAACAAACCAACAAACCAACAAACCAACAAACCAACAAACCAACAAACCAACAAACCAACAAACCAACAAACAAACAAACCAACAAACGAACAAACCAACAAACCAAAAAACCAACAAACCAACAAGCCAACAAACAAACAAGCCAACAAACGAACAAACCAACAAACCAACAAACGAACAAACCAACAAACCAACAAACTAACAAACCAACAAGCCAACAAGCCAACAAGCCAACAAGCCAAAAAACCAACAAACCAACAAACCAACAAACGAACAAACCAACAAACCAACAAGTCAACAAGCCAACAAACCAACAAGCCAACAAGCCAACAAACCAACAAACCAACAAACCAACAAACCAACAAACGAACTAACCAAAAAACAAACAAACCAACAAACCAACAAACCAACAAACCAACAAGCCAACAAACCAACAAACCAAAAAACCAACAAACCTACAAACCAACAAACCAACAAACTAACAAACCACAAAGCCAACAAGCCAACAAACCAACAAACTAAAAACCAACAAACCAACAAACTAACAAGCCAAGAAGCCAACGAACCAACAAATCAACAAACCAACAAACGAATAAACCAACAAACCAACAAACAAACAAGCCAAAAAGCCAACAAACCAACAAGCCAACAAACCAACAAGCCAACAAGCCAACAAACCAACAAACCAACAAACCAACAAACCAACAAACGAACTAACCAACAAACAAACAAACCAACAAACCAACAAACCAACAAACCAACAAGCCAACAAACCATGAAACCAACAAACCAACAAACCAACAAACCAAAAAACCAACAAACCAACAAACCACAAAGCCAACAAGCCAACAAACCAACAAACCAAAAACCAACAAACCAACAAACCAACAAGCCAACAAGCCAACAAACCAACAAACCAACAAACCAACAAACAAATAAACTAACAAACCAACAAACCAACAAACCACCAAACCAACAAACCAACAAAAGAACAAACCAACAAACCAACAAACCAACAAACCAACAAGCCAACAAACCAACAAGCCAACAAACCAGCAAACCAACAAGCCAACAAACCAACAAACCAACAAACCAACATACCAACAAACCAACAAACTAAGTAACCAACAAGCCAACAAACCAATAAACCAACAAGCCAACAAACCAACAAACCAACAAACCAACAAGCCAACAAGCCAACAAACCAACAAACCAACAAACCAACAAACAAATAAACTAACAAACCAACAAACCAACAAACCACCAAACCAACAAACCAACAAACCAACAAACCAACAAACCAACAAACCAACAAACCAACAAGCCAACAAACCAACAAGCCAACAAACCAGCAAACCAACAAGCCAACAAACCAACAAACCAACAAACCAACATGCCAACAAACCAACAAACTAAGTAACCAACAAGCCAACAAACCAATAAACCAACAAGCCAACAAACCTACAAGCCAACAAACCAACAAACAAATAAACCAACAAACCAACAAACCAACAAACCAACAAACCAACAAACCAAAAAACCAACAAACCAACAAGCCAACAAGCCAACAAACCAACAAACTAACAAACCAACAAACGAACTAACCAACAAACCAACAAGCCAGCAAGCCAACAAACTAACAAGCCAACAAACCAACAAACCAACAAACCAAGTAACCAAACAGCAAACAAACTAACAAACCAACAAGCCAACAAGCCAACAAACCAACAAACCAACAAACCAACAAACCTACAAACCAACAAACCAACAAACAAATAAACCAACAAACCAACAAACCAACAAACCAACAAACCAACAAACCAACAAACAAATAAACCAACAAACCAACAAACCAACAAACCAACAAACTAACAAACCAACAAACCAACAAACCTACAAACCAATTAACCAACAAACCAACAAACGAACAAACCAACAAACCAACAAACCAAAAAACCAAAAAACCAACAAACCAACAAACCTACAAACCAACAAACCAGCAAACAAATAAACCAACAAACAACAAACCAACAAACCAACAAACCAACAAACAAGTAAACCAAGAAACCAACAAACCAAAAACCAAAAAACCAACAAACCAACAAACCAACAAACCAACACACCAACAAACCAACAAACCAACAAACCAACAAACCAACAAACCAACAAACCAACAAACCAACAAACCAACAAACCAACAAACCAACAAACAAACAAACCAACAAACGAACAAACCAACAAACCAAAAAACCAACAAACCAACAAGCCAACAAACAAACAAGCCAACAAACGAACAAACCAACAAACCAACAAACGAACAAACCAACAAACCAACAAACTAACAAACCAACAAGCCAACAAGCCAACAAGCCAACAAGCCAACAAACCAACAAACCAACAAGCCAACAAACGAACAAACCAACAAACCAACAAGTCAACAAGCCAACAAACCAACAAGCCAACAAGCCAACAAACCAACAAACCAACAAACCAACAAACCAACAAACGAACTAACCAAAAAACAAACAAACCAACAAACCAACAAACCAACAAACCAACAAGCCAACAAACCAACAAACCAAAAAACCAACAAACCTACAAACCAACAAACCAACAAACTAACAAACCACAAAGCCAACAAGCCAACAAACCAACAAACCAAAAACCAACAAACCAACAAACTAACAAGCCAAGAAGCCAACGAACCAACAAATCAACAAACCAACAAACAAATAAACCAACAAACCAACAAACAAACAAGCCAAAAAGCCAACAAACCAACAAGCCAACAAACCAACAAGCCAACAAGCCAACAAACCAACAAACCAACAAACCAACAAACCAACAAACGAACTAACCAACAAACAAACAAACCAACAAACCAACAAACCAACAAACCAACAAGCCAACAAACCAACAAACCAACAAACCAACAAACCAACAAACCAACAAACCAACAAACCAACAAACCACAAAGCCAACAAGCCAACAAACCAACAAACCAAAAACCAACAAACCAACAAACCAACAAGCCAACAAGCCAACAAACCAACAAACCAACAAACCAACAAACAAATAAACTAACAAACCAACAAACCAACAAACCACCAAACCAACAAACCAACAAACCAACAAACCAACAAACCAACAAACCAACAAACCAACAAGCCAACAAACCAACAAGCCAACAAACCAGCAAACCAACAAGCCAACAAACCAACAAACCAACAAACCAACATGCCAACAAACCAACAAACTAAGTAACCAACAAGCCAACAAACCAATAAACCAACAAGCCAACAAACCAACAAGCCAACAAACCAACAAACAAATAAACCAACAAACCAACAAACCAACAAACCAACAAACCAACAAACCAAAAAACCAACAAACCAACAAGCCAACAAGCCAACAAACCAACAAACTAACAAACCAAAAAACGAACTAACCAACAAACCAACAAGCCAGCAAGCCAACAAACTAACAAGCCAACAAACCAACAAACCAACAAACCAAGTAACCAAACAGCAAACAAACTAACAAACCAACAAGCCAACAAGCCAACAAACCAACAAACCAACAAAGCAACAAGCCAACAAGCCAACAAACCAACAAACCAACAATCCAACAAACCAACAAACCAACAAGCCAACAAGCCAACAAACCAACAAACCAACAAACCAACAAACCAACAAGCCAACAAACCAACAAACCTACAAGCCAACAAACCAACAAACCAACAAACCAACAAACCAACAAGCCAACAAGCCAACAAACCAACAAACCAACAAGCCCACAAACCAACAAATGAACAAACCAACATGCCAACAAACCAACAAATCAACAAATCAACAAACCAACAAACCAAGAAACCAACAAACCAACAAACCAACAAACCAAAAAACCAACAAACCAACTAACCAACAAACCATCAAACGAACAAACCAACAAACCAACAAATCAACAAACCAACAAACCAATAAACCATCAAACCAACAAACCAACAAGCCAACAAACCAACAAACCAACAAACCAACAAACCAATTAACCAACAAACCAACAAACGAACAAACCAACAAACCAACAAACCAACAAACCAACAAACCAACAAACCTACAAACCAACAAACCAACAAACAAATAAACCAACAAACCAACAAACCAACAAACCAACAAACCAACAAACAAATAAACCAACAAACCAACAAACCAACAAACCAACAAACTAACAAACCAACAAACCAACAAACCAACAAACCAATTAACCAACAAACCAACAAACGAACAAACCAACAAACCAACAAACCAAAAAACCAAAAAACCAACAAACCAACAAACCTACAAACCAACAAACCAACAAACAAATAAACCAACAAACAACAAACCAACAAACCAACAAACCAACAAACAAGTAAACCAAGAAACCAACAAACCAAAAACCAAAAAACCAACAAACCAACAAACCAACAAACCAACAAACCAGCAAACCAAAAACCAACAAACCAACAAACCAACAAACCAACAAACCAACAAACCAACAAACCAACAAACCAACAAACCAACAAACCAACAAACCAACAAACCAACAAACCACCAAACCAACAAACCAACAAACCAACAAACCAACAAACCAACAAACCAACAAACCAACAAGCCAACAAACCAACAAACCAACAAACCAACAAACCAACAAACAAATAAACCAACAAACCAACAAACCAACAAACCACCAAACCACCAAACCAACAAACCAACAAACCAACCAACCAACAAACCAACAAACCAACAAGCCAACAAACCAACAAACCAACAAGCCAACAAACCAACAAACCAACAAACCAACAAGCCAACAAGCCAACAAGCCAACAAACCAACAAACCAACAAGCCAACAAACCAACAAACCAACAAACCAACATGCCAACAAACCAACAAACTAAGTAACCAACAAGCCAACAAACCAACAAACCAACAAGCCAACAAGCCAACAAACCAACAAACCAACAAGCCGACAAACCAACAAACCAACAAACCAACAAACCAACAAGCCAACAAACCAACAAACAAATAAACCAACAAACCATTAAACCAACAAACCAACAAACCAACAAACCAAAAAACCAACAAACCAACAAGCCAACAAGCCAACAAACCAACAAACTAACAAACCAACAAACGAACTAACCAACAAACCAACAAGCAAACAAGCCAACAAACCAACAAACCAACAAACTAAGTAACCAACAAGCCAACAAACCAACAAGCCAACAAACCAACAAACCAACAAGCCAACAAACCAACAAACCAAAAAACCAACAAACCAACAAGCCAACAAGCCAACAAACCAACAAACTAATAAACCAACAAACGAACTAACCAACAAACCAACAAGCCAGCAAGCCAACAAACCAACAAGCCAACAAACCAACAAACCAACAAACCAAGTAACCAAACAGCAAACAAACTAACAAACCAACAAGCCAACAAGCCAACAAACTAGCAAACCAACAAAGCAACAAGCCAACAAGCCAACAAACCAACAAACCAACAAGCCAACAAACCAACAAACCAACAAACCAACAAGCCAACAAACCAACAAACCAACAAACCAACAAACCAACAAACCAACAAACCAACAAGCCAACAAACCAACAAACCTACAAGCCAACAAACCAACAAACCAACAAACCAACAAACCAACAAGCCAACAAGCCAACAAATCAACAAACCAACAAGCCCACAAACCAACAAATCAACAAACCAACATGCCAACAAACCAACAAATCAACAAATCAACAAACCAACAAACCAAGAAACCAACAAACCAACAAACCAACAAACAAAAAAACCAAGAAACCAACTAACCAACAAACCATCAAACGAACAAACCAACAAACCAACAAATCAACAAACCAACAAACCAATAAACCAACAAACCAACAAACCAACAAGCCAACAAACCAACAAACCAACAAACCAACAAACCAATTAACCAACAAACCAACAAACGAACAAACCAACAAACCAACAAACCAACAAACCAACAAACCAACAAACCAACAAACCTACAAACCAACAAACCAACAAACAAATAAACCAACAAACCAACAAACCAACAAACCAACAAACCAACAAACCAACAAACCAACAAACGAACAAACCAAAAAACCAACAAACCAACAAACCTACAAACCAACAAACCAACAAACAAATAAACCAACAAACAACAAACCAACAAACCAACAAACCAACAAACAAATAAACCAAGAAACCAACAAACCAAAAACCAAAAAACCAACAAACCAACAAACCAACAAACCAACAAACCAGCAAACCAAAAACCAACAAACCAACAAACCAACAAACCAACAAACCAACAAACCAACAAACCAACAAACCAACAAACCAACAAACCACCAAACCAACAAACCAACAAACCAACAAACCAACAAACCAACAAGCCAACAAACCAACAAACCAACAAACCAACAAACCAACAAACAAATAAACCAACAAACCAACAAACCAACAAACCACCAAACCACCAAACCAACAAACCAACAAACCAACAAACCAACAAACCAACAAACCAACAAGCCAACAAACCAACAAACCAACAAGCCAACAAACCAACAAACCAACAAACCAACAAACCAACAAGCCAACAAGCCAACAAACCAACAAACCAAGAAGCCAACAACCCAACAAACAAACAAACCAACATGCCAACAAACCAACAAACTAAGTAGCCATCAAGCCAACAAACCAACAAACCAACAAGCCAACAAGCCAACAAACCAACAAACCAACAAGCCGACAAACCAACAAACCAACAAACCAACAAACCAACAAGCCAACAAACCAACAAACAAATAAGCCAACAAACCATTAAACCAACAAACCAACAAACCAACAAACCAAAAAACCAACAAACCAACAAGCCAACAAGCCAACAAACCAACAAACTAACAAACCAACAAACGAAC
This sequence comes from Atherix ibis, assembly GCA_958298945.1. Lineage (NCBI taxonomy): Eukaryota > Metazoa > Arthropoda > Insecta > Diptera > Athericidae > Atherix > Atherix ibis. The sequence continues at coordinate 65,683,032 of OY282608.1, read as the reverse complement.
TAAACAACAAACCAACAAGCCAACAAGCCAACAAACCAACAAACCAACAAACTAAGTAACCAACAAGCCAACAAACCAACAAGCCAACAAACCAACAAACCAACAAGCCAACAAACCAACAAACCAACAAACCAACAAGCCAACAAGCCAACAAACCAACAAACTAACAAGCTAACAAACCAACAAACCAACAAACCAACATGCCAACAAACCAACAAACTAAGTAACCAACAAGCCAACAAACCAACAAACCAACAAGCCAACAAACCAACAAACCAACAAACCAACAAGCCAACAAACCAACAAACCAACAAACCAACAAACCAACAACCCAACAAACCAACAGACAAATAAACTAACAAACCAACAAAATAACAAACCAACATACCAACAAACCAAAACACCAACAAACCAACAAGCCAACAAGCCAACAAACCAACAAACTAACAAACCAACAAACGAACTAACCAACAAACCAACAAGCCAACAAGCCAACAAACCAACAAACCAACAAACCAACAAACTAAGTAATCAACAAGCCAACAAACCAACAAAATAACAAGCCAACAAACCAACAAACCAACAAACCAACAAGCCAACAAACCAACAAACCAACAAACCAAAAAACCAACAAACCAACAAACCAACAAACCAACAAACCAACAAACCAACAAGCCAACAAACTAATAAACCAACAAACCAACAAACCAACAAGCCAACAAACCAACAAGCCAACAAACCAACAAACCAACAAGCCAAGTAACCAAAAAGCCAACAAACTAACAAACCAACAAGCCAACAAGCCAACAAACCAACAAAGCAACAAAGCAACAAGCCAACAAGCCAGCAAACCAACAAACCAACCAGCCAACAAACCAACAAACCAACAAGCCAACAAGCCAACAAACCAACAAACCAACAAACCAACAAACCAACAAACCAACAAACCAACAAACCAACAAACCAACAAACCAACAAGCCAACAAGCTAACAAACCAACAAACCAACAAGCGAACAAACCAACAAACCAACAAACCAACAAACCAACATGCCAACAAACCAACAAATCAACAAATTAACAAACCAACAAACCAAGAAACCAACAAACCAACAAACCAACAAACCAAAAAACCAACAAACCAACAAACCATCAAACGAACAAACCAACAAACAAACAAACCAACAAACCAACAAACCAAGAAACCGACAAACCAAAAAACAAAAAAACCAACAAACCAACAAACCAACAAGCCAACAAACCAACAAACCAACAAACCTATTAACCAACAAACCAATAAACGAACAAACCAACAAACCAACAAACCAACAAACCAACAAACCAACAAACCTTCAAACCAAGAAACCAACAAACAAATAAACCAACAAACCAACAAACAAATAAACCAACAAACCAATAAACCAACAAACCAACAAACCAACAAACCAATTAACCAACAAACCAACAAACGAACAAACCAACAAACCAACAAACCAACAAACCTACAAAACAACAAACCAACAAACAAATAAACCAACAAACCAACAAACCAACAAACCAACAAACCAACAAACAAATAAACCAAGAAACCAACAAACCAAAAACCAAAAAACCAACAAACCAACAAACCAACAAACAAACAAACCAACAAACCAGCAAACCAAAAAACCAACAAACCAACAAACCAACAAACCAACAAACCAACAAACCAACAAACCAACAAACCAACAAACCAACAAACCAACAAACCAACAAACCACCAAACCAACAAACCAACCAACCAACAAACCAACAAACCAACAAACCAACAAGCCAACAAGCCAACAAGCTAACAAACCAACAAACCAACAAACCAACAAGCAAACAAACCAACAAACCAACAAACCAACAAACCAACAAACCAACAAACCAACAAACCAACAAACAAATAAACCAACAAACCAACAAACCAACAAACCAACAAACCAACAAACCAAAAAACCAACAAACCAACAAACCGAAAAACCAACAAACCAACAAACCAACAAGCCAACAAACCAACAAACCAACAAACCAACAAACCAAAAAACCAACAAACCAACAAGCCAACAAACCAACAAGCCAACAAGCCAACAAACCAACAAGCCAACAAACCAACAAACCAACAAACCAACAAGCCAACAAGCCAACAAACCGACAAACCAACAAGCTAACAAACCAACAAACCAATATGCCAACAAACCAAAAAACTAAGTAACCAACAAACCAACAAACCAACAAACCAACAAGCCAACAAACCAACAAACCAACAAACCAACAAACCAACAAACCAACAACCCAACAAACCAACAGACAAATAAACCAACAACCCAACAAAATAACAAACCAACAAACGAACAAACCAACAAACCAACAAACCAACAAACCACAAAGCCAACAAGCCAACAAACCAACAAACCAAAAACCAACAAACCAACAAACCAACAAGCCAACAAGCCAACAAACCAACAAACCAACAAACCAACAAACAAATAAACCAACAAACCAACAAACCAACAAACCACCAAACCAACAAACGAACAAACCAACAAACCAACAAACCAACAAACTAACAAGCCAACAAACCAACAAGCCAACAAACCAACAAACCAACAAGCCAACAAACCAACAAACCAACAAACCAACATGCCAACAAACCAACAAACTAAGTAACCAACAAGCCAACAAACCAATAAACCAACAAGCCAACAAGCCAACAAACCAACAAACCAACAAGCCAACAAGCCAACAAACCAACAAACAAACAAACCAACAAACCTACAAGCCAACAAACCAACAAACAAATAAACCAACAAACCAACAAACCAACAAACCAACAAACCAACAAACCAACAAACCAACAAACCAAAAAACCAACAAACCAACAAGCCAACAAGCCAACAAACCAACAAACTAACAAACCAACAAACGAACTAACCAACAAACCAACAAGCCTGCAAGCCAACAAACCAACAAGCTAACAAACCAACAAACCAACAAACCAAGTAACCAAACAGCAAACAAACTAACAAACCAACAAGCCTGCAAGCCAACAAACCAACAAGCTAACAAACCAACAAACCAACAAACCAAGTAACCAAACAGCAAACAAACCAACAAACCAACAAGCCAACAAACCAACAAACCAACAAACCAACAACCCAACAAACCAACAGACAAATAAACCAACAAACCAACAAAATAACAAACCAACAAACCAACAAACCAAAACACCAACAAACCAACAAGTCAACAAGCCAACAAACCAACAAACTAACAAACCAACAAACGAACTAACCAACAAACCAACAAGCCAACAAGCCAACAAACTAAGTAATCAACAAGCCAACAAACCAACAAAATAACAAGCCAACAAACCAACAAACCAACAAACCAACAAGCCAACAAACCAACATACCAACAAACCAAAAAACCAACAAACCAACAAACCAACAAACCAACAAACCAACAAACCAGCAAGCCAACAAGTTAATAAACCAACAAACCAACAAACCAACAAGCCAACAAAACAACAAGCCAACAAACCAACAAACCAACAAGCCAAGTAACCAAAAAGCCAACAAACTAACAAACCAACAAGCCAACAAGCCAACAAACCAACAAACCAACAAACCAACAAAGCAACAAGATAACAAGCCAACAAACCAACAAACCAACCAGCCAACAAACCAACAAACCAACAAGCCAACATGCCAACAAACCAACAAACCAACAAACCAACAAACCAACAAACCAACAAACCAACAAACCAACAAGCCAACAAGCTAACAAACCAACAAACCAACAAGCGAACAAACCAACAAACCAACAAACCAACAAACCAACATGCCAACAAACCAACAAATCAACAAATCAACAAACCAACAAACCAACAAACCAACAAACCAACAAACCAACAAACCAAAAAACCAACAAACCAACAAACCATCAAACGAACAAACCAACAAACCAACAAACCAACAAACCAAGAAACCAACAAACCAACAAACCAAAAAACCAACAAGCCAACAAACCAACAAGCCAACAAACCAACAAACCAATTAACCAACAAACCAATAAACGAACAAACCAACAAACCAACAAACCAACAAACCAACAATCCAACAAACTAACAAACCTTCAAACCAAGAAACCAACAAACAAATAAACCAACAAACCAACAAACAAATAAACCAACAAGCTAATAAACCAACAAACCAACTAACCAACAAACCAACAAACCAACAAACCAATTAACCAACAAACCAACAAACGAACAAACCAACAAACCAACAAACCAACAAACCAACAAACCTACAAACCAACAAACCAACAAACAAATAAACCAACAAACCAACAAACCAACAAACCAACAAACCAACAAACCAACAAACAAATAAACCAAGAAACCAACAAACCAAAAACCAAAAAACCAACAAACCAACAAACCAACAAACCAACAAACCAGCAAACCAAAAACCAACAAACCAACAAACCAACAAACCAACAAACCAACAAACCAACAAACCAACAAACCAACAAACCAACAAACCAACAAACCAACAAACCAACAAACCAACAAACCTACAAACCAACAAACCAACAAACCACCAAACCAACAAACCAACCAACCAACAAACCAACAAACCAACAAACCAACAAGCCAACAAGCTAACAAACCAACAAACCAACAAACCAACAAGCCAACAAACCAACAAACCAACAAACCAACAAACCAACAAACCAACAAACCAACAAACAAATAAACCAACAAACCAACAAACCAACAAACCAACAAACCAACAAACCAACAAACCAAAAAACCAACAAACCAACAAACCAAAAAACCAACAAACCAACAAACCAACAAACCAACAAGCCAACAAACCAACAAACCAACAAACCAACAAACCAAAAAACCAACAAACCAACAAACCAACAAACCAACAAACCAACAAGCCAACAAACCAACAAACCAACAAGCCAACAAACCAACAAACCAACAAACCAACAAGCCAACAAGCCAACAAACCAGCAAACCAACAAACCAATATGCCAACAAACCAACAAACTAAGTAACCAACAAGCCAACAAACCAATAAACCAACAAGCCAACAAGCCAACAAACCAACAAACCAACAAGCCAACAAACCAACAAACCAACAAACCAACAAACCTACAAGCCAACAAACCAACAAACAAATAAACCAACAAACCTACAAGCCAACAAACCAACAAACAAATAAACCAACAAACCAACAAACCAACAAACCAACAAACCAACAAACCAACAAACCAAAAAACCAACAAACCAACAAACCAAAAAACCAACAAACCAACAAACCAACAAGCCAACAAACCAACAAACCAACAAACCAACAAACCAACAAACCAACAAACCAACAAACCTACAAACCAACAAACCAACAAACCACCAAACCAACAAACCAACCAACCAACAAACCAACAAACCAACAAACCAACAAGCCAACAAGCTAACAAACCAACAAACCAACAAACCAACAAGCCAACAAACCAACAAACCAACAAACCAACAAACCAACAAACCAACAAACCAACAAACCAAAAAACCAACAAACCAACAAACCAAAAAACCAACAAACCAACAAACCAAAAAACCAACAAACCAACAAACCAACAAGCCAACAAACCAACAAACCAACAAACCAACAAACCAACAAACCAAAAAACCAACAAACCAACAAACCAACAAACCAACAAACCAACAAACCAACAAACCTACAAACCAACAAACCAACAAACCACCAAACCAACAAACCAACCAACCAACAAACCAACAAACCAACAAACCAACAAGCCAACAAGCTAACAAACCAACAAACCAACAAACCAACAAGCCAACAAACCAACAAACCAACAAACCAACAAACCAACAAACCAACAAACCAACAAACAAATAAACCAACAAACCAACAAACCAACAAACCAACAAACCAACAAACCAACAAACCAAAAAACCAACAAACCAACAAACCAAAAAACCAACAAACCAACAAACCAACAAGCCAACAAACCAACAAACCAACAAACCAACAAACCAAAAAACCAACAAACCAACAAACCAACAAACCAACAAACCAACAAGCCAACAAACCAACAAACCAACAAGCCAACAAACCAACAAACCAACAAACCAACAAGCCAACAAACCAACAAACCAACAAACCAACAACCCAACAAACCAACAGAAAAATAAACCAACAACCCAACAAAATAACAAACCAACAAACGAACAAACCAACAAACCAACAAACTAACAAACCAACAAACCACAAAGCCAACAAGCCAACAAACCAACAAACCAAAAACCAACAAACCAACAAACCAACAAGCCAGCAAGCCAACAAACCAACCAACCAACAAACCAACAAACAAATAAACCAACAAACCAACAAACCAACAAACCACCAAACCAACAAACCAACAAACCAACAAACCAACAAACCAACAAACAAACAAACCAACAAGCCAACAAACCAACAAGCCAACAAACCAACAAACCAACAAGCCAACAAACCAACAAACCAACAAACCAACATGCCAACAAACCAACAAACTAAGTAACCAACAAGCCAACAAACCAATAAACCAACAAGCCAACAAGCCAACAAACCAACAAACCAACAAGCCAACAAACCAACAAACCAACAAACCAACAAACCTACAAGCCAACAAACCAACAAACTAATAAACCAACAAACCAACAAACCAACAAACCAACAAACCAACAAACCAAAAAACCAACAAACCAACAAGCCAACAAGCCAACAAACCAACAAACTAACAAACCAACAAACGAACTAACCAACAAACCAACAAGCCTGAAAGCCAACAAACCAACAAGCTAACAAACCAACAAACCAACAAACCAAGTAACCAAACAGCAAACAAACTAACAAACCAACAAGCCAACAAGCCAACAAACCAACAAACCAACAAAGCAACAAGCCTACAAGCCAACAAACCAACAAACCAACAAGCCAACAAACCAATAAACCAACAAGCCAACAAGCCAACAAACCAACAAACCAACAAGCCCACAAACCAACAAATTAACAAACCAACATGCCAACAAACCAACAAATCAACAAATCAACAAACCAACAAACCAAGAAACCAACAAACCAACAAACCAACAAACCAAAAAACCAACAAACCAACTAACCAACAAACCAACAAACGAACAAACCAACAAACCAACAAACCAACAAACCAACAAACCTACAAACCTACAAACCAACAAACCAACAAACAAATAAACCAACAAACCAACAAACCAACAAACCAACAAACCAACAAACCAACAAACCAACAAACCAACAAACCAACAAACCAACAAACCAAAAAACCAACAAACCAACAAACCTACAAACAAACAAACCAACAAACAAATAAACCAACAAACAACAAACCAGCAAACCAACAAACCAACAAACAAATAAACCAAGAAACCAACAAACCAAAAACCAAAAAACCAACAAACCAACAAACCAACAAACCAACAAACCAGCAAACCAAAAACCAACAAACCAACAAACCAACAAACCAACAAACCAACAAACCAACAAACCAACAAACCAACAAACCAACAAACCAACAAACCAACAAACCAACAAACCAACAAACCAACAAACCAACAAACCAACAAACCAACAAACCAACAAACCAACAAACCAACAAACCAACAAACCAACAAACCAACAAGCCAACAAGCCAACAAACCAACAAACCAACAAACCAACAAACCAACAAACAAATAAACCAACAAACCAACAAACCAACAAACCACCAAACCAACAAACCAACAAACCAACAAACCAAGAAACCAACAAGCCAACAAACCAACAAACCAACAAACCAACAAGCCAACAAGCCAACAAACCAACAAACCAACAAGCCAACAAACCAACAAACCAACAAACCAACAAGCCAACAAACCAACAAACCAACAAACCTATTAACCAACAAACCAATAAACGAACAAACCAACAAACCAACAAACCAACAAACCAACAAACCAACAAACCAACAAACCTTCAAACCAAGAAACCAACAAACAAATAAACCAACAAACCAACAAACAAATAAACCAACAAACCAATAAACCAACAAACCAACAAACAAACAAACCAACAAACCAACAAACCAATTAACCAACAAACCAACAAACGAACAAACCAACAAACCAACAAACCAACAAACCTACAAACCAACAAACCAACAAACAAATAAACCAACAAACCAACAAACCAACAAACCAACAAACCAACAAACCAACAAACAAATGAACCAAGAAACCAACAAACCAAAAACCAAAAAACCAACAAACCAACAAACCAACAAACCAACAAACCAACAAACCAGCAAACCAAAAAACCAACAAACCAACAAACAAACAAACCAACAAACCAACAAACCAACAAACCAACAAACCAACAAACCAACAAACCAACAAACCAACAAACCAACAAACCACCAAACCAACAAACCAACCAACCAACAAACCAACAAACCAACAAACCAACAAGCCAACAAGCTAACAAACCAACAAACCAACAAACCAACAAGCCAACAAACCAACAAACCAACAAACCAACAAACCAACAAACCAACAAACAAATAAACCAACAAACCAACAAACCAACAAACCAACAAACCAACAAACCAACAAACCAACAAACCAAAAAACCAACAAACCAACAAACCAAAAAACCAACAAACCAACAAACCAACAAGCCAACACACCAACAAACCAACAAACCAACAAACCAAAAAACCAACAAACCAACAAACCAACAAGCCAACAAGCCAACAAACCAACAAACCAACAAGCTAACAAACCAACAAACCAATATGCCAACAAACCAACAAACTAAGTAACCAACAAGCCAACAAACCAACAAACCAACAAGCCAACAAACCAACAAACCAACAAACCAACATACCAACAAACCAACAAACCAACAACCCAACAAACCAACAGACAAATAAACCAACAACCCAACAAAATAACAAACCAACAAACGAACAAACCAACAAACCAACAAACCAACCAACCAACAAACCACAAAGCCAACAAGCCAACAAACCAACAAACCAAAAACCAACAAACCAACAAACCAACAAGCCAACAAGACAACAAACCAACAAACCAACAAACCAACAAACAAATAAACCAACAAACCAACAAACCAACAAACCACCAAACCAACAAACCAACAAACCAACAAACCAACAAACCAACAAACCAACAAGCCAATAAACCAACAAGCCAACAAACCAACAAACCAACTAGCCAACAAACCAACAAACCAACAAACCAACATGCCAACAAACCAACAAACTAAGTAACCAACAAGCCAACAAACCAATAAACCAACAAGCCAACAAGCCAACAAACCAACAAACCAACAAGCCAACAAACCAACAAACAAACAAACCAACAAACCTACAAGCCAACAAACCAACAAACAAATAAACCAACAAACCAACAAACCAACAAACCAAAAAACCAACAAACCAACAAGCCAACAAGCCAACAAACCAACAAACTAACAAACCAACAAACGAACTAACCAACAAACCAACAAGCCTGCAAGCCAACAAACCAACAAGCTAACAAACCAACAAACCAACAAACCAAGTAACCAAACAGCAAACAAACTAACAAACCAACAAGCCTGCAAGCCAACAAACCAACAAGCTAACAAACCAACAAACCAACAAACCAAGTAACCAAACAGCAAACAAACCAACAAACCAACAAGCCAACAAACCAACAAACCAACAAACCAACAACCCAACAAACCAACAGACAAATAAACCAACAAACCAACAAAATAACAAACCAACAAACCAACAAACCAAAACACCAACAAACCAACAAGCCAACAAGCCAACAAACCAACAAACTAACAAACCAACAAACGAACTAACCAACAAACCAACAAGCCAACAAGCCAACAAACCAACAAACCAACAAACCAACAAACCAAAACACCAACAAACCAACAAGCCAACAAGCCAACAAGCCAACAAACTAACAAACCAACAAACGAACTAACCAACAAACCAACAAGCCAACAAGCCAACAAACCAACAAACCAATAAACCAACAAACCAACAAACAAACAAACCAACAAACCAACAAACCAATTAACCAACAAACCAACAAACGAACAAACCAACAAACCAACAAACCAACAAACCTACAAACCAACAAACCAACAAACCAACAAACCAACAAACCACCAAACCAACAAACCAACAAACCAACAAACCAACAAACCAACAAACTAACAAGCCAACAAACCAACAAGCCAACAAACCAACAAACCAACAAGCCAACAAACCAACAAACCAACAAACCAACATGCCAACAAACCAACAAACTAAGTAACCAACAAGCCAACAAACCAATAAACCAACAAGCCAACAAGCCAACAAACCAACAAACCAACAAGCCAACAAGCCAACAAACCAACAAACAAACAAACCAACAAACCTACAAGCCAACAAACCAACAAACAAATAAACCAACAAACCAACAAACCAACAAACCAACAAACCAACAAACCAACAAACCAACAAACCAAAAAACCAACAAACCAACAAGCCAACAAGCCAACAAACCAACAAACTAACAAACCAACAAACGAACTAACCAACAAACCAACAAGCCTGCAAGCCAACAAACCAACAAGCTAACAAACCAACAAACCAACAAACCAAGTAACCAAACAGCAAACAAACTAACAAACCAACAAGCCTGCAAGCCAACAAACCAACAAGCTAACAAACCAACAAACCAACAAACCAAGTAACCAAACAGCAAACAAACCAACAAACCAACAAGCCAACAAACCAACAAACCAACAAACCAACAAACCAACAACCCAACAAACCAACAGACAAATAAACCAACAAACCAACAAAATAACAAACCAACAAACCAACAAACCAAAACACCAACAAACCAACAAGCCAACAAACCAACAAACTAACAAACCAACAAACGAACTAACCAACAAACCAACAAGCCAACAAGCCAACAAACCAACAAACCAACAAACCAACAAACTAAGTAATCAACAAGCCAACAAACCAACAAAATAACAAGCCAACAAACCAACAAACCAACAAACCAACAAGCCAACAAACCAACATACCAACAAACCAAAAAACCAACAAACCAACAAACCAACAAACCAACAAACCAACAAACCAGCAAGCCAACAAGTTAATAAACCAACAAACCAACAAACCAACAAGCCAACAAACCAACAAGCCAACAAACCAACAAACCAACAAGCCAAGTAACCAAAAAGCCAACAAACTAACAAACCAACAAGCCAACAAGCCAACAAACCAACAAACCAACAAAGCAACAAGCCAACAAGCCAACAAACCAACAAACCAACCAGCCAACAAACCAACAAACCAACAAGCCAACATGCCAACAAACCAACAAACCAACAAACCAACAAACCAACAAACCAACAAACCAACAAACCAACAAGCCAACAAGCTAACAAACCAACAAACCAACAAGCGAACAAACCAACAAACCAACAAACCAACAAACCAACATGCCAACAAACCAACAAATCAACAAATCAACAAACCAACAAACCAACAAACCAACAAACCAACAAACCAACAAACCAAAAAACCAACAAACCAACAAACCATCAAACGAACAAACCAACAAACCAACAAACCAACAAACCAAGAAACCAACAAACCAACAAACCAAAAAACCAACAAGCCAACAAACCAACAAGCCAACAAACCAACAAACCAATTAACCAACAAACCAATAAACGAACAAACCAACAAACCAACAAACCAACAAACCAACAATCCAACAAACCAACAAACCTTCAAACCAAGAAACCAACAAACAAATAAACCAACAAACCAACAAACAAATAAACCAACAAGCTAATAAACCAACAAACCAACTAACCAACAAACCAACAAACCAACAAACCAATTAACCAACAAACCAACAAACGAACAAACCAACAAACCAACAAACCAACAAACCAACAAACCTACAAACCAACAAACCAACAAACAAATAAACCAACAAACCAACAAACCAACAAACCAACAAACCAACAAACCAACAAACAAATAAACCAAGAAACCAACAAACCAAAAACCAAAAAACCAACAAACCAACAAACCAACAAACCAACAAACCAGCAAACCAAAAACCAACAAACCAACAAACCAACAAACCAACAAACCAACAAACCAACAAACCAACAAACCAACAAACCAACAAACCAACAAACCAACAAACCTACAAACCAACAAACCAACAAACCACCAAACCAACAAACCAACCAACCAACAAACCAACAAACCAACAAACCAACAAGCCAACAAGCTAACAAACCAACAAACCAACAAACCAACAAGCCAACAAACCAACAAACCAACAAACCAACAAACCAACAAACCAACAAACCAACAAACAAATAAACCAACAAACCAACAAACCAACAAACCAACAAACCAACAAACCAACAAACCAAAAAACCAACAAACCAACAAACCAAAAAACCAACAAACCAACAAAACAACAAGCCAACAAACCAACAAACCAACAAACCAACAAACCAAAAAACCAACAAACCAACAAACCAACAAACCAACAAACCAACAAGCCAACAAACCAACAAACCAACAAGCCAACAAACCAACAAACCAACAAACCAACAAGCCAACAAGCCAACAAACCAGCAAACCAACAAACCAATATGCCAACAAACCAACAAACTAAGTAACCAACAAGGCAACAAACCAACAAACCAACAAGCCAACAAACCAACAAACCAACAAACCAACAAGCCAACAAACCAACAAACCAACAAACCAACAACCCAACAAACCAACAGAAAAATAAACCAACAACCCAACAAAATAACAAACCAACAAACGAACAAACCAACAAACCAACAAACCAACAAACCAACAAACCACAAAGCCAACAAGCCAACAAACCAACAAACCAAAAACCAACAAACCAACAAACCAACAAGCCAGCAAGCCAACAAACCAACCAACCAACAAACCAACAAACAAATAAACCAACAAACCAACAAACCAACAAACCACCAAACCAACAAACCAACAAACCAACAAACCAACAAACCAACAAACCAACAAACCAACAAGCCAACAAACCAACAAGCCAACAAACCAACAAACCAACAAGCCAACAAACCAACAAACCAACAAACCAACATGCCAACAAACCAACAAACTAAGTAACCAACAAGCCAACAAACCAATAAACCAACAAGCCAACAAGCCAACAAACCAACAAACCAACAAGCCAACAAACCAACAAACCAACAAACCAACAAACCTACAAGCCAACAAACCAACAAACAAATAAACCAACAAACCAACAAACCAACAAACCAACAAACCAACAAACCAAAAAACCAACAAACCAACAAGCCAACAAGCCAACAAACCAACAAACTAACAAACCAACAAACGAACTAACCAACAAACCAACAAGCCTGAAAGCCAACAAACCAACAAGCTAACAAACCAACAAACCAACAAACCAAGTAACCAAACAGCAAACAAACTAACAAACCAACAAGCCAACAAGCCAACAAACCAACAAACCAACAAAGCAACAAGCCTACAAGCCAACAAACCAACAAACCAACAAGCCAACAAACCAATAAACCAACAAGCCAACAAGCCAACAAACCAACAAACCCACAAGCCCACAAACCAACAAATCAACAAACCAACATGCCAACAAACCAACAAATCAACAAATCAACAAACCAACAAACCAAGAAACCAACAAACCAACAAACCAACAAACCAAAAAACCAACAAACCAACTAACCAACAAACCAACAAACGAACAAACCAACAAACCAACAAACCAACAAACCAACAAACCTACAAACCTACAAACCAACAAACCAACAAACAAATAAACCAACAAACCAACAAACCAACAAACCAACAAACCAACAAACCAACAAACCAACAAACCAACAAACCAAAAAACCAACAAACCAACAAACCTACAAACAAACAAACCAACAAACAAATAAACCAACAAACAACAAACCAGCAAACCAACAAACCAACAAACAAATAAACCAAGAAACCAACAAACCAAAAACCAAAAAACCAACAAACCAACAAACCAACAAACCAACAAACCAGCAAACCAACAAACCAACAAACCAACAAACCAACAAACCAACAAACCAACAAACCAACAAACCAACAAACCAACAAACCAACAAACCAACAAACCAACAAACCAACAAACCAACAAACCAACAAACCAACAAACCAACAAACCAACAAACCAACAAACCAACAAGCCAACAAGCCAACAAACCAACAAACCAACAAACCAACAAACCAACAAACAAATAAACCAACAAACCAACAAACCAACAAACCACCAAACCAACAAGCCAACAAACCAACAAACCAACAAACCAACAAGCCAACAAGCCAACAAACCAACAAACCAACAAGCCAACAAACCAACAAACCAACAAACCAACAAGCCAACAAACCAACAAACCAACAAACCTATTAACCAACAAACCAATAAACGAACAAACCAACAAACCAACAAACCAACAAACCAACAAACCTTCAAACCAAGAAACCAACAAACAAATAAACCAACAAACCAACAAACAAATAAACCAACAAACCAATAAACCAACAAACCAACAAACAAACAAACCAACAAACCAACAAACCAATTAACCAACAAACCAACAAACGAACAAACCAACAAACCAACAAACCAACAAACCTACAAACCAACAAACCAACAAACAAATAAATCAAAAAACCAACAAACCAACAAACCAACAAACCAACAAACCAACAAACAAATGAACCAAGAAACCAACAAACCAAAAACCAAAAAACCAACAAACCAACAAACCAACAAACCAACAAACCAACAAACCAGCAAACCAAAAAACCAACAAACCAACAAACAAACAAACCAACAAACCAACAAACCAACAAACCAACAAACCAACAAACCAACAAACCAACAAACCAACAAACCACCAAACCAACAAACCAACCAACCAACAAACCAACAAACCAACAAACCAACAAGCCAACAAGCTAACAAACCAACAAACCAACAAACCAACAAGCCAACAAACCAACAAACCAACAAACCAACAAACCAACAAACCAACAAACCAACAAACAAATAAACCAACAAACCAACAAACCAACAAACCAACAAACCAACAAACCAACAAACCAAAAAACCAACAAACCAACAAACCAAAAAACCAACAAACCAACAAACCAACAAGCCAACACACCAACAAACCAACAAACCAACAAACCAAAAAACCAACAAACCAACAAACCAACAAGCCAACAAGCCAACAAACCAACAAACCAACAAGCTAACAAACCAACAAACCAATATGCCAACAAACCAACAAACTAAGTAACCAACAAGCCAACAAACCAACAAACCAACAAGCCAACAAACCAACAAACCAACAAACCAACATACCAACAAACCAACAAACCAACAACCCAACAAACCAACAGACAAATAAACCAACAACCCAACAAAATAACAAACCAACAAACGAACAAACCAACAAACCAACAAACCAACCAACCAACAAACCACAAAGCCAACAAGCCAACAAACCAACAAACCAAAAACCAACAAACCAACAAACCAACAAGCCAACAAGACAACAAACCAACAAACCAACAAACCAACAAACAAATAAACCAACAAACCAACAAACCACCAAACCACCAAACCAACAAACCAACAAACCAACAAACCAACAAACCAACAAACCAACAAGCCAATAAACCAACAAGCCAACAAACCAACAAACCAACTAGCAAACAAACCAACAAACCAACAAACCAACATGCCAACAAACCAACAAACTAAGTAACCAACAAGCCAACAAACCAATAAACCAACAAGCCAACAAGCCAACAAACCAACAAACCAACAAGCCAACAAACCAACAAACAAACAAACCAACAAACCTACAAGCCAACAAACCAACAAACAAATAAACCAACAAACCAACAAACCAACAAACCAAAAAACCAACAAACCAACAAGCCAACAAGCCAACAAACCAACAAACTAACAAACCAACAAACGAACTAACCAACAAACCAACAAGCCTGCAAGCCAACAAACCAACAAGCTAACAAACCAACAAACCAACAAACCAAGTAACCAAACAGCAAACAAACTAACAAACCAACAAGCCTGCAAACCAACAAACCAACAAGCTAACAAACCAACAAACCAACAAACCAAGTAACCAAACAGCAAACAAACCAACAAACCAACAAGCCAACAAACCAACAAACCAACAAACCAACAACCCAACAAACCAACAGACAAATAAACCAACAAACCAACAAAATAACAAACCAACAAACCAACAAACCAAAACACCAACAAACCAACAAGCCAACAAGCCAACAAACCAACAAACTAACAAACCAACAAACGAACTAACCAACAAACCAACAAGCCAACAAGCCAACAAACCAACAAACCAACAAACCAACAAACCAAAACACCAACAAACCAACAAGCCAACAAGCCAACAAACCAACAAACTAACAAACCAACAAACGAACTAACCAACAAACCAACAAACCAACAAGCCAACAAGCCAACAAACCAACAAACCAATAAACCAACAAACCAACAAACAAACAAACCAACAAACCAACAAACCAATTAACCAACAAACCAACAAACGAACAAACCAACAAACCAACAAACCAACAAACCTACAAACCAACAAACCAACAAACAAATAAACCAACAAACCAACAAACCAACAAACCAACAAACCAACAAACAAATGAACCAAGAAACCAACAAACCAAAAACCAAAAAGCCAACAAACCAACAAACCAACAAACCAACAAACCAACAAACCAGCAAACCAAAAAACCAACAAACCAACAAACCAACAAACCAACAAACCAACAAACCAACAAACTTACAAACCAACAAACCAACAAACCAACAAACCAACAAACAAATAAACCAACAAACCAACAAACCAACAAACCAACAAACCAACAAACCAACAAACCAAAAACCAAAAAGCCAACAAACCAACAAACCAACAAACCAACAAACCAACAAACCAGCAAACCAAAAAACCAACAAACCAACAAACCAACAAACCAACAAACCAACAAACCAACAAACTTACAAACCAACAAACCAACAAACCAACAAACCAACAAACAAATAAACCAACAAACCAACAAACCAACAAACCAACAAACCAACAAACCAACAAACCAAAAAACCAACAAACCAACAAACCAAAAAACCAACAAACCAACAAACCAACAAGCCAACAAGCCAACAAACCAACAAACCAACAAGCTAACAAACCAACAAACCAATATGCCAACAAACCAACAAACTAAGTAACCAACAAGCCAACAAACCAACAAACCAACAAGCCAACAAACCAACAAACCAACAAACCAACATACCAACAAACCAACAAACCAACAACCCAACAAACCAACAGACAAATAAACCAACAACCCAACAAAATAACAAACCAACAAACGAACAAACCAACAAACCAACAAACCAACCAACCAACAAACCACAAAGCCAACAAGCCAACAAACCAACAAACTAAAAACCAACAAACCAACAAACCAACAAGCCAACAAGACAACAAACCAACAAACCAACAAACCAACAAACAAATAAACCAACAAACCAACAAACCAACAAACCACCAAACCAACAAACCAACAAACCAACAAACCAACAAACCAACAAACCAACAAACCAACAAGCCAACAAACCAACAAGCCAACAAACCAACAAACCAACTAGCCAACAAACCAACAAACCAACAAACCAACATGCCAACAAACCAACAAACTAAGTAACCAACAAGCCAACAAACCAATAAACCAACAAGCCAACAAGCCAACAAACCAACAAACCAACAAGCCAACAAACCAACAAACAAACAAACCAACAAACCTACAAGCCAACAAACCAACAAACAAATAAACCAACAAACCAACAAACCAACAAACCAACAAACCAACAAACCAACAAACCAAAAAACCAACAAACCAACAAGCCAATAAGCCAACAAACCAACAAACTAACAAACCAACAAACGAACTAACCAACAAACCAACAAGCCTGCAAGCCAACAAACCAACAAGCTAACAAACCAACAAACCAACAAACCAAGTAACCAAACAGCAAACAAACTAACAAACCAACAAGCCTGCAAGCCAACAAACCAACAAACCAACAAGCCAACAAACCAACAAACCAACAAACCAACAAGCCAACAAGCCAACAAACCAACAAGCTAGCAAACCAACAAACTAACAAACCAATATGCCAACAAACCAACAAACTAAGTAACCAACAAGGCAACAAACCAACAAACCAACAAGCCAACAAACCAACAAACCAACAAACCAACAAACCAACAAGCCAACAAACCAACAAACCAACAAACCAACAACCCAACAAACCAACAGACAAATAAACCAACAACCCAACAAAATAACAAACCAACAAACGAACAAACCAACAAACCAACAAACCAACAAACCAACAAACCACAAAGCCAACAAGCCAACAAACCAACAAACCAAAAACCAACAAACCAACAAACCAACCAGCCAGCAAGCCAACAAACCAACAAACCAACAAACCAACAAACAAATAAACCAACAAACCAACAAACCAACAAACCACCAAACCAACAAACCAACAAACCAACAAACCAACAAACCAACAAACCAACAAACCAACAAGCCAACAAACCAACAAGCCAACAAACCAACAAACCAACAAGCCAACAAACCAACAAACCAACAAACCAACATGCCAACAAACCAACAAACTAAGTAACCAACAAGCCAACAAACCAATAAACCAACAAGCCAACAAGCCAACAAACCAACAAACCAACAAGCCAACAAACCAACAAACCAACAAACCAACAAACCTACAAGCCAACAAACCAACAAACCAACAAACCAAAAAACCAACAAACCAACTAACCAACAAACCATCAAACGAACAAACCCACAAACCAACAAATCAACAAACCAACAAACCAATAAACCAACAAACCAACAAACCAACAAGCCAACAAACCAACAAACCAACAAACCAACAAACCAACAAACCAATTAACCAACAAACCAACAAACGAACAAATCAACAAACCAACAAACCAACAAACCAAGAAACCAACAAACCTACAAACCAACAAACCAACAAACAAATAAACCAACAAACCAACAAACCAACAAACCAACAAACCAACAAACCAACAAACCAACAAACCAACAAACCAACAAACCAACAAACCAACAAACCAACAAACCAACAAACCAACAAACCAACAAGCCAACAAACCAACAAGCCAACAAACCAACAAACCAACAAGCCAACAAACCAACAAACCAACAAACCAACATGCCAACAAACCAACAAACTAAGTAACCAACAAGCCAACAAACCAATAAACCAACAAGCCAACAAGCCAACAAACCAACAAACCAACAAGCCAACAAACCAACAAACCAACAAACCAACAAACCTACAAGCCAACAAACCAACAAACAAATAAACCAACAAACCAACAAACCAACAAACCAACAAACCAAAAAACCAACAAACCAACAAGCCAACAAGCCAACAAACCAACAAACCAACATACTAACAAACCAACAAACGAACTAACCAACAAACCAACAAGCCTGCAAGCCAACAAACCAACAAGCTAACAAACCAACAAACCAACAAACCAAGTAACCAAACAGCAAACAAACTAACAAACCAACAAGCCAACAAGCCAACAAACCAACAAACCAACAAAGCAACAAGCCTACAAGCCAACAAACCAACAAACCAACAAGCCAACAAACCAACAAACCAACAAGCCAACAAGCCAACAAACCAACAAACCAACAAGCCCACAAACCAACAAATCAACAAACCAACATGCCAACAAACCAACAAATCAACAAATCAACAAACCAACAAACCAAGAAACCAACAAACCAACAAACCAACAAACCAAAAAACCAACAAACCAACTAACCAACAAACCATCAAACGAACAAACCCACAAACCAACAAATCAACAAACCAACAAACCAATAAACCAACAAACCAACAAACCAACAAGCCAACAAACCAACAAACCAACAAACCAACAAACCAATTAACCAACAAACCAACAAACGAACAAATCAACAAACCAACAAACCAACAAACCAACAAACCAACAAACCTACAAACCAACAAACCAACAAACAAATAAACCAACAAACCAACAAACCAACAAACCAACAAACCAACAAACCAACAAACCAACAAACCAACAAACCAACAAACCAACAAACCAAAAAACCAACAAACCAACAAACCTACAAACCAACAAACCAACAAACAAATAAACCCACAAACAACAAACCAACAAACCAACAAACAAATAAACCAAGAAACCAACAAACCAAAAACCAAAAAACCAACAAACCAACAAACCAAGAAACCAACAAACCAGCAAACCAAAAACCAACAAACCAACAAACCAACAAACCAACAAACCAACAAACCAACAAACCAACAAACCAACAAACCAACAAACCAACAAACCAACAAACCAACAAACCAACAAACCAACAAACCAACAAGCCAACAAACCAACAAACCAACAAACCAACAAACCAACAAACAAATAAACCAACAAACCAACAAACCAACAAACCACCAAACCAACAAACCAACAAACCAACAAACCAAGAAACCAACAAGCCAACACACCAACAAACCAACAAACCAACAAGCCAACAAGCCAACAAACCAACAAACCAACAAGCCAACAAACCAACAAACCAACAAACCAACATGCCAACAAACCAACAAACTAAGTAACCAACAAGCCAACAAACCAACAAACCAACAAGCCAACAAGCCAACAAACCAACAAACCAACAAGCCAACAAACCAACAAACCAACAAACCAACAAACCAACAAGCCAACAAACCAATAAACAAATAAACCAACAAACCATTAAACCAACAAACCAACAAACCAAGAAACGAAAAAACCAACAAACCAACAAGCCAACAAGCCAACAAACCAACAAACTAACAAACCAACAAACGAACTAACCAACAAACCAACAAGCCAACAAGCCAACAAACCAACAAACCAACAAACTAAGTAACCAACAAGCCAACAAACCAACAAGCCAACAAACCAACAAACCAACAAGCCAACAAACCAACAAGCCAACAAACCAACAAACCAACAAACCAACAAACCAACAAGCCAACAAGCCAACAAACCAACAAACCAACAAGCTAACAAACCAACAAACCAACAAACCAACATGCCAACAAACCAACAAACTAAGTAACCAACAAGCCAACAAACCAACAAACCAATAAGCCAACAAACCAACAAACCAACAAACCAACAAGCCAACAAACCAACAAACCAACAAACCAACAACCCAACAAACCAACGGACAAATAAACCAACAAACCAACAAAATAACAAACCAACAAACCAACAAACCAAAACACCAACAAACCAACAAGCCAACAAGCCAACAAACCAACAAACTAACAAACCAACAAACGAACTAACCAACAAACCAACAAGCCAACAAGCCAACAAACCAACAAACCAACAAACCAACAAACCAACAAACTAAGTAATCAACAAGCCAACAAACCAACAAAATAACAAGCCAACAAACCAACAAACCAACAAACCAACAAACCAACAAGCCAACAAACCAACAAACCAACAAACCAAAAAACCAACAAACCAACAAACCAACAAACCAACAAACAAACAAACCAACTAACCAACAAGCCAACAAGCTAATAAACCAACAAACCAACAAACCAACAAGCCAAAAAACCAACAAGCCAACAAACCAACAAACCAACAAGCCAAGTAACCAAAAAGCCAACAAACTAACAAACCAACAAGCCAACAAGCCAACAAACCAACAAACCAACAAAGCAACAAGCCAACAAGCCAACAAACCAACAAACCAACCAGCCAACAAACCAACAAACCAACAAGCCAACAAGCCAACAAACCAACAAACCAACAAACCAACAAACCAACAAACCAACAAACCAACAAACCAACAAACCAACAAGCCAACAAGCTAACAAACCAACAAACCAACAAGCGAACAAACCAACAAACCAACAAACCAACAAACCAACAAACCAACAAACCAACAAACCAACAAACCAACATGCCAACAAACCAACAAATCAACAAATCAACAAACCAACAAACCAAGTAACCAACAAACCAACAAACCAAAAAACCAACAAACCAACAAACCATCAAACGAACAAACCAACAAACCAACAAACCAACAAACCAACAAACCAACAAACCAAAAAACCAACAAACCAACAAACCAACAAGCCAACAAACCAACAATCCAACAAACCAATTAACCAACAAACCAATAAACGAACAAACCAACAAACCAACAAACCAACAAACCAACAAACCAACAAACCTTCAAACCAACAAACCAACAAAAAATAAACCAACAAACCAACAAACAAATAAACCAACAAACCCATAAACCAACAAACCAACAAACCAACAAACCAACAAACCAATTAACCAACAAACCAACAAACGAACAAACCAACACACCAACAAACCAACAAACCAACAAACCTACAAACCAACAAACCAACAAACAAATAAACCAACAAACCAACAAACCAACAAACCAACAAACCAACAAACCAACAAACCAACAAACCAACAAACCAATAAACCAAGAAACCAACAAACCAAAAACCAAAAAACCAACAAACCAACAAACCAACAAACCAACAAACCAACAAACCAGCAAACCAAAAAACCAACAAACCAACAAACCAACAAACCAACAAACCAACAAACCAACAAACCAACAAACCAACAAACCAACAAACCAACAAACCAACAAACCAACAAACCAACAAACCACCAAACAAAGAAACCAACCAACCAACAAACCAACAAACCAACAAACCAACAAGCCAACAAGCCAACAAACCAACAAACCAACAAACCAACAAGCCAACAAACCAACAAACCAACAAACCAACAAACCAACAAACCAACAAACCAACAAACTAACAAACCAACAAACAAATAAACCAACAAACCAACAAACCAACAAACCAACAAACCAACAAACCAACAAACCAACAAACCAACAAACCAACAAACCAACAAACCAACAAACCAACAAGCCAACAAGCTAACAAACCAACAAACCAACAAGCGAACAAACCAACAAACCAACAAACCAACAAACCAACAAACCAACAAACCAACAAACCAACATGCCAACAAACCAACAAATCAACAAATCAACAAACCAACAAACCAAGTAACCAACAAACCAACAAACCAAAAAACCAACAAACCAACAAACCATCAAACGAACAAATCAACAAACCAACAAACCAACAAACCAATAAACCAACAAACCAAAAAACCAACAAACCAACAAACCAACAAGCCAAAAAACCAATTAACCAGCAAACCAATAAACGAACAAACCAACAAACCAACAAACCAACAAACCAACAAACCTTCAAACCAACAAACCAACAAAAAATAAACCAACAAACCAACAAACAAATAAACCAACAAACCCATAAACCAACAAACCAACAAACCAACAAACCAACAAACCAATTAACCAACAAACCAACAAACGAACAAACCAACAAACCAACAAACCAACAAACCAACAAACCTACAAACCAACAAACCAACAAACAAATAAACCAACAAACCAACAAACCAACAAACCAACAAACCAACAAACCAACAAACCAACAAACCAACAAACCAATAAACCAAGAAACCAACAAACCAAAAACCAAAAAACCAACAAACCAACAAACCAACAAACCAACAAACCAACAAACCAGCAAACCAAAAAACCAACAAACCAACAAACCAACAAACCAACAAACCAACAAACCAACAAACCAACAAACCAACAAACCAACAAACCAACAAACCAACAAACCAACAAACCAACAAACCACCAAACAAAGAAACCAACCAACCAACAAACCAACAAACCAACAAACCAACAAGCCAACAAGCCAACAAACCAACAAACCAACAAACCAACAAGCCAACAAACAAACAAACCAACAAACCAACAAACCAACAAACCAACAAACTAACAAACCAACAAACAAATAAACCAACAAACCAACAAACCAACAAACCAACAAACCAACAAACCAACAAACCAACAAACCAAAAAACTAACAAACCAACAAACCAAAAAACCAACAAACCAACAAACCAACAAGCCAACAAACCAAGTAACCAACGAACCAACAAACGAACAAACCAACATACACACAAACCAACAAACGAACAAACCAACAAACCAAAAAACCAACAAACCAACAAGCCAACAAGCCAACAAACCAACAAATAAACAAACCAACAAACCAACAAACCAACAAACCAAAAAACCAACAAACCAACAAACCAACAAACCAACAAACCAACAAACCAAAAAACCAACAAACCAACAAACCATCAAACGAACAAACCAACAAACCAACAAACCAACAAACCAATAAACCAACAAACCAAAAAACCAACAAACCAACAAACCAACAAGCCAACAAACCAACAAACCAACAAACCAATTAACCAGCAAACCAATAAACGAACAAACCAACAAACCAACAAACCAACAAACCAACAAACCTTCAAACCAACAAACCAACAAAAAATAAACCAACAAACCAACAAACAAATAAACCAACAAACCCATAAACCAACAAACCAACAAACCAACAAACCAACAAACCAATTAACCAACAAACCAACAAACGAACAAACCAACAAACCAACAAACCAACAAACCAACAAACCTACAAACCAACAAACCAACAAACAAATAAACCAACAAACCAACAAACCAACAAACCAACAAACCAACAAACCAACAAACCAACAAACCAACAAACCAATAAACCAAGAAACCAACAAACCAAAAACCAAAAAACCAACAAACCAACAAACCAACAAACCAACAAACCAACAAACCAGCAAACCAAAAAACCAACAAACCAACAAACCAACAAACCAACAAACCAACAAACCAACAAACCAACAAACCAACAAACCAACAAACCAACAAACCAACAAACCAACAAACCAACAAACCACCAAACAAAGAAACCAACCAACCAACAAACCAACAAACCAACAAACCAACAAGCCAACAAGCCAACAAACCAACAAACCAACAAACCAACAAGCCAACAAACAAACAAACCAACAAACCAACAAACCAACAAACCAACAAACTAACAAACCAACAAACAAATAAACCAACAAACCAACAAACCAACAAACCAACAAACCAACAAACCAACAAACCAACAAACCAACAAACCAAAAAACTAACAAACCAACAAACCAAAAAACCAACAAACCAACAAACCAACAAGCCAACAAACCAAGTAACCAACGAACCAACAAACGAACAAACCAACATACACACAAACCAACAAACGAACAAACCAACAAACCAAAAAACCAACAAACCAACAAGCCAACAAGCCAACAAACCAACAAATAAACAAACCAACAAACCAACAAACCAACAAACCAAAAAACCAACAAACCAACAAACCAAAAAACCAACAAACCAACAAACCAACAAGCCAACAAGCCAACAAATGAACCAACCAACAAACAAACAAACCAACAAACGAACAAACCAACAAACCAACAAACCAACAAACCAACAAGCCAACAAGCCAACAAACCAACAAGCCAACAAACGAACAAACCAACAAACCAACAAACGAACAAACCAACAAACCAACAAACCAACAAGCCAATAACCCAACAAACCAACAAACCAACAAACCAACAAACGAACAAACCAACAAACCAAACAAGCCAACAAGCCAACAAACCAACAAACCAACAAACCAACAAACCAACAAACCAACAAACCAACAAACCGACAAACCAACAAACCAACAAACCAACAAACCAACAAACAAACAAACAAACCAACAAACCAACAAGCCAACAAGCCAACAAACCAACAAACCAACAAACCAACAAACGAACAAACCAACAAACCAACAAATCAACAAGCCAACAAGCCAACAAACCAACAAACGAACAAACCAACAAGCCAACAAACCAACAAACCAACAAACCAACAAACCAAAAAACGAACAAACCAACAAACCAACAAACCAACATGCTAACAAACCAATAAACCAACAAACCAATAAACCAACAAACCAACAAACCAACAAGCTAACAAGCCAACAAACCAACAAACCAAAAACCAACAAACCAACAAACCAACAAGCCAACAAGCCAACAAACCAACAAACCAACAAACCAACAAACCAACAAACCAACAAACCAACTTGCCAACAAGCCAACAAACCAAAAAACAAACAAACAAACAAACCAACAAACCAACAAACCAACAAACCAACATGCCGACAAACCAACAACCCAACAAGCCAACAAACCCACAAACCAAAAAACTAACAATCCAACAAACCAATAAACCAACAAGCCAATAAGCCAACAAACCAACAAACCAACAAACGAATAAACCAACAAACCAACAAACCAGCAAACCAACAAACCAACAAACCAAAAAACAAAAAAACCAACAAACCAACAAACCAACAAACCAACAAACCAACAAACCAACAAACCAACAAACCAACAAACCAACAAACCAACAAATAAACAAACCAACAAACCAACAAACCAACAAACCAAAAAACCAACAAACCAACAAACCAAAAAACCAACAAACCAACAAACCAACAAGCCAACAAGCCAACGAATGAACCAACCAACAAACAAACAAACCAACAAACGAACAAACCAACAAACCAACAAACCAACAAACCAACAAACCAACAAGCCAATAAGCCAACAAACCAACAAGCCAACAAACGAATAAACCAACAAACCAACAAACGAACAAACCAACAAACCAACAAACCAACAAGCCAATAACCCAACAAACCAACAAACCAACAAACCAACAAACGAACAAACCAACAAACCAACAAGCCAACAAGCCAACAAACCAACAAACCAACAAACCAACAAACCAACAAACCAACAAACCGACAAACAAACAAACCAACAAACCAACAAACAAACAAACAAACCAACAAACCAACAAGCCAACAAGCCAACAAACCAACAAACCAACAAACCAACAAACGAACAAACCAACAAACCAACAAACCAATAAGCCAACAAGCCAACAAACCAACAAACGAACAAACCAACAAGCCAACAAACCAACAAACCAACAAACCAACAAACCAACAAACCAAAAAACGAACAAACCAACAAACCAACAAACCATTATGCTAACAAACCAATAAACAAACAAACCAATAAACCAACAAACCAACAAACCAACAAGCTAACAAGCCAACAAACCAACAAACCAAAAACCAACAAACCAGCAAACCAACAAGCCAACAAGCCAACAAACCAACAAACCAACAAACCAACAAACCAACAAACCAACAAACCAACATGCCAACAAGCCAACAAACCAAAAAACAAACAAACAAACAAACCAACAAACCAACAAACCAACAAACCAACAAGCCAACAAACCAACAAACCAACAAGCCAACAAACCCACAAACCAAAAAACTAACAATCCAACAAACCAATAAACCAACAAGCCAATAAGCCAACAAACCAACAAACCAACAAACGAATAAACCAACAAACCAACAAACCAACAAACCAACAAACCAACAAACCAAAAAACCAAAAAACCAACAAACCAACAAACCAACAAGCCAAACAAACCAACACAAAAATAAAACAACAAACCAAAAAACCAACAAACCAACAAACCAACAAACCAACAAACCAACAAACCAAAAAACCAACAAACCAAAAAACTAACAAACCAACAAACCAACAAACCAACAAACCTACAAACCAACAAACCAACAAACAAGTAAACCAACAAACCAACAAACCAACAAACTAATAAACCAACAAACCAACAAACAAATAAACCAACAAACCAACAAACCAACAAACCAACAAACCAACAAACCAACAAACCAACAAACCAACAAACCAACAAACCAACAAACCAACAAACCAAAAAGCCAACAAACCAAAAAACCAACAAGCTTACAAAACAACAAACCAACAAACCAACAAATGAACAAACCAACAAACCTACAAACCAAGAAACCAACAAACCAACAAACCAACAAGCCAACAAACCAACGAACCAACAAACCAACAAACCAGCAAACAAAAAAACAAACAAACCAACAAACCAACAAACCAACAAACCAACAAATTACCAAACCAACAAACCAACAAACCAACAAACCAACAAACCAACAAACCAACAAACCAACAAACCAACAACCCAACAAACCAACAAACCAACAAACCAAAAAACCAAAAAACCAACAAACCAACAAACCAAAAAACCAACAAACCAACAAAACAACAAGCCAACAAACAATCAAACCAACAAACTAACAAATCAACAAACCAAGTAACCAACGAACCAACAAGCGAACAAACCAACAAACAAACAAACCAACAAATGAACAAACCAACAAACCAACAAACCAACAAACCAACAAGCCAACAAGCCAACAAACCAACAAGCCAACAAACAAACAAACCAACAAACCAACAAACCAACAAACCAACAAACCAACAAACCAACAAACCAACAAACCAACAAACCAACAAACCAACAAACCAACAAACCAACAAACCAACAAACCAACAAGCCAACAAACCAACAAACAAATACACCAACAAACCAACAAACCAACAAACCAACAAACCAACAAACCAACAAACCAACAAACCAACAAACCAACAAACCAACAAACCAACAAACCAAAAAACCAACAAACCAAAAAACCAACAAGCTTACAAAACAACAAACCAACAAACCAACAAATGAACAAACCAACAAACCTACAAACCAAGAAACCAACAAACCAACAAACCAACAAGCCAACAAACCAACGAACCAACATACCAACAAACCAGCAAACCAAAAAACCAACAAACCAACAAACCAGCAAACCAACAAACCAACAAACCAACAAATTACCAAACCAACAAACCAACAAACCAACAAACCAACAAACCAACAAACCAACAAACCAACAACCCAACAAACCAACAAACCAACAAACCAACAAACCAACAAACCGACAAGCAAATAAACCAACAAACCAACAAACCAACAAACCAACAAACCAACAAACCAACAAACCAAAAAACCAACAAACCAACAAACCAAAAAACCAACAAACCAACAAAACAACAAGCCAACAAACCATCAAACCAACAAACTAACAAATCAACAAACCAAGTAACCAACGAACCAACAAGCGAACAATCCAACAAACAAACAAACCAACAAACGAACAAACCAACAAACCAACAAACCAACAAACCAACAAACCAACAAGCCAACAAGCCAACAAACCAACAAGCCAACAAACAAACAAACCAACAAACCAACAAACCAACAAACCAACAAACCAACAAACCAGCAAACCAACAAACCAACAAACCAACAAACCAACAAACCAACAAGCCAACAAACCAACAAACAAATACACCAACAAACCAACAAACCAACAAACCAACAAACCAACAAACCAAAAAACCAACAAACCAACAAGCCAACAAGCCAACAAACCAACAAACCACAAGCCACAAGCCAACAAACCAACAAATTACCAAACCAACAAACCAACAAACCAACAAACCAACAAACCAACAAACCAACAAACCAACAAACCATCAAACCAACAAACCAACAAACCAACAACCCAACAAACCAACAAACCAACAAATTAACAAACCAACAAACCGACAAGCAAATAAACCAACAAAATAACAAACCAACAAACCAACAAACCAACGAACCAACAAACCAAAAAACCAACAAACCAACAAACCAAAAAACCAACAAACCAACAAAACAACAAACTAACAAATCAACAAACCAAGTAACCAACGAACCAACAAGCGAACAAACCAACAAACAAACAAACCAACAAACGAACAAAGCAACAAACCAACAAACCAACAAGCCAACAAGCCAACAAACCAACAAACCAACAAACCAACAAACGAACAAACCAACAAACCAACAAACCAACAAGCCAACAAGCCGACAAACCAACAAACGAACAAACCAACAAGCCAACAAACCAACAAACCAACAAACCAACAAACCAAAAAACGAACAAACCAACAAACCAACAAACCAACATGCTAACAAACCAATAAACCAACAAACCAATAAACCAACAAACCAACAAACCAACAAGCTAACAAGCCAACAAACCAACAAACCAAAAACCAACAAACCAACAAACCAACAAGCCAACAAGCCAACAAACCAACAAACCAACAAACCAACAAACCAACAAACCAACAAACCAACTTGCCAACAAGCCAACAAACCAAAAAACAAACAAACAAACAAACCAACAAACCAACAAACCAACAAACCAACAAACCAACAAGCCAACAAACCAACAACCCAACAAGCCAACAAACCCACAAACCAAAAAACTAACAATCCAACAAACCAATAAACCAACAAGCCAATAAGCCAACAAACCAACAAACCAACAAACGAATAAACCAACAAACCAACAAACCAGCAAACCAACAAACCAACAAACCAAAAAACAAAAAAACCAACAAACCAACAAACCAACAAGCCAAACAAACCAACAAAAAAATAAAACAACAAACCAAAAAACCAACAAACCAACAAACCAACAAACCAACAAACCAACAAACCAACAAACCAAAAAACCAACAAACCAAAAAACTAACAAAGCAACAAACCAACAAACCAACAAACCTACAAACCAACAAACCAACAAACAAGTAAACCAACAAACCAACAAACCAACAAACTAATAAACCAACAAATCAACAAACAAATAAACCAACAAACCAACAAACCAACAAACCAACAAACCAACAAACCAACAAACCAACAAACCAACAAACCAACAAACCAACAAACCAACAAACCAACAAACCAAAAAACCAACAAACCAAAAAACCAACAAGCTTACAAAACAACAAACCAACAAACCAACAAATGAACAAACCAACAAACCTACAAACTAAGAAACCAACAAACCAACAAACCAACAAGCCAACAAACCAACGAACCAACAAACCAACAAACCAGCAAACCAAAAAACCAACAAACCAACAAACCAACAAGCTTACAAAACAACAAACCAACAAACCAACAAATGAACAAACCAACAAAACTACAAACCAAGAAACAAACAAACCAACAAACCAACAAGCCAACAAACCAACGAACCAACAAACCAACAAACCAGCAAACCAAAAAACCAACAAACCAACAAACCAACAAACCAACAAACCAACAAACCAACAAACCAACAAATTACCAAACCAACAAACCAACAAACCAACAAACCAACAAACCAACAAACCAACAAACCAACAAACCAACAAACCAACAACCCAACAAACCAACAAACCATTAAACCAACAAACCAACAAACCGACAAGCAAATATACCAACAAACCAACAAACCAACAAACCAACAAACCAACAAACCAACAAACCAAAAAACCAACAAACCAACAAACCAAAAAACCAACAAACCAACAAAACAACAAGCCAACAAACCATCAAACCAACAAACTAACAAATCAACAAACCAAGTAACCAACGAACCAACAAGCGAACAAAGCAACAAACAAACAAACCAACAAACGAACAAACCAACAAACCAACAAACCAACAAACCAACAAGCCAACAAGCCAACAAACCAACAAGCCAACAAAAAAACAAACCAACAAACCAACAAACCAACAAACCAACAAACCAACAAACCAACAAACCAACAAACCAACAAACCAACAAACCAACAAACCAACAAACCAACAAACCAACAAACCAACAAACCAACAAACCAACAAACCAACAAACCAACAAACCAACAAGCCAACAAACAAATACACCAACAAACCAACAAACCAACAAACCAACAAACCAACAAACCAAAAAACCAACAAACCAACAAACCAACAAGCCAACAAGCCAACAAACCAACAAACCAACAAGCCAACAAGCCAACAAACCAACAAATTACCAAACCAACAAACCAACAAACCAACAAACCAACAAACCAACAAACCAACAAACCAACAAACCAACAAACCAACAAACCAACAACCCAACAAACCAACAAACCAACAAACCAACAAACCGACAAGCAAATAAACCAACAAACTAACAAACCAACAAACCAACAAACCAACAAACCAACAAACCAAAAAACCAACAAACCAACAAACCAAAAAACCAACAAACCAACAAAACAACAAGCCAACAAACCATCAAACCAACAAACTAACAAATCAACAAACCAAGTAACCAACGAACCAACAAGCGAACAAACCAACAAACAAACAAACCAACAAACGAAGAAAGCAACAAACCAACAAACCAACAAGCCAACAAACCAACAAACCAACAAACCAACAAACCAACAAACTAACAAATCAACAAACCAAGTAACCAACGAACCAACAAGCGAACAAACCAACAAACAAACAAACCAACAAACGAACAAACAAGCAAACCAACAAACCAACAAGCCAACAAGCCAACAAACCAACAAGCCAACAAACAAACAAGCCAACAAACCAACAAACCAACAAACCAACAAACCAAGTAACCAACGAACCAACAAACGAACAAACCAACATACACACAAACCAACAAACGAACAAACCAACAAACCAAAAAACCAACAAACCAACAAGCCAACAAGCCAACAAACCAACAAATAAACAAACCAACAAACCAACAAACCAACAAACCAAAAAACCAACAAATTAACAAACCAAAAAACCAACAAACCAACAAACCAACAAGCCAACAAGCCAACGAATGAACCAACCAACAAACAAACAAACCAACAAACGAACAAACCAACAAACCAACAAACCAACAAACCAACAAACCAACAAGCCAACAAGCAAACAAACCAACAAGCCAACAAACCAACAAACCAACAAGCCAACAAACCAACAACACAACAAGCCAACAAACCCACAAACCAAAAAACTAACAATCCAACAAACCAATAAACCAACAAGCCAATAAGCCAACAAACCAACAAACCAACAAACGAATAAACCAACAAACCAACAAACCAGCAAACCAACAAACCAACAAACCAAAAAACAAAAAAACCAACAAACCAACAAACCAACAAGCCAAACAAACCAACAAAAAAATAAAACAATAAACCAAAAAACCAACAAACCAACAAACCAACAAACCAACAAACCAACAAACCAACAAACCAAAAAACCAACAAACCAAAAAACTAACAAAGCAACAAACCAACAAACCAACAAACCTACAAACCAACAAACCAACAAACAAGTAAACCAACAAACCAACAAACCAACAAACTAATAAACCAACAAATCAACAAACAAATAAACCAACAAACCAACAAACCAACAAACCAACAAACCAACAAACCAACAAACCAACAAACCAACAAACCAACAAACCAACAAACCAACAAACCAACAAACCAACAAACCAAAAAACCAACAAACCAAAAAACCAACAAGCGTACAAAACAACAAACCAACAAACCAACAAATGAACAAACCAACAAACCTACAAACTAAGAAACCAACAAACCAACAAACCAACAAGCCAACAAACCAACGAACCAACAAACCAACAAACCAGCAAACCAAAAAACCAACAAACCAACAAACCAACAAGCTTACAAAACAACAAACCAACAAACCAACAAATGAACAAACCAACAAAACTACAAACCAAGAAACAAACAAACCAACAAACCAACAAGCCAACAAATCAACGAACCAACAAACCAACAAACCAGCAAACCAAAACACCAACAAACCAACAAACCAACAAACCAACAAACCAACAAACCAACAAACCAACAAATTACCAAACCAACAAACCAACAAACCAACAAACCAACAAACCAACAAACCAACAAACCAACAAACCAACAACCCAACAAACCAACAAACCATTAAACCAACAAACCAACAAACCGACAAGCAAATATACCAACAAACCAACAAACCAACAAACCAACAAACCAACAAACCAACAAACCAAAAAACCAACAAACCAACAAACCAAAAAACCAACAAACCAACAAAACAACAAGCCAACAAACCATCAAACCAACAAACTAACAAATCAACAAACCAAGTAACCAACGAACCAACAAGCGAACAAAGCAACAAACAAACAAACCAACAAACGAACAAACCAACAAACCAACAAACCAACAAACCAACAAACCAACAAGCCAACAAGCCAACAAACCAACAAGCCAACAAAAAAACAAACCAACAAACCAACAAACCAACAAACCAACAAACCAACAAACCAACAAACCAACAAACCAACAAACCAACAAACCAACAAACCAACAAACCAACAAACCAACAAACCAACAAACCAACAAACCAACAAGCCAACAAACAAATACACCAACAAACCAACAAACCAACAAACCAACAAACCAACAAACCAAAAAACCAACAAACCAACAAACCAACAAGCCAACAAGCCAACAAACCAACAAACCAACAAGCCAACAAGCCAACAAACCAACAAATTACCAAACCAACAAACCAACAAACCAACAAACCAACAAACCAACAAACCAACAAACCAACAAACCAACAAACCAACAAACCAACAACCCAACAAACCAACAAACCAACAAACCAACAAACCAACAAACCGACAAGCAAATAAACCAACAAACTAACAAACCAACAAACCAACAAACCAACAAACCAACAAACCAAAAAACCAACAAACCAACAAACCAAAAAACCAACAAACCAACAAAACAACAAGCCAACAAACCATCAAACCAACAAACTAACAAATCAACAAACCAAGTAACCAACGAACCAACAAGCGAACAAACCAACAAACAAACAAACCAACAAACGAAAAAAGCAACAAACCAACAAACCAACAAGCCAACAAACCAACAAACCAACAAACCAACAAACCAACAAACTAACAAATCAACAAACCAAGTAACCAACGAACCAACAAGCGAACAAACCAACAAACAAACAAACCAACAAACGAACAAACAAGCAAACCAACAAACCAACAAACCAACAAGCCAACAAACCAACAAGCCAACAAACAAACAAGCCAACAAACCAACAAACCAACAAACCAACAAACCAAGTAACCAACGAACCAACAAACGAACAAACCAACATACACACAAACCAACAAACGAACAAACCAACAAACCAAAAAACCAACAAACCAACAAGCCAACAAGCCAACAAACCAACAAATAAACAAACCAACAAACCAACAAACCAACAAACCAAAAAACCAACAAATTAACAAACCAAAAAACCAACAAACCAACAAACCAACAAGCCAACAAGCCAACGAATGAACCAACCAACAAACAAACAAACCAACAAACGAACAAACCAACAAACCAACAAACCAACAAACCAACAAACCAACAAGCCAACAAGCAAACAAACCAACAAGCCAACAAACCAACAAACCAACAAACCAACAAACCAACAAACTAACAAATCAACAAACCAAGTAACCAACGAACCAACAAGCGAACAAACCAACAAACAAACAAACCAAAAAACGAACAAACAAGCAAACCAACAAACCAACAAGCCAACAAGCCAACAAACCAACAAGCCAACAAACAAGCAAGCCAACAAACCAACAAACCAACAAACCAACAAACCAAGTAACCAACGAACCAACAAACGAACAAACCAACATACACACAAACCAACAAACCAACAAACCAAAAAACCAACAAACCAACAAGCCAACAAGCCAACAAACCAACAAATAAACAAACCAACAAACCAACAAACCAACAAACCAAAAAACCAACAAACCAACAAACCAAAAAACCAACAAACCAACAAACCAACAAGCCAACAAGCCAACGAATGAACCAACCAACAAACAAACAAACCAACAAACGAACAAACCAACAAACCAACAAACCAACAAACCAACAAACCAACAAGCCAACAAGCCAACAAACCAACAAGCCAACAAACGAATAAACCAACAAACCAACAAACGAACAAACCAACAAACCAACAAACCAACAAGCCAATAACCCAACAAACCAACAAACCAACAAACCAACAAACGAACAAACCAACAAACCAACAAGCCAACAAGCCAACAAACCAACAAACCAACAAACCAACAAACCAACAAACCAACAAACCAACAAACCGACAAACAAACAAACCAACAAACCAACAAACAAACAAACAAACCAACAAACCAACAAGCCAACAAGCCAACAAACCAACAAACCAACAAACCAACAAACGAACAAACCAACAAACCAACAAACCAATAAGCCAACAAGCCAACAAACCAACAAACGCACAAACCAACAAGCCAACAAACCAACAAATCAACAAACCAACAAACCAAAAAACGAACAAACCAACAAACCAACAAACCAACATGCTAACAAACCAATAAACAAACAAACCAATAAACCAACAAACCAAAAACCAACAAACCAGCAAACCAACAAGCCAACAAGCCAACAAACCAACAAACCAACAAACCAACAAACCAACAAACCAACAAACCAACATGCCAACAAGCCAACAAACCAAAAAACAAACAAACAAACAAACCAACAAACCAACAAACCAACAAACCAACAAGCCAACAAACCAACAAACCAACAAGCCAACAAACCCACAAACCAAAAAACTAACAATCCAACAAACCAATAAACCAACAAGCCAATAAGCCAACAAACCAACAAACCAACAAACGAATAAACCAACAAACCAACAAACCAACAAACCAACAAACCAACAAACCAAAAAACCAAAAAACCAACAAACCAACAAACCAACAAGCCAAACAAACCAACAAAAAAATAAAACAACAAACCAAAAAACCAACAAACCAACAAACCAACAAACCAACAAACCAACAAACCAAAAAACCAACAAACCAAAAAACTAACAAGCTTACAAAACAACAAACCAACAAACCAACAAATGAACAAACCAACAAACCTACAAACCAAGAAACCAACAAACCAACAAACCAACAAGCCAACAAACCAACGAACCAACAAACCAACAAACCAGCAAACAAAAAAACCAACAAACCAACAAACCAACAAACCAACAAACCAACAAATTACCAAACCAACAAACCAACAAACCAACAAACCAACAAACCAACAAACCAACAAACCAACAACCCAACAAACCAACAAACCAACAAACCAAAAAACCAAAAAACCAACAAACCAACAAACCAAAAAACCAACAAACCAACAAAACAACAAGCCAACAAACCATCAAACAAACAAACTAACAAATCAACAAACCAAGTAACCAACGAACCAACAAGCGAACAAACCAACAAACAAACAAACCAACAAATGAACAAACCAACAAACCAACAAACCAACAAACCAACAAGCCAACAAGCCAACAAACCAACAAGCCAACAAACAAACAAACCAACAAACCAACAAACCAACAAACCAACAAACCAACAAACCAACAAACCAACAAACCAACAAACCAACAAACCAACAAACCAACAAACCAACAAACCAACAAACCAACAAACCAATAAACCAACAAACCAACAAACCAAAAAGCCAACAAACCAAAAAACCAACAAGCTTACAAAACAACAAACCAACAAACCAACAAATGAACAAACCAAAAAGCCAACAAACCAAAAAACCAACAAGCTTACAAAACAACAAACCAACAAACCAACAAATGAACAAACCAACAAACCTACAAACCAAGAAACCAACAAACCAACAAACCAAAAAGCCAACAAACCAAAAAACCAACAAGCTTACAAAACAACAAACCAACAAACCAACAAATGAACAAACCAACAAACCTACAAACCAAGAAACCAACAAACCAACAAACCAACAAGCCAACAAACCAACGAACCAACAAACCAACAAACCAGCAAACAAAAAAACCAACAAACCAACAAACCAACAAACCAACAAACCAACAAATTACCAAACCAACAAACCAACAAACCAACAAACCAACAAACCAACAAACCAACAAACCAACAACCCAACAAACCAACAAACCAACAAACCAAAAAACCAAAAAACCAACAAACCAACAAACCAAAAAACCAACAAACCAACAAAACAACAAGCCAACAAACCATCAAACAAACAAACTAACAAATCAACAAACCAAGTAACCAACGAACCAACAAGCGAACAAACCAACAAACAAACAAACCAACAAATGAACAAACCAACAAACCAACAAACCAACAAACCAACAAGCCAACAAGCCAACAAACCAACAAGCCAACAAACAAACAAACCAACAAACCAACAAACCAACAAACCAACAAACCAACAAACCCACAAACCAACAAACCAACAAACCAACAAACCAACAAACCAACAAACCAACAAACCAACAAACCAACAAACCAACAAACCAACAAACCAACAAACCAACAAACCAAAAAGCCAACAAACCAAAAAACCAACAAGCTTACAAAACAAC
Organism: Atherix ibis; assembly: GCA_958298945.1. Lineage (NCBI taxonomy): Eukaryota > Metazoa > Arthropoda > Insecta > Diptera > Athericidae > Atherix > Atherix ibis. Next base: position 65,644,139 of record OY282608.1, on the reverse strand, counting down.
AAACCAACAAACCAACAAATGAACAAACCAACAAACCTACAAACCAAGAAACCAACAAACCAACAAGCCAACAAACCAACGAACCAACAAACCAACAAACCAGCAAACAAAAAAACCAACAAACCAACAAACCAACAAACCAACAAACCAACAAATTACCAAACCAACAAACCAACAAACCAACAAACCAACAAACCAACAAACCAACAAACCAACAAACCAACAACCCAACAAACCAACAAACCAACAAACCAAAAAACCAAAAAACCAACAAACCAACAAACCAAAAAACCAACAAACCAACAAAACAACAAGCCAACAAACCATCAAACAAACAAACTAACAAATCAACAAACCAAGTAACCAACGAACCAACAAGCGAACAAACCAACAAACAAACAAACCAACAAATGAACAAACCAACAAACCAACAAACCAACAAACCAACAAGCCAACAAGCCAACAAACCAACAAGCCAACAAACAAACAAACCAACAAACCAACAAACCAACAAACCAACAAACCAACAAACCAACAAACCAACAAACCAACAAACCAACAAACCAACAAACCAACAAACCAACAAACCAACAAACCAACAAACCAACAAGCCAACAAACCAACAAACAAATACACCAACAAACCAACAAACCAACAAACCAACAAACCAACAAACCAACAAACCAACAAACCAACAAACCAACAAACCAACAAACCAACAAACCAACAAACCAACAAACCAACAAACCAACAAACCAAAAAACCAACAAACCAAAAAACCAACAAGCTTACAAAACAACAAACCAACAAACCAACAAATGAACAAACCAACAAACCTACAAACCAAGAAACCAACAAACCAACAAACCAACAAGCCAACAAACCAACGAACCAACAAACCAACAAACCAGCAAACCAAAAAACCAACAAACCAACAAACCAGCAAACCAACAAACCAACAAACCAACAAATTACCAAACCAACAAACCAGCAAACCAACAAACCAACAAACCAACAAACCAACAAACCAACAACCCAACAAACCAACAAACCAACAAACCAACAAACCAACAAACCGACAAGCAAATAAACCAACAAACCAACAAACCAACAAACCAACAAACCAACAAACCAACAAACCAACAAACCAACAAACCAACAAACCAACAAACCAAAAAACCAACAAACCAACAAACCAAAAAACCAACAAACCAACAAAACAACAAGCCAACAAACCATCAAACCAACAAACTAACAAATCAACAAACCAAGTAACCAACGAACCAACAAGCGAACAAACCAACAAACAAACAAACCAACAAACCAACAAACCAACAAACCAACAAACCAACAAGCCAACAAGCCAACAAACCAACAAGCCAACAAACCAACAAGCCAACAAACAAACAAACCAACAAACCAACAAACCAACAAACCAGCAAACCAACAAACCAACAAACCAACAAACCAACAAACCAACAAGCCAACAAACCAACAAACAAATACACCAACAAACCAACAAACCAACAAACCAACAAACCAACAAACCAAAAAACCAACAAACCAACAAACCAACAAGCCAACAAGCCAACAAACCAACAAACCACAAGCCAACAAGCCAACAAACCAACAAATTACCAAACCAACAAACCAACAAACCAACAAACCAACAAACCAACAAACCAACAAACCAACAAACCAACAAACCATCAAACCAACAAACCAACAAACCAACAACCCAACAAACCAACAAACCAACAAATTAACAAACCAACAAACCGACAAGCAAATAAACCAACAAAATAACAAACCAACAAACCAACAAACCAACAAACCAACAAACCAAAAAACCAACAAACCAACAAACCAAAAAACCAACAAACCAACAAAACAACAAACTAACAAATCAACAAACCAAGTAACCAACGAACCAACAAGCGAACAAACCAACAAACAAACAAACCAACAAACGAACAAAGCAACAAACCAACAAACCAACAAGCCAACAAGCCAACAAACCAACAAGCCAACAAACAAACAAACTAACAAACCAACAAACCAACAAACCAACAAACCAACAAACCAACAAACTAACAAATCAACAAACCAAGTAACCAACGAACCAACAAGCGAACAAACCAACAAACAAACAAACCAACAAACGAACAAACAAACAAACCAACAAACCAACAAGCCAACAAGCCAACAAACCAACAAGCCAACAAACAAACAAACCAACAAACCAACAAACCAACAAACCAACAAACCAACAAACCAACAAACCAACAAACCAAGAAACCAACAAACCAACAAACCAAGAAACCAACAAACCAACAAACCAAAAAGCCAACAAACCAACAAACCAACAAACCAACAAACCAACAAACCAACAAGCCAACAAACCAACAAACCAACAAACCAGCAAAACAACAAGCCAACAAACCATCAAACCAACAAACTAACAAATCAACAAACCAAGTAACCAACGAACCAATAAGCGAACAAACCAACAAACAAACAAACCAACAAACGAACAAACCAACAAACCAACAAACCAACAAGCCAACAAGCCAACAAACCAACAAGCCAACAAACAAACAAACCAACAAACCAACAAACCAACGAACCAACAAACCAACAAACCAACAAACCAACAAACCAACAAACCAACAAACCAACAAACCAACAAACCAAGAAACCAACAAACCAACAAACCAATAAGCCAACAAACCAACAAACCAACAAACCAACAAACCAACAAACCAACAAACCAACAAACCAACAAGCCAACAAACCAACAAACCAAGAAGCCAACAAACCAACAAACCAACAAACAAACAAACCAACAAACCAACAAACCAACAAGCCAACAAACCAACAAACAAATACAACAACAAACCAACAAACCAACAAACCAACAAACCAACAAACCAACAAACCAACAAACCAACAAACCAACAAACCAACAAACCAAAAAACCAACAAACCAACAAACCAACAAGCCAACAAACCAACAAACCAACAAACCAACAAGCCAACAAGCCAACAAACCAATAAACCAACAAACCAACAAGCCAACAAACCAAAAAGCCAACAAACCAACAAGCCAACAAGCCAACAAACCAACAAGCCAACAAACCAACAAACCAACAAGCAAAAAAGCCAAAAAACCAACAAACCAACAAACCAACAAGCCAACAAACCTACAAACCAACAATCCAACAAACCAACAAACCAACAAACCAACAAACCAACAAACCAACAAGCCAACAAGCCAACAAACCAACAAACGAACAAGCCAACAAGCTAACAAACCAACAAACCAACAAGCCAACAAACCAACAAACCAACAAACCAACAAGCCAACAAACCAACAAACAAATAAACCAACAAACCAACAAACCAACAAACCGACAAACCAACAAACTAACAAATCAACAAACCAAAAAACCAACAAACCAAAAAACTAACAAACCAACAAACCAACAAACCTACAAACCAACAAAGAAATAAACCAACAAACCAACAAACCAACAAACTAATAAACCAACAAACCAACAAACAAATAAACCAACAAACCAACAAACCAACAAACCAACAAACCAACAAACCAAAAAACCAACAAACCAAAAAACCAACAAGCTTACAAAACAACAAACCAACAAACCAACAAATGAACAAACCAACAAACCTACAAACCAAGAAACTAACAAACCAACAAACCAACAAGCCAACAAACCAACGAACCAACAAACCAACAAACCAGCAAACCAAAAAACCAACAAACCAACAAACCAACAAACCAACAAACCAACAAATTACCAAACCAACAAACCAACAAACCAACAAACCAACAAACCAACAAACCAACAAACCAACAAACCAACAACCCAACAAACCAACAAACCAACAAACCAACAAACCAACAAACCGACAAGCAAATAAACCAACAAACCAACAAACCAACAAACCAACAAACCAACAAACCAACAAACCAACAAACCAACAAACCAACAAGCCAACAAGCCAACAAACCAACATGCCAACAAACAAACAAACCAACAAACCAACAAACCAACAAACCAACAAACCAACAAACCAACAAACCAACAAACCAACAAACCAACAAACCAACAAACCAAGAAACCAACAAACCAACAAACCAACAAACCAACAAACCAACAAACAAATACACCAACAAACCAACAAACCAACAAACCAACAAACCAACAAACCAACAAACCAACAAACCAACAAACCAACAAACCAACAAACCAACAAACCAAAAAACCAACAAACCAAAAAACCAACAAGCTTACAAAACAACAAACCAAGAAACCAACAAATGAACAAACCAACAAACCTACAAACCAAGAAACCAACAAACCAACAAACCAACAAGCCAACAAACCAACGAACCAACAAACCAACAAACCAGCAAACCAAAAAACCAACAAACCAACAAACCAGCAAACCAACAAACCAACAAACCAACAAATTAACAAACCAACAAACCAACAAACCAACAAACCAACAAACCAACAAACCAACAAACCAACAACCCAACAAACCAACAAACCAACAAACCAACAAAACAACAAGCCAACAAACCATCAAACCAACAAACTAACAAATCAATAAACCAAGTAACCAACGAACCAACAAGCGAACAAACCAACAAACAAACAAACCAACAAACGAACAAACCAACAAACCAACAAACCAACAAACCAACAAGCCAACAAGCCAACAAACCAACAAGCCAACAAACAAACAAACCAACAAACCAACAAACCAACAAACCAACAAACCAACAAACCAGCAAACCAACAAACCAACAAACCAACAAACCAACAAGCCAACAAACCAACAAACAAATACACCAACAAACCAACAAACCAACAAACCAACAAACCAACAAACCAAAAAACCAACAAACCAACAAGCCAACAAGCCAGCAAACCAACAAACCACAAGCCAACAAGCCAACAAACTAACAAATTACCAAACCAACAAACCAACAAACCAACAAACCAACAAACCAACAAACCAACAAACCAACAAACCAACAAACCATCAAACCAACAAACCAACAAACCAACAACCAAACAAACCAACAAACCAACAAATTAACAAACCAACAAACCGACAAGCAAATAAACCAACAAAATAACAAACCAACAAACCAACAAACCAACAAACCAACAAACCAAAAAACCAACAAACCAACAAACCAAAAAACCAACAAACCAACAAAACAACAAACTAACAAATCAACAAACCAAGTAACCAACGAACCAACAAGCGAACAAACCAACAAACAAACAAACCAACAAACGAACAAAGCAATAAACCAACAAACCAACAAGCCAACAAGCCAACAAACCAACAAGCCAACAAACAAACAAACCAACAAACCAACAAACCAACAAACCAACAAACCAACAAACCAACAAACCAACAAACTAACAAATCAACAAACCAAGTAACCAACGAACCAACAAGCGAACAAACCAACAAACAAACAAACCAACAAACCAACAAGCCAACAAGCCAACAAACCAACAAGCCAACAAACAAACAAACCAACAAACCAACAAACCAACAAACCAACAAACCAACAAACCAACAAACCAACAAACCAACAAACCAACAAACCAACAAACCAACAAACCAACAAACCAACAAACCAACAAACCAACAAACCAACAAACCAACAAACCAACAAACCAACAAGCCAACAAACCAACAAACCAACAAACCAACAAACCAACAAGCCAACAAACCAACAAACCAACAAACCAACAAAACAACAAGCCAACAAACCATCAAACCAACAAACTAACAAATCAACAAACCAAGTAACCAACGAACCAACAAGCGAACAAACCAACAAACAAACAAACCAACAAACGAACAAACCAACAAACCAACAAACCAACAAGCCAACAAGCCAACAAACCAACAAGCCAATAAACAAACAAACCAACAAACCAACAAACCAACGAACCAACAAACCAACAAACCAACAAACCAACAAACCAACAAACCAACAAACCAAGAAACCAACAAACCAACAAACCAATAAGCCAACAAACCAACAAACCAACAAACCAACAAACCAACAAACCAACAAACCAACAAGCCAACAAACCAACAAACCAAGAAGCCAACAAACCAGCAAACCAACAAACCAACAAACCAACAAACCAACAAACCAACAAGCCAACAAACCAACAAACAAATACAACAACAAACCAACATACCAACAAACCAACAAACCAACAAACCAACAAACCAACAAACCAACAAACCAAAAAACCAACAAACCAACAAACCAACAAGCCAACAAGCCAACAAACCAACAAGCCAACAAGCCAACAAACCAACAAACCAACAAGCCAACAAGCCAACAAACCAATAAACCAACAAGCCAACAAACCAACAAACCAACAAACCAACAAGCCAACAAGCCAACAAACCAATAAACCAACAAACCAACAAGCCAACAAACCAAAAAGCCAACAAACCAACAAGCCAACAAGCCAACAAACCAACAAACCAACAAGCCAACAAACCAACAAACCAACAAGCAAAAAAGCCAAAAAACCAACAAACCAACAAACCAACAAGCCAACAAACCAACAAACCAACAATCCAACAAACCAACAAACCAACAAACCAACAAACCAACAAACCAACAAGCCAACAAGCCAACAAACCAACAAACCAACAAGCCAACAAGCCAACAAACCAACAAACCAACAAACCAACAAGCCAACAAACCAACAAACAAATAAACCAACAAACCAACAAACCAACAAACCGACAAACCAACAAACTAACAAACCAACAAACCAAAAAACCAACAAACCAAAAAACTAACAAACCAACAAACCAGCAAACCTACAAACCAACAAACCAACAAAGAAATAAACCAACAAACCAACAAACTAATAAACCAACAAACCAACAAACAAATAAACCAACAAACCAACAAACCAACAAACCAACAAACCACCAAACCAACAAACCAACAAACCAACAAACCAACAAACCAACAAACCAACAAACCAAAAAACCAACAAACCAAAAAACCAACAAGCTTACAAAACAACAAACCAACAAACCAACAAATGAACAAACCAACAAACCTACAAACCAAGAAACCAACAAACCAACAAACCAACAAGCCAACAAACCAACGAACCAACAAACCAACAAACCAGCAAACCAAAAAACCAACAAACCAACAAACCAACAAACCAACAAACCAACAAATTACCAAACCAACAAACCAACAAACCAACAAACCAACAAACCAACAAACCAACAAACCAACAAACCAACAACCCAACAAACCAACAAACAAACAAACCAACAAACCAACAAACCGACAAGCAAATAAACCAACAAACCAACAAACCAACGAACCAACAAACCAACAAACCAACAAACCAAAAAACCAACAAACCAACAGACCAAAAAACCAACAAACCAACAAAACAACAAGCCAACAAACCAACAAACCAACAAACTAACAAATCAACAAACCAAGTAACCAACGAACCAACAAGGGAACAAACCAACAAACAAACAAACCAACAAACGAACAAACCAACAAACCAACAAACCAACAAACCAACAAGCCAACAAACCAAGAAGCCAACAAACAAACAAACAAACAAACCAACAAACCAACAAACAAACAAACCAACAAACCAACAAACCAACAAACCAACAAACCAACAAACCAACAAACCAACAAACCAACAAACCAACAAACCAACAAACCAACAAGCCAACAAGCCAACAAACCAACAAACCAACAAGCCAACAAACCAACAAACCAACAAACCAACAAGCCAACAAACCAACATACCAACAAGTTAACAAACCAACAAACAAACAAACCAACAAACCAACAAACCAACAAACCAACAAACCAACAAACCAACAAACCAACAAACCAACAAACCAACAAACCAACAAACCAACAAACCAACAAACCAACAAACCAAGAAACCAAGAAACCAACAAACCAACAAGCCAACAAACCAACAAACCAACAAACCAACAAACCAACAAGCCAAAAAACCAACAAATGAACAAACCAACAAACCTACAAACCAAGAAACCAACAAACCAACAAACCAACAAGCCAACAAACCAACGAACCAACAAACCAACAAACCAGCAAACCAAAAAACCAACAAACCAACAAACCAACAAATTACCAAACCAACAAACCAACAAACCAACAAACCAACAAACCAACAAACCAACAAACCAACAAACCAACAAACCAACAACCCAACAAACCAACAAACCAACAAACCAACAAGCCAACAAACCAACGAACCAACAAACCAACAAACCAGCAAACCAAAAAACCAACAAACCAACAAACCAGCAAACCAACAAACCAACAAACCAACAAATTAACAAACCAACAAACCAACAAACCAACAAACCAACAAACCAACAAACCAACAAACCAACAACCCAACAAACCAACAAACCAACAAACCAACAAAACAACAAGCCAACAAACCATCAAACCAACAAACTAACAAATCAACAAACCAAGTAACCAACGAACCAACAAGCGAACAAACCAACAAACAAACAAACCAACAAACGAACAAACCAACAAACCAACAAACCAACAAACCAACAAGCCAACAAGCCAACAAACCAACAAGCCAACAAACAAACAAACCAACAAACCAACAAACCAACAAACCAACAAACCAACAAACCAGCAAACCAACAAACCAACAAACCAACAAACCAACAAGCCAACAAACCAACAAACAAATACACCAACAAACCAACAAACCAACAAACCAACAAACCAACAAACCAAAAAACCAACAAACCAACAAGCCAACAAGCCAGCAAACCAACAAACCACAAGCCAACAAGCCAACAAACTAACAAATTACCAAACCAACAAACCAACAAACCAACAAACCAACAAACCAACAAACCAACAAACCATCAAACCAACAAACTAACAAACCAACAACCAAACAAACCAACAAACCAACAAATTAACAAACCAACAAACCGACAAGCAAATAAACCAACAAAATAACAAACCAACAAACCAACAAACCAACAAACCAACAAACCAAAAAACCAACAAACCAACAAACCAAAAAACCAACAAACCAACAAAACAACAAACTAACAAATCAACAAACCAAGTAACCAACGAACCAACAAGCGAACAAACCAACAAACAAACAAACCAACAAACGAACAAAGCAATAAACCAACAAACCAACAAGCCAACAAGCCAACAAACCAACAAGCCAACAAACAAACAAACCAACAAACCAACAAACCAACAAACCAACAAACCAACAAACCAACAAACCAACAAACTAACAAATCAACAAACCAAGTAACCAACGAACCAACAAGCGAACAAACCAACAAACAAACAAACCAACAAACCAACAAGCCAACAAGCCAACAAACCAACAAGCCAACAAACAAACAAACCAACAAACCAACAAACCAACAAACCAACAAACCAACAAACCAACAAACCAACAAACCAACAAACCAACAAACCAACAAACCAACAAACCAACAAACCAACAAACCAACAAACCAACAAACCAACAAACCAACAAACCAACAAACCAACAAGCCAACAAACCAACAAACCAACAAACCAACAAACCAACAAGCCAACAAACCAACAAACCAACAAACCAACAAAACAACAAGCCAACAAACCATCAAACCAACAAACTAACAAATCAACAAACCAAGTAACCAACGAACCAACAAGCGAACAAACCAACAAACAAACAAACCAACAAACGAACAAACCAACAAACCAACAAACCAACAAGCCAACAAGCCAACAAACCAACAAGCCAATAAACAAACAAACCAACAAACCAACAAACCAACGAACCAACAAACCAACAAACCAACAAACCAACAAACCAACAAACCAACAAACCAACAAACCAACAAACCAAGAAACCAACAAACCAACAAACCAATAAGCCAACAAACCAACAAACCAACAAACCAACAAACCAACAAACCAACAAACCAACAAGCCAACAAACCAACAAACCAAGAAGCCAACAAACCAGCAAACCAACAAACCAACAAACCAACAAACCAACAAACCAACAAGCCAACAAACCAACAAACAAATACAACAACAAACCAACATACCAACAAACCAACAAACCAACAAACCAACAAACCAACAAACCAACAAACGAAAAAACCAACAAACCAACAAACCAACAAGCCAACAAGCCAACAAACCAACAAGCCAACAAGCCAACAAACCAACAAACCAACAAGCCAACAAGCCAACAAACCAACAAACCAACAAGCCAACAAACCAACAAACCAACAAACCAACAAGCCAACAAGCCAACAAACCAATAAACCAACAAACCAACAAGCCAACAAACCAAAAAGCCAACAAACCAACAAGCCAACAAGCCAACAAACCAACAAACCAACAAGCCAACAAACCAACAAACCAACAAGCAAAAAAGCCAAAAAACCAACAAACTAACAAACCAACAAGCCAACAAACCAACAAACCAACAATCCAACAAACCAACAAACCAACAAACCAACAAACCAACAAACCAACAAGCCAACAAGCCAACAAACCAACAAACCAACAAGCCAACAAGCCAACAAACCAACAAACCAACAAACCAACAAGCCAACAAACCAACAAACAAATAAACCAACAAACCAACAAACCAACAAACCGACAAACCAACAAACTAACAAACCAACAAACCAAAAAACCAACAAACCAAAAAACTAACAAACCAACAAACCAGCAAACCTACAAACCAACAAACCAACAAAGAAATAAACCAACAAACCAACAAACTAATAAACCAACAAACCAACAAACAAATAAACCAACAAACCAACAAACCAACAAACCAACAAACCACCAAACCAACAAACCAACAAACCAACAAACCAACAAACCAACAAACCAACAAACCAAAAAACCAACAAACCAAAAAACCAACAAGCTTACAAAACAACAAACCAACAAACCAACAAATGAACAAACCAACAAACCTACAAACCAAGAAACCAACAAACCAACAAACCAACAAGCCAACAAACCAACGAACCAACAAACCAACAAACCAGCAAACCAAAAAACCAACAAACCAACAAACCAACAAACCAACAAACCAACAAATTACCAAACCAACAAACCAACAAACCAACAAACCAACAAACCAACAAACCAACAAACCAACAAACCAACAACCCAACAAACCAACAAACCAACAAACCAACAAACCAACAAACCGACAAGCAAATAAACCAACAAACCAACAAACCAACGAACCAACAAACCAACAAACCAACAAACCAAAAAACCAACAAACCAACAAACCAAAAAACCAACAAACCAACAAAACAACAAGCCAACAAACCAACAAACCAACAAACTAACAAATCAACAAACCAAGTAACCAACGAACCAACAAGGGAACAAACCAACAAACAAACAAACCAACAAACGAACAAACCAACAAACCAACAAACCAACAAACCAACAAGCCAACAAACCAAGAAGCCAACAAACAAACAAACAAACAAACCAACAAACCAACAAATAAACAAACCAACAAACCAACAAACCAACAAACCAACAAACCAACAAACCAACAAACCAACAAACCAACAAACCAACAAACCAACAAACCAACAAGCCAACAAGCCAACAAACCAACAAACCAACAAGCCAACAAACCAACAAACCAACAAACCAACAAGCCAACAAACCAACATACCAACAAGTTAACAAACCAACAAACAAACAAACCAACAAACCAACAAACCAACAAACCAACAAACCAACAAACCTACAAACCAACAAACCAACAAACCAACAAACCAACAAACCAACAAACCAACAAACCAACAAACCAAGAAACCAACAAACCAACAAACCAACAAGCCAACAAACCAACAAACCAACAAACCAACAAACCAACAAGCCAAAAAACCAACAAATGAACAAACCAACAAACCTACAAATCAAGAAACCAACAAACCAACAAACCAACAAGCCAACAAACCAACGAACCAACAAACCAACAAACCAGCAAACCAAAAAACCAACAAACCAACAAACCAACAAACCAACAAATTACCAAACCAACAAACCAACAAACCAACAAACCAACAAACCAACAAACCAACAAACCAACAAACCAACAACCCAACAAACCAACAAACCAACAAACCAACAAACCAACAAACCAACAAACCGACAAGCAAATAAACCAACAAACCAACAAACTAACAAACCAACAAACCAACAAACCAACAAACCAAAAAACCAACAAACCAACAAACCAAAAAACCAACAAACCAACAAAACAACAAGCCAACAAACCAACAAACCAACAAACTAACAAATCAACAAACCAAGTAACCAACGAACCAACAAGGGAACAAACCAACAAACAAACAAACCAACAAACGAACAAACCAACAAACCAACAAACCAACAAGCCAACAAACCAACAAGCCAACAAACAAACAAACAAACAAACCAACAAACCAACAAACCAACAAACCAACAAACCAACAAACCAACAAACCAACAAACCAACAAACCAACAAACCAACAAACCAACAAACCAACAAGCCAACAAGCCAACAAACCAACAAACCAACAAGCCAACAAACCAACAAACCAACAAACCAACATGCCAACAAGCCAACAAACCAACAAACCAACAAACCAACAAACCAACAAACCAAGAAACCAACAAACCAACAAACCAACAAGCCAACAAATCAACAAACCAACAAACCAACAAACCAACAAGCCAACAAACCAACAAACCAACAAACCACAAAACAACAAGCCAACAAACCATCAAACCAACAAACTAACAAATCAACAAACCAAGTAACCAACGAACCAACAAGCGAACAAACCAACAAACAAACAAACCAACAAACGAACAAACCAACAAACCAACAAACCAACAAGCCAACAAGCCAACAAACCAACAAGCCAACAAACAAACAAACCAACAAACCAACAAACCAACGAACCAACAAACCAACAAACCAACAAACCAACAAACCAACAAACCAACAAACCAACAAACCAACAAACCAAGAAACCAACAAACCAACAAACCAATAAGCCAACAAACCAACAAACCAACAAACCAACAAACCAACAAACCAACAAACCAACAAGCCAACAAACCAACAAACCAAGAAGCCAACAAACCAGCAAACCAACAAACCAACAAACCAACAAACCAACAAACCAACAAGCCAACAAACCAACAAACAAATACAACAACAAACCAACAAACCAACAAACCAACAAACCAACAAACCAACAAACCAACAAACCAACAAACCAAAAAACCAACAAACCAACAAACCAACAAGCCAACAAGCCAACAAACCAACAAGCCAACAAGCCAACAAACCAACAAACCAACAAGCCAACAAGCCAACAAACCAACAAACCAACAAGCCAACAAACCAACAAACCAACAAACCAACAAGCCAACAAGCCAACAAACCACTAAACCAACAAACCAACAAGCCAACAAACCAAAAAGCCAACAAACCAACAAGCCAACAAGCCAACAAACCAACAAACCAACAAGCCAACAAACCAACAAACCAACAAGCAAAAAAGCCAAAAAACCAACAAACCAACAAACCAACAAGCCAACAAACCAACAAACCAACAATCCAACAAACCAACAAACCAACAAACCAACAAACCAACAAACCAACAAACCAACAAGCCAACAAGCCAACAAACCAACAAACCAACAAGCCAACAAGCCAACAAACCAACAAACCAACAAACCAACAAGCCAACAAACCAACAAACAAATAAACCAACAAACCAACAAACCAACAAACCGACAAACCAACAAACTAACAAACCAACAAACCAAAAAACCAACAAACCAAAAAACTAACAAACCAACAAACCAACAAACCTACAAATCAACAAACCAACAAAGAAATAAACCAACAAACCAACAAACCAACAAACTAATAAACCAACAAACCAACAAACAAATAAACCAACAAACCAACAAACCAACAAACCAACAAACCAACAAACCAACAAACCAACAAACCAACAAACCAACAAACCAACAAACCAAAAAACCAACAAACCAAAAAACCAACAAGCTTACAAAACAACAAACCAACAAACCAACAAATGAACAAACCAACAAACCTACAAACCAAGAAACCAACAAACCAACAAACCAACAAGCCAACAAACCAACAAACCAACAAACCAAGAAACCAACAAACCAACAAACCAATAAGCCAACAAACCAACAAACCAACAAACCAACAAACCAACAAACCAACAAACCAACAAGCCAACAAACCAACAAACCAAGAAGCCAACAAACCAGCAAACCAACAAACCAACAAACCAACAAACCAACAAACCAACAAGCCAACAAACCAACAAACAAATACAACAACAAACCAACAAACCAACAAACCAACAAACCAACAAGCCAACAAACAAACAATCCAACAAACCAACAAACCAACGAACCAACAAACCAACAAACCAACAAACCAACAAACCAACAAACCAACAAACCAACAAACCAACAAACCAAGAAACCAACAAACCAACAAACCAATAAGCCAACAAACCAACAAACCAACAAACCAACAAACCAACAAACCAACAAACCAACAAGCCAACAAACCAACAAACCAAGAAGCCAACAAACCAGCAAACCAACAAACCAACAAACCAACAAACCAACAAACCAACAAGCCAACAAACCAACAAACAAATACAACAACAAACCAACAAACCAACAAACCAACAAACCAACAAACCAACAAACCAACAAACCAACAAACCAAAAAACCAACAAACCAACAAACCAACAAGCCAACAAGCCAACAAACTAACAAGCCAACAAGCCAACAAACCAACAAACCAACAAGCCAACAAGCCAACAAACCAACAAACCAACAAGCCAACAAACCAACAAACCAACAAACCAACAAGCCAACAAGCCAACAAACCAATAAACCAACAAACCAACAAGCCAACAAACCAAAAAGCCAACAAACCAACAAGCCAACAAGCCAACAAACCAACAAACCAACAAGCCAACAAACCAACAAACCAACAAGCAAAAAAGCCAAAAAACCAACAAACCAACAAACCAACAAGCCAACAAACCAACAAACCAACAATCCAACAAACCAACAAACCAACAAACCAACAAACCAACAAACCAACAAGCCAACAAGCCAACAAACCAACAAACCAACAAGCCAACAAGCCAACAAACCAACAAACCAACAACCCAACAAGCCAACAAACCAACAAACAAATAAACCAACAAACCAACAAACCAACAAACCGACAAACCAACAAACTAACAAACCAACAAACCAAAAAACCAACAAACCAAAAAACTAACAAACCAACAAACCAACAAACCTACAAATCAACAAACCAACAAAGAAATAAACCAACAAACCAACAAACCAACAAACTAATAAACCAACAAATCAACAAACAAATAAACCAACAAACCAACAAACCAACAAACCAACAAACCAACAAACCAACAAACCAACAAACCAACAAACCAACAAACCAACAAACCAACAAACCAAAAAACCAACAAACCAAAAAACCAACAAGCTTACAAAACAACAAACCAACAAACCAACAAATGAACAAACCAACAAACCTACAAACCAAGAAACCAACAAACCAACAAACCAACAAGCCAACAAACCAACGAACCAACAAACCAACAAACCAGCAAACCAAAAAACCAACAAACCAACAAACCAACAAACCAACAAATTACCAAACCAACAAACCAACAAACCAACAAACCAACAAACCAACAAACCAACAAACCAACAACCCAACAAACCAACAAACCAACAAACCAACAAACCGACAAGCAAATAAACCAACAAACCAACAAACCAACAAACCAACAAACCAACAAACCAACAAACCAAAAAACCAACAAACCAACAAACCAAAAAACCAACAAACTAACAAAACAACAAGCCAACAAACCAACAAACCAACAAACTAACAAATCAACAAACCAAGTAACCAACGAACCAACAAGGGAACAAACCAACAAACAAACAAACCAACAAACGAACAAACCAACAAACCAACAAACCAACAAACCAACAAGCCAACAAACCAACAAGCCAACAAACAAACAAACAAACAAACCAACAAACCAACAAACCAACAAACCAACAAACCAACAAACCAACAAACCAACAAACCAACAAACCAACAAACCAACAAACCAACAAACCAACAAGCCAACAAGCCAACAAACCAACAAACCAACAAGCCAACAAACCAACAAACCAACAAACCAACAAGCCAACAAACCAACATACCAACAAGCCAACAAACCAACAAACAAACAAACCAACAAACCAACAAACCAACAAACCAACAAACCAACAAACCAACAAACCAACAAACCAACAAACCAACAAACTAACAAACCAACAAACCAACAAACCAAGAAACCAACAAACCAACAAACCAACAAGCCAACAAACCAACAAACCAACAAACCAACAAACCAACAAGCCAAAAAACCAACAAACCAACAAACCAACAAAACAACAAGCCAACAAACCATCAAACCAACAAACTAACAAATCAACAAACCAAGTAACCAACGAACCAACAAGCGAACAAACCAACAAACAAACAAACCAACAAACGAACAAACCAACAAACCAACAAACCAACAAGCCAACAAGCCAACAAACCAACAAGCCAACAAACAAACAAACCAACAAACCAACAAACCAACGAACCAACAAACCAACAAACCAACAAACCAACAAACCAACAAACCAACAAACCAACAAACCAACAAACCAACAAACCATTAAACCAACAAACCAAGAAACCAACAAACCAACAAACCAACAAGCCAACAAACCAACAAACCAACAAACCAACAAACCAACAAACCAACAAACCAACAAGCCAACAAACCAACAAACCAAGAAGCCAACAAACCAGCAAACCAACAAACCAACAAACCAACAAACCAACAAACCAACAAGCCAACAAACCAACAAACAAATACAACAACAAACCAACAAACCAACAAACCAACAAACCAACAAACCAACAAACCAACAAACCAACAAACCAACAAACCAACAAACCAAAAAACCAACAAACCAACAAGCCAACAAGCCAACAAACCGACAAACCAACAAGCCAACAAGCCAACAAACCAACAAACCAACAAACCAACAAGCCAACAAACCAACAAACCAACAAACCAACAAGCCAACAAGACAACAAACCAATAAACCAACAAACCAACAAGCCAACAAACCAAAAAGCCAACAAACCAACAAGCCAACAAGCCAACAAACCAACAAACCAACAAGCCAACAAACCAACAAACCAACAAGCAAAAAAGCCAAAAAACCAACAAACCAACAAACCAACAAGCCAACAAACCAACAAACCAACAATCCAACAAACCAACAAACCAACAAACCAACAAACCAACAAACCAACAAGCCAACAAGCCAACAAACCAACAAACCAACAAGCCAACAAGCCAACAAACCAACAAACCAACAAACAAATAAACCGACAAACCAACAAACCAACAAACCGACAAACCAACAAACTAACAAACCAACAAACCAAAAAACCAACAAACCAAAAAACTAGTAAACCAACAAACCAACAAACCTACAAACCAACAAACCTACAAACCAACAAACCAACAAACAAATAAACCAACAAACCAACAAACCAACAAACTAATAAACCAACAAACCAACAAACAAATAAACCAACAAACCAACAAACCAACAAACCAACAAACCAACAAACCAACAAACGAACAAACCAACAAACCAACAAACCAACAAACCAACAAACCAAAAAACCAGCAAACCAAAAAACCAACAAGCTTACAAATCAACAAACCAACAAACCAACAAATGAACAAACCAACAAACCTACAAACCAAGAAACCAACAAACCAACAAACCAACAAGCCAACAAACCAACGAACCAACAAACCAACAAACCAGCAAACCAAAAAACCAACAAACCAACAAACCAACAAACCAACAAACCAACAAATTACCAAACCAACAAACCAACAAACCAACAAACCAACAAACCAACAAACCAACAAACCAACAACCCAACAAACCAACAAACCAACAAACCGACAAGCAAATAAACCAACAAACCAACAAACCAACAAACCAACAAACCAACAAACCAAAAAACCAACAAACCAACAAACCAAAAAACCAACAAACCAACAAAACAACAAGCCAACAAACCAGCAAACCAACAAACTAACAAATCAACAAACCAAGTAACCAACGAACCAACAAGGGAACAAACAAACAAACCAACAAACCAACAAACCAACAAACCAACAAACCAACAAACCAACAAACCAACAAACCAACAAGCCAACAAACCAACAAACCAACAAACCAACAAGCCAACAAGCCAACAAACCAACAAACCAACAAGCCAACAAACCAACAAACCAACAAACCAACAAGCCAACAAACCAACATACCAACAAGCCAACAAACCAACAAACCAACAAACTAACAAACCAATAAGCCAACAAACCAACAAACCAACAAGCCAACAAACACACAAACCAACAAACCAACAAGCCAACAAGCCAACAAACCAACAAACCCGCAAGCCAACAAACCAACACACCAACAAACCAACATGCCAACAAACCTACAAACCAAGAAATCAACAAACCAACAAACCAACAAGCCAAAAAACCAACAAACCAACAAACCAACAAACCAACAAACCAACAAACCAACAAACCACCAAACCAACAAACCAACAAACCAACAAACCAACAAACCAACAAACCAACAAACCAACAACCCAACAACCCAACAAACCAACAAACCAACAAACCAACAAACCAACAAACCGACAAGCAAATAAACCAACAAACCAACAAACCAACAAACCAACAAAACAACAAGCCAACAAACCAACAAACCAACAAACTAACAAATCAACAAACCAAGTAACCAACGAACCAACAAACGAACAAACCAACAAACAAACAAACCAACAAACGAACAAACCAACAAACCAACAAACCAACAAGCCAACAAGCCAACAAACCAACAAGCCAACAAACAAACAAACCAACAAACCAACAAACCAACAAACCAACAAACCAACAAACCAACAAACCAACAAACCAACAAACCAACAAACCAACAAACCAACAAACCAACAAACCAAACAAACCAACAAACAAAGAAACCAACAAACCAACAAACCAACAAGCCAACAAGCCAACAAACCAACAAACCAACAAACCAACAAACCAACAAACCAACAAGCCAACAAACCAACAAACCAACAAACCAACAAGCCAACAAACCAGCAAACCAACAAACCAACAAACCAAGTAACCATAAAAGCCAACAAACTAACAAACCAACAAGCCAACAAGCCAACAAACCAACAAACCAACAAAGCAACAAGCCAACAAGCCAGCAAACCAACAAACCAACAAGCCAACAAACCAACAAACCAACAAACCAACAAGCCAATAAACCTACAAACAAATACACCAACAAATCAACAAACCAACAAACCAACAAACCAACAAACCAACAAACCAACAAACCAACAAACCAAAAAACCATCAAACCAACAAACCAACAAGCCAACAAGCCAACAAACCAACAAACCAACAAGCCTACAAGCCAACAAACCAACAAACCAACAAGCCAACAAACCAACAAACCAACAAACCAACAAACCCACAAACCAACAAGCCAACCAGCCAACAAACCAATAAACCAACAAACCAATAAGCCAACAAACCAACAAACCGACAAGCCAACAAACCAACAAACCAACAAACCAACAAACCAACAAGCCAACAAGCCAACAAACCAACAAACCAACAAGCCAACAAGCCAACAAACCAACAAACCAATAAGCCAACAAACCAACAAACCAACAAACCAACAAGCCAACAAACCAACAAACAAATAAACCAACAAACCAACAAACCAACAAACCAACAAACTAACTAGCCAACAAGCCAACAAACCAACAAACCAACAAGCCAACAGACACACAAACCAACAAACCAACAAGCCAACAAGCCAACAAACCAAAAAACCAACAAGCCAACAGACCAACATGCCAACAAACCAACAAACTAAGTAACCAACAAGCCAACAAACCAACAAACCAACAAGCCAACAAACCAACAAACCAATAAGCCAACAAACCAACAAACCAACAAACCAACAAGCCAACAAACCAACAAACAAATAAACCAACAAACCAACAAACCAACAAACCAACAAACCAACAAACCAGCAAACCAAAAAACCAACAAACCAACAAACCAACAAGCCAACAAACCAACAAACCAACAAACCAACAAACCAACAAGCCAACAAACCAACAAACAAATAAACCAACAAACCAACAAACCAACAAACCAACAAACCAACAAACCAACAAACCAACAAACCAACAAACCAAAAAACAAACAAACCAACAAGCCAACAAGCCAACAAACCGACACACTAACAAACCAACAAGCCAACAAAACAACAAACCAACAAGCCAACTAGCCAACAAACCAACAAACCAACAAGCCAACAAACCAACAAACCAACAAACCAACAAACCAACAAACCAACAAACCAACAAGCCAACAAACTAACAAACCAACAAGCCAACAAACCAACAAACCAACAAGCAAAAAAGCCAAAAAACCAACAAACCAACAAACCAACAAGCCAACAAACCAACAAACCAACAATCCAACAAACCAACAAACCAACAAACCAACAAACCAACAAACCAACAAGCCAACAAGCCAACAAACCAACAAACCAACAAGCCAACAAGCCAACAAACCAACAAACCAACAAGCCAACAAACCAACAAACCAACAAACCAACAAGCCAACAAACCAACAAACAAATAAACCAACAAACCAACAAACCAACAAACCGACAAACCAACAAACTAACAAACCAACAAACCAAAAAACCAACAAACCAAAAAACTAACAAACCAACAAACCTACAAACCAACAAACCAACAAACAAATAAACCAACAAACCAACAAACCAACAAACTAATAAAACAACAAACCAACAAACAAATAAACCAACAAACCAACAAACCAACAAACCAACAAACCAACAAACCAACAAACCAACAAACCAACAAACCAACAAACCAACAAACCAAAAAACCAACAAACCAAAAAACCAACAAGCTTACAAAACAACAAACCAACAAACCAACAAATGAACAAACCAACAAACCTACAAACCAAGAAACCAACAAACCAACAAACCAACAAGCCAACAAACCAACGAGCCAACAAACCAACAAACCAGCAAACCAAAAAACCAACAAACCAACAAACCAACAAACCAACAAACCAACAAACCAACAAACCAACAAACCAACAACCCAACAAACCAACAAACCAAAAAACCAACAAACCAACAAACCGACAAGCAAATAAACCAACAAACCAACAAACCAACAAACCAACAAACCAACAAACCAACAAACCAACAAACCAACAAACCAAAAAACCAACAAACCAACAAACCAAAAAACCAACAAACCAACAAAACAGCAAGCCAACAAACCAACAATTCAACAAACTAACAAATCAACAAACCAAGTAACCAACGAACCAACAAGGGAACAAACCAACAAACAAACAAACCAACAAACGAACAAACCAACAAACCAACAAACCAACAAACCAACAAGCCAACAAACCAACAAGCCAACAAACAAACAAACAAACAAACCAACAAACCAACAAACCAACAAACCAACAAACCAACGAACCAACAAACCAACAAACCAACAAACCAACAAACCAACAAACCAACAAGCCAACAAGCCAACAAACCAACAAACCAACAAGCCAACAAACCAACAAACCAACAAACCAACAAGCCAACAAACCAACATACCAACAAGCCAACAAACCAACAAACCAACAAACCAACAAGCCAACAAACCAACAAACAAATAAACCAACAAACCAACAGACCAACAAACCAACAAACCAACAAACTAACAAACCAACAAGCCAACAAACCAACAAACCAACAAGCCAACAAACACACAAACCAACAAACCAACAAGCCAACAAGCCAACAAACCAACACCCCAGCAAGCCAACAAACCAACACACCAACAAACCAACATGCCAACAAACCTACAAACCAAGAAATCAACAAACCAACAAACCAACAAGCCAACAAACCAACGAACCAACAAACCAACAAACCAGCAAACCAAAAAACCAACAAACCAACAAACCAACAAACCAACAAACCAACAAACCAACAAACCACCAAACCACCAAACCAACAAACCAACAAACCAACAAACCAACACACCAACAAACCAACAACCCAACAACCCAACAAACCAACAAACCAACAAACCAACAAACCAACAAACCGACAAGCAAATAAACCAACAAACCAACAAACCAACAAAACAACAAAACAACAAGCCAACAAACCAACAAACCAACAAACTAACAAATCAACAAACCAAGTAACCAACGAACCAACAAACGAACAAACCAACAAACAAACAAACCAACAAACGAACAAACCAACAAACCAACAAACCAACAAGCCAACAAGCCAACAAACCAACAAGCCAACAAACAAACAAACCAACAAACCAACAAACCAACAAAACAACAAACCAACAAACCAACAAACCAACAAACCAACAAACCAACAAACCAACAAACCAACAAACCAACAAACAAAGAAACCAACAAACCAACAAACCAACAAGCCAACAAACCAACAAACCAACAAACCAACAAACCAACAAACCAACAAGCCAACAAACCAACAAACCAACAAGCCAACAAACCAGCAAACCAACAAACCAACAAACCAAGTAACCAAAAAGCCAACAAACTAACAAACCAACAAGCCAACAAACCAACAAACTAACAAACCAACAAACCAACAAACCAACAAACTAACAAACCAACAAACAAAGAAACCAACAAACCAACAAACCAACAAGCCAACAAACCAACAAACCAACAAACCAACAAACCAACAAACCAACAAGCCAACAAACCAACAAACCAACAAGCCAACAAACTAGCAAACCAACAAACCAACAAACCAACAAACCAAGTAACCAAAAAGCCAACAAACTAACAAACCAACAAGCCAACAAGCCAATAAACCAACAAACCAACAAAGCAACAAGCCAACAAGCCAACAAACCAACAAACCAACAAACCAACAAACCAACAAACCAACAAACCAACAAGCCAATAAACCTACAAACAAATACACCAACAAATCAACAAACCAACAAACCAACAAACCAACAAACCAACAAACCAACAAACCAACAAACCAAAAAACCAACAAAGCAACAAACCAACAAGCCAACAAGCCAACAAACCAACAAACCAACAAGCCAACAAGCCAACAAACCAACAAACCAACAAGCCAACAAACCAACAAACCAACAAACCAACAAACCCACAAACCAACAAGCCAACAAGCCAACAAACCAATAAACCAACAAACCAACAAGCCAACAAACCAACAAACCAACAAGCCAACAAACCAACAAACCAACAAACCAACAAACCAACAAGCCAACAAGCCAACAAACCAACAAACCAACAAGCCAACAAGCCAACAAACCAACAAACCAACAAGCCAACAAACCAACAAACCAACAAACCAACAAGCCAAAAAACCAACAAACAAATAAACCAACAAACCAACAAACCAACAAACCAACAAACCAACAAACCAACAAACTAACTAGCCAACAAGCCAACAAACCAACAAACCAACAAGCCAACAAACACACAAACCAACAAACCAACAAGCCAACAAGCCAACAAACCAACAAACCAACAAGCCAACAAACCAACAAACCAACAAACCAACATGCCAACAAACCAACAAACTAAGTAACCAACAAGCCAACAAACCAACAAACCAACAAGCCAACAAACCAACAAACCAACAAGCCAACAAACCAACAAACCAACAAACCAACAAGCCAACAAACCAACAAACAAATAAACCAACAAACCAACAAACCAACAAACCAACAAACCAACAAACCAAAAAACCAACAAACCAACAAACCAACAAGCCAACAAACCAACAAACCAACAAACCAACAAGCCAACAAACAAATAAACCAACAAACCAACAAACCAACAAACCAACAAACCAACAAACCAAAAAACAAACAAACCAACAAGCCAATAAGCCAACAAACCGACACACTAACAAACCAACAAGCCAACAAACCAACAAACCAACAAGCCAACTGGCCAACAAACCAACAAACCAACAAACCAACAAACCAACAAACCAACAAACCAACAAACCAACAAACCAACAAAACGACAAACCAACAAGCCAACAAGCCAACAAACCAACAAACCAACAAACCAACAAGCCAACAAACCAACAAGCCACAAACCAACAAACCAACAAGCCAACAAACCAACAAACAAATAAACCAACAAACCAACAAGCCAACAAACCAACAAACCAACAAGCCAACAAACCAACAAACCAACAAGCCAACAAACCAACAAACAAATAAACCAACAAACCAACAAACCATCAAACCAATTAACCAACAAACCAAAAAACCAACAAACCAACAAACCAACAAGCCAACAAACCAACAAACCAACAAACCAACAAGCCAACAAACCAACAAACAAATAAACCAACAAACCAACAAACCAACAAACCAACAAACCAACAAACCAAAAAACAAACAAACCAACAAGCCAACAAGCCAACAAACCGACACACTAACAAACCAACAAGCCAACAAACCAACAAACCAACAAGCCAACTAGCCAACAAACCAACAAACCAACAAGCCAACAAACCAACCAACCAACAAACCAACAAACCAACAAACCAACAAACCAACAAAACGACAAACCAACAAGCCAACAAGCCAACAAACCAACAAACCAACAAACCAACAAGCCAACAAACCAACAAGCCAACAAACCAACAAACCAACAAACCAAGTAACCAAAAAGCCAACAAACTAACAAACCAACAAGCCAACAAGCCAACAAACCAACAAACCAACAAAGCAACAAGCCAACCAGCCAACAAACCAACAAACCAACAAGCCAACAAACCAACAAACCAACAAGCCAACAAATCAACAAACAAATAAACCAACAAACCAACAAACCAACAAACCAATTAACCAACAAACCAAAAAACCAACAAACCAACAAACCAACAAGCCAACAAGCCAACAAACCAACAAACCAAAAAGCCAACAAACTAACAAACCAACAAGCCAACAAGCCAACAAACCAACAAACCAACAAAGCAACAAGCCAACAAGCCAACAAACCAACAAACCAACAAGCCAACAAACCAACAAACCAACAAACCAACAAGCCAACAAACCAACAAACCCACAAACCAACAAGCCAACAAACCAACAAACAAATAAACCAACAAACCAACAAACCAATAAACCAACAAACCAACAAACCAAAAAACAAACAAACCAACAAGCCAACAAGCCAACAAACCGACACACTAACAAACCAACACGCCAACAAACCAACAAACCAACAAGCCAACTAGCCAACAAACCAACAAACCAACAAGCCAACAAACCAACAAACCAACAAACCAACAAACCAACAAACCAACAAACCAACAAAACGACAAACCAACAAGCCAACAAGCCAACAAACCAACAAACCAACAAACCAACAAGCCAACAAACCAACAAGCCAACAAACCAACAAACCAACAAACCAAGTAACCAAAAAGCCAACAAACTAACAAACCAACAAGCCAACAAACCAACAAACCAACAAAGCAACAAGCCAACAAGCCAACAAACCAACAAACCAACAAGCCAACAAACCAACAAACCAACAAACCAACAAGCCAACAAACCAACAAACAAATAAACCAACAAACCAACAAACCAACAAACCAATTAACCAACAAACCAAAAAACCAACAAACCAACAAACCAACAAGCCAACAAGCCAACAAACCAACAAACCAACAAGCCAACAAACCAACAAACCAACAAACCAACAAGCCAACAAACCAACAAACCAACAAACCAACAAGCCAACAAACCAACAAACAAATAAACCAACAAACCAAAAAACCAACAAACCAACAAACCAACAAACCAACAAACCAACAAACCAACAAACCAACAAGCCAACAAGCCAACAAACCAACAAACCAAAAAGCCAACAAGCAAACAAACCAACAAACCAACAAGCCAACAAACCAACAAACCAACAAACCAACAAGCCAACAAACCAACAAACAAATAAACCAGCAAACCAACAAACCAACAAACCAACAAACCAACAAGCCAACAAACCAACAAACCAACAAACCAAGTAACCAAAAAGCCAACAAACTAACAAACCAACAAGCCAACAAGCCAACAAACCAACAAACCAACAAAACAACAAGCCAACAAGCCAACAAACCAACAAACCAACAAGCCAACAAACCAACAAACCAAAAAGCCAACAAGCAAACAAACCAACAAACCAACAAGCCAACAAACCAACAAACCAACAAACCAACAAGCCAACAAACCAACAAACCAACAAACCAAAAAGCCAACAAGCCAACAAACCAACAAACCAACAAGCCAACAAACCAACAAACCAACAAACCAACAGGCCAACAAACCAACAAACAAATAAACCAACAAACCAACAAACCAACAAACCAACAAACCAACAAACCAACAAACTAACAAACCAACAAGCCAACAAACCAACAAACCAACAAGCCAACAATCCAACAAACCAACAAACCAACAAGCCAACAAGCCAACAAACCAACAAACCAACAAGCCAACAAACCAACATGCCAACAAACCAACAAACTAAGTAACCAACAAGCCAACAAACCAATAAACCAACAAGCCAACAAGCCAACGAACCAACAAACCAACAAGCCAACAAACCAACAAACCAACAAACCAACAAGCCAACAAGCCAACAAACCAACAAACAAATAAACCAACAAACCAACAAACCAACAAACCAACAAACCAACAAACCAAAAAACCAACAAACCAACAAACCAACAAGCCAACAAACCAACAAACCAACAAACAAATAAACCAACAAACCAACAAACCAACAAACCAACAAACCAACAAACCAAAAAACCAAAAAACCAACAAACCAACAAGCCAACAAGCCAATAAACCAACAAACTAGCAAACCAACAAGCCAACAAACCAACAAACCAACAAGCCAACAAACCAACAAACCAACAAGCCAACAAACCAACAAACCAGCAAACCAAGAAACCAACAAACCAACAAACCAACAAACCAACAAACTAACAAACCAACAAACCAACAAGCCAACAAGCCAACAAACCAACAAACCAACAAGCCAACAAACCAATAAACCAACAAACCAACAAGCCAACAAACCAACAAACCAACAAGCCAACAAACAAACAAACCAACAAATCAACAAACCAACAAGCCAACAAGCCAAAAAACCAATAAACCAACAAGCCAACAAACCAACAAACCAATAAACCAACAAACCAACAAGCCAACAAACCAACAAACCAGCAAACCAAGAAACCAACAAACCAACAAACCAACAAACCTACAAACTAACAAACCAACAAACCAACAAGCCAACAAGCCAACAAACCAACAAACCAACAAGCCAACAAACCAATAAACCAACAAACCAACAAGCCAACAAACCAACAAACCAACAAACCAACAAACCAACAAACCAACAAACTAAGTAACCAACAAGCCAACAAACCAACAAACCAACAAACCAACAAGCCAACAAACCAACAAATTAACAAGGCAACAAACCAACAAACCAACAAACCAAAAAACCAATAAACCAACAAACCAACAAACCAACAAACCAACAAACCAACAAACCAACAAACCAACAAGCCAACAAGCCAACAAACCAACAAACCAACAAACCAACAAGCCAACAATTCAACAAGCTAACAAACCAACAAACCAATAATCCAAGTAACCAAAAAGCCAACAAACTAACAAACCAACAAGCCAACAAGCTAACAAACCAACAAACCAACAAAGCAACAAGCCAACAAGCCAATAAACCAACAAACCAACAAGCCAACAAACCAACAAACCAAAAAGCCAACAAGCCAACAAACCAACAAATCAACAAACCAACAAGCCAACAAGCCAACAAACCAACAAACCAATAAGCCAACAAGCCAACAAACCAAAAAACCAACAAACCAACAAGCCAACAAACCAACAAACCAGCAAATCAAGAAACCAACAAACCAACAAGCCAACAAGCCAATAAACCAACAAACCAACAAGCCAACAAACCAACAAACCAACAAACCAACAAACCAACAAACCAACAAGCCAACAAGCCAACAAACCAACAAACCAACAAACCAACAAGCCAACAAACCAACAAACCATCAAACCAAAAAAACAACAAACTAAGTAACCAAAAAGCCAACAAACTAACAAACCAACAAGGCATAAAGCCAACAAACCAACAAACCAACAAAGCAACAAGCCAACAAGCCAACAAACCAACAAACCAACAAGCCAACAAACCAACAAACCAACAAGCCAACAAGCCAACAAACCAACAAACCAACAAACCAACAAGCCAACAAACCAACAAACCAACAAGCCAACAAACCAACAAACCAACAAACCAACAAACCAAGTAACCAAAAAGCCAACAAACTAACAAACCAACAAGCCAACAAGCCAACAAACCAACAAACCAACAAAGAAACAAGCCAACAAGCCAACAAACCAACAAACCAACAAGCCAACAAACCAACAAACCAACAAACCAACAAGCCAACAAACCAACAAACAAATAAACCAACAAACCAACAAACCAACAAACCAACAAACCAACAAACCAAAAAACCAACAAACCAACAAACCAACAAGCCAACAAGCCAACAAACCAACAAACCAACAAGCCAACAAGCCAACAAACCAACAAACCAACAAGCCAACAAACCAACAAATCAACAAACAAACAAGCCAACAAGCCAAAAAACTAACAAACCAACAAGCCAACAAACCAACAAACCAATAAACCAACAAACCAACAAGCCAACAAACCAACAAACCAGCAAACCAAGAAACCAACAAACCAACAAACCAACAAACCAACAAACCAACAAACTAACAAACCAACAAACCAACAAGCCAACAAGCCAACAAACCAACAAACCAACAAGCCAACAAGCCAATAAACCAACAAACCAACAAGCCAACAAACCAACAAGCCAACAAACCAACAAACCAACAAACCAACAAACCAACAAACCAACAAAAGAACAAACTAAGTAACCAACAAGCCAACAAACCAACAAACCAACAAACCAACAAGCCAACAAACCAACAAATTAACAAGGCAACAACCCAACAAACCAACAAACCAAAAAACCAATAAACCAACAAACCAACAAACCAACAAACCAACAAACCAACAAACCAACAAACCAACAAACCAACAAGCCAACAAGCCAACAAACCAACAAACCAACAAACCAACAAACCAACAAGCCAACCATTCAACAAGCTAACAAACCAACAAACCAACAATCCAAGTAACCAAAAAGCCAACAAACTAACAAACCAACAAGCCAACAAGCCAACAAACCAAAAAACCAACAAAGCAACAAGCCAACAAGCCAATAAACCAACAAACCAACAAGCCAACAAACCAACAAACCAACAAGCCAACAAGCCAACAAACCAACAAACCAACAAACCAACAAGCCAACAAGCCAACAAACCAACAAACCAATAAGCCAACAAGCCAACAAACCAAAAAACCAACAAACCAACAAGCCAACAAACCAACAAACCAGCTAATCAAGAAACCAACAAACCAACAAGCCAACAAACCAACAAACCAAAAAACCAACAAACCAACAAGCGAACAAACCAACAAACCAGCAAATCAAGAAACCAACAAACCAACAAGCCAACAAACCAACAAACCAGCAAATCAAGACACCAACAAACCAACAAGCCAACAAACCAACAAACCAAAAAACCAACAAACTAACAAACGAACAAACCAACAAGCCAACAAACCAACAAACAAATAAACCAACAAACCAACAAACCATCAAACCAATTAACCAACAAACCAAAAAACCAACAAACCAACAAACCAACAAGCCAACAAACCAACAAACCAGCAAATCAAGAAACCAACAAACCAACAAGCCAACAAACCAACAAACCAAAAGACCAACAAACCAACAAGCGAACAAACCAACAAACCAGCAAATCAAGAAACCAACAAACCAACAAGCCAACAAACCAACAAACCAGCAAATCAAGACACCAACAAACCAACAAGCCAACAAACCAACAAACCAAAAAACCAACAAGCCAACAAACCAACAAACCAACAAACCAAGTAACCAAAAAGCCAACAAACTTACAAACCAACAAGCCAACAAGCCAACAAACCAACAAACCAACAAAGCAACAAGCCAACAAGCCAACAAACCAACAAACCAACAAGCCAACAAACGAACAAACCAACAAGCCAACAAACCAACAAACAAATAAACCAACAAACCAACAAACCATCAAACCAATTAACCAACAAACCAAAAAACCAACAAACCAACAAACCAACAAGCCAACAAACCAACAAACCAACAAACCAACAAGCCAACAAACCAACAAACAAATAAACCAACAAACCAACAAACCAACAAACCAACAAACCAACAAACCAAAAAACAAACAAACCAACAAGCCAACAAGCCAACAAACCGACTCACTAACAAACCAACAAGCCAACAAATCAACAAACCAACAAGCCAACTAGCCAACAAACGAACAACCAACAAGCCAACAAACCAACCAACCAACAAACCAACAAACCAACAAACCAACAAACCAACAAAACGACAAACCAACAAGCCAACAAGCCAACAAACCAACAAACCAACAAACCAACAAGCCAACAAACCAACAAGCCAACAAACCAACAAACCAACAAACCAAGTAACCAAAAAGCCAACAAACAAACAAACCAACAAGCCAACAAGCCAACAAACCAACAAACCAACAAAGCAACAAGCCAACAAGCCAACAAACCAACAAACCAACAAGCCAACAAACCAACAAGCCAACAAACCAACAAACCAACAAACCAACAAGCCAACAAATCAACAAACAAATAAACCAACAAACCAACAAACCAACAAACCAATTAACCAACAAACCAAAAAACCAACAAACCAACAAACCAACAAGCCAACAAGCCAACAAACCAACAAACCAAAAAGCCAACAAACTAACAAACCAACAAGCCAACAAGCCAACAAACCAACAAACCAACAAAGCAACAAGCCAACAAGCCAACAAGCCAACAAACCAACAAACCAACAAGCCAACAAACCAACAAACCAACAAACCAACAAACCAACAAACCAACAAACCAACAAACCAACAAAACGACAAACCAACAAGCCAACAAGCCAACAAACCAACCAACCAACAAACCAACAAGCCAACAAGCCAACAAACCAACAAGCCAACAAACCAACAAACCAACAAACCAAGTAACCAAAAAGCCAACAAACTAACAAACCAACAAGCCAACAAACCAACAAACCAACAAAGCAACAAGCCAACAAGCCAACAAACAAACAAACCAACATGCCAACAAACCAACAAACCAACAAACCAACAAGCCAACAAACCAACAAACAAATAAACCAACAAACCAACAAACCAACAAACCAATTAACCAACAAACCAAAAAACCAACAAACCAACAAACCAACAAGCCAACAAGCCAACAAACCAACAAACCAACAAGCCAACAAACCAACAAACCAACAAACCAACAAGCCAACAAACCAACAAACCAACAAACCAATAAGCCAACAAACCAACAAACAAATAAACCAACAAACCAAAAAACCAACAAACCAACAAACCAACAAACCAACAAACCAACAAACCAACAAACCAACAAGCCAACAAGCCAACAAACCAACAAACCAAAAAGCCAACAAGCAAACAAACCAACAAACCAACAAGCCAACAAACCAACAAACCAACAAACCAACAAGCCAACAAACCAACAAACAAATAAACCAGCAAACCAACAAACCAACAAACCAACAAACCAACAAGCCAACAAACAAACAAACCAACAAACCAAGTAACCAAAAAGCCAACAAACTAACAAACCAACAAGCCAACAAGCCAACAAACCAACAAACCAACAAGCCAACAAACCAACAAACCAATAAGCCAAAAAGCCAACAAACCAACAAACCAACAAACCAACAAGCCAACAAACCAACAAACCAACAAGCCAACAAACCAACAAACCAACAAACCAACAAACCAACAAGCCAACAAACCAACAAACCAACAAACCAAAAAGCCAACAAGCCAACAAACCAACAAACCAACAAGCCAACAAACCAACAAACCAACAAACCAACAGGCCAACAAACCAACAAACAAATAAACCAACAAACCAACAAACCAACAAACCAACAAACCAACAAACTAACAAACCAACAAGCCAACAAACCAACAAACCAACAAGCCAACAATCCAACAAACCAACAAACCAACAAGCCAACAAGCCAACAAACCAACAAACCAACAAGCCAACAAACCAACATGCCAACAAACCAACAAACTAAGTAACCAACAAGCCAACAAACCAATAAACCAACAAGCCAACAAGCCAACGAACCAACAAACCAACAAGCCAACAAACCAACAAACCAACAAACCAACAAGCCAACAAACCAACAAACAAATAAACCAACAAACCAACAAACCAACAAACCAACAAACCAACAAACCAAAAAACCAACAAACCAACAAACCAACAAGCCAACAAACCAACAAACCAACAAACAAATAAACCAACAAACCAACAAACCAACAAACCAACAAACCAACAAACCAAAAAACCAAAAAACCAACAAACCAACAAGCCAACAAGCCAACAAACCAACAAACTAACAAACCAACAAGCCAACAAACCAACAAACCAACAAGCCAACAAACCAACAAACCAACAAGCCAACAAACCAACAAACCAACAAGCCAACAAACCAACAAACCAACAAATCAACAAACCAACAAGCAAACAAGCCAAAAAACCAACAAACCAACAAGCCAACAAACCAACAAACCAATAAACCAACAAACCAACAAGCCAACAAACCAACAAACCAGCAAACCAAGAAACCAACAAACCAACAAACCAACAAACCAACAAACTAACAAACCAACAAACCAACAAGCCAACAAGCCAACAAACCAACAAACCAACAAGCCAACAAACCAATAAATCAACAAATCAACAAGCCAACAAACCAACAAACCAACAAACCAACAAACCAACAAACCAACAAACCAACAAGCCAACAAGCCAACAAACCAACAAACCAAAAAGCCAACAAGCAAACAAACCAACAAACCAACAAGCCAACAAACCAACAAACCAACAAACCAACAAGCCAACAAACCAACAAACAAATAAACCAGCAAACCAACAAACCAACAAACCAACAAACCAACAAGCCAACAAACCAACAAACCAACAAACCAACAAACCAAGTAACCAAAAAGCCAACAAACTAACAAACCAACAAGCCAACAAGCCAACAAACCAACAAACCAATAAGCCAAAAAGCCAACAAACCAACAAACCAACAAACCAACAAGCCAACAAACCAACAAACCAACAAGCCAACAAACCAACAAACCAACAAACCAACAAACCAACAAGCCAACAAACCAACAAACCAACAAACCAAAAAGCCAACAAGCCAACAAACCAACAAAACCAACAAGCCAACAAACCAACAAACCAACAAACCAACAGGCCAACAAACCAACAAACAAATAAACCAACAAACCAACAAACCAACAAACCAACAAACCAAAAAACTAACAAACCAACAAGCCAACAAACCAACAAACCAACAAGCCAACAATCCAACAAACCAACAAACCAACAAGCCAACAAGCCAACAAACCAACAAACCAACAAGCCAACAAACCAACATGCCAACAAACCAACAAACTAAGTAACCAACAAGCCAACAAACCAATAAACCAACAAGCCAACAAGCCAACGAACCAACAAACCAACAAGCACACAAACCAACAAACCAACAAACCAACAAGCCAACAAACCAACAAACAAATAAACCAACAAACCAACAAACCAACAAACCAACAAACCAACAAACCAAAAAACCAACAAACCAACAAACCAACAAGCCAACAAACCAACAAACCAACAAACAAATAAACCAACAAACCAACAAACCAACAAACCAACAAACCAACAAACCAAAAAACCAAAAAACCAACAAACCAACAAGCCAACAAGCCAACAAACCAACAAACTAACAAACCAACAAGCCAACAAACCAACAAACCAACAAGCGAACAAACCAACAAACCAACAAGCCAACAAACCAACAAACCAACAAGCCAACAAACCAACAAACCAACAAATCAACAAACCAACAAGCCAACAAGCCAAAAAACCAACAAACCAACAAGCCAACAAACCAACAAACCAATAAACCAACAAACCAACAAGCCAACAAACCAACAAACCAGCAAACCAAGAAACCAACAAACCAACAAACCAACAAACCAACAAACTAACAAACCAACAAACCAGCAAGCCAACAAGAAAACAAACCAACAAACCAACAAGCCAACAAACCAATAAACCAACAAACCAACAAGCCAACAAACCAACAAACCAACAAACCAACAAACCAACAAACCAACAAACTAAATAACCAACAAGCCAACAAACCAACAAACCAACAAACCAACAAGCCAACAAACCAACAAACTAACAAACCAACAAGCCAACAAACCAACAAACCAACAAGCCAACAAACCAACAAACCAACAAGCCAACAAACCAACAAACCAACAAGCCAACAAACCAACAAACCAACAAATCAACAAACCAACAAGCCAACAAGCCAAAAAACCAACAAACCAACAAGCCAACAAACCAACAAACCAATAAACCAACAAACCAACAAGCCAACAAACCAACAAACCAGCAAACCAAGAAACCAACAAACCAACAAACCAACAAACCAACAAACTAACAAACCAACAAACCAACAAGCCAACAAGCCAACAAACCAACAAACCAACAAGCCAACAAACCAATAAATCAACAAATCAACAAGCCAACAAACCAACAAACCAACAAACCAACAAACCAACAAACCAACAAACCAACAAGCCAACAAGCCAACAAACCAACAAACCAAAAAGCCAACAAGCAAACAAACCAACAAACCAACAAGCCAACAAACCAACAAACCAACAAACCAACAAGCCAACAAACCAACAAACAAATAAACCAGCAAACCAACAAACCAACAAACCAACAAACCAACAAGCCAACAAACCAACAAACCAACAAACCAAGTAACCAAAAAGCCAACAAACTAACAAACCAACAAGCCAACAAGCCAACAAACCAACAAACCAACAAGCCAACAAACCAACAAACCAATAAGCCAAAAAGCCAACAAACCAACAAACCAACAAACCAACAAGCCAACAAACCAACAAACCAACAAGCCAACAAACCAACAAACCAACAAACCAACAAACCAACAAGCCAACAAACCAACAAACCAACAAACCAAAAAGCCAACAAGCCAACAAACCAACAAAACCAACAAGCCAACAAACCAACAAACCAACAAACCAACAGGCCAACAAACCAACAAACAAATAAACCAACAAACCAACAAACCAACAAACCAACAAACCAACAAACTAACAAACCAACAAGCCAACAAACCAACAAACCAACAAGCCAACAATCCAACAAACCAACAAACCAACAAGCCAACAAGCCAACAAACCAACAAACCAACAAGCCAACAAACCAACATGCCAACAAACCAACAAACTAAGTAACCAACAAGCCAACAAACCAATAAACCAACAAGCCAACAAGCCAACGAACCAACAAACCAACAAGCACACAAACCAACAAACCAACAAACCAACAAGCCAACAAACCAACAAACAAATAAACCAACAAACCAACAAACCAACAAACCAACAAACCAACAAACCAAAAAACCAACAAACCAACAAACCAACAAGCCAACAAACCAACAAACCAACAAACAAATAAACCAACCAACCAACAAACCAACAAACCAACAAACCAACAAACCAAAAAACCAAAAAACCAACAAACCAACAAGCCAACAAGCCAACAAACCAACAAACTAACAAACCAACAAGCCAACAAACCAACAAACCAACAAGCGAACAAACCAACAAACCAACAAGCCAACAAACCAACAAACCAACAAGCCAACAAACCAACAAACCAACAAATCAACAAACCAACAAGCCAACAAGCCAAAAAACCAACAAACCAACAAGCCAACAAACCAACAAACCAATAAACCAACAAACCAACAAGCCAACAAACCAACAAACCAGCAAACCAAGAAACCAACAAACCAACAAACCAACAAACCAACAAACTAACAAACCAACAAACCAACAAGCCAACAAGAAAACAAACCAACAAACCAACAAGCCAACAAACCAATAAACCAACAAACCAACAAGCCAACAAACCAACAAACCAACAAACCAACAAACCAACAAACCAACAAACTAAATAACCAACAAGCCAACAAACCAACAAACCAACAAACCAACAAGCCAACAAACCAACAAATTAACAAGGCAACAAACCAACAAACCAACAAACCAAAAAACCAATAAACCAAAAAACCAACAAACCAACAAACCAACAAACCAACAAACCAACAAACCAACAAGCCAACAAGCCAACAAACCAACAAACCAACAAACCGACAAGCCAACAATTCAACAAGCTAACAAACCAACAAACCAACAATCCAAGTAACCAAAAAGCCAACAAACTAACAAACCAAAAAGCCAACAAGCCAACAAACCAACAAACCAACAAAGCAACAAGCCAACAAGCCAATAAACCAACAAACCAACAAGCCAACAAACCAACAAACCAACAAGCCAACAAGCCAACAAACCAACAAACCAATAAACCAACAAACCAACAAGCCAACAAACCAACAAACCAGCAAACCAAGAAACCAACAAACCAACAAACCAACAAACCAACAAACTAACAAACCAACAAACCAACAAGCCAACAAGCCAACAAACCAACAAACCAACAAGCCAACAAACCAATAAACCAACAAACCAACAAGCCAACAAACCAACAAACCAACAAACCAACAAGCCAACAAGCCAACAAACCAACAAACCAACAAGCCAACAAACCAACAAACCAATAAGCCAAAAAGCCAACAAACCAACAAACCAACAAACCAACAAGCCAACAAACCAACAAACCAACAAGCCAACAAACCAACAAACCAACAAACCAACAAACCAACAAGCCAACAAACCAACAAACCAACAAACCAAAAAGCCAACAAGCCAACAAACCAACAAACCAACAAGCCAACAAACCAACAAACCAACAAACCAACAGGCCAACAAACCAACAAACAAATAAACCAACAAACCAACAAACCAACAAACCAACAAACCAACAAACTAACAAACCAACAAGCCAACAAACCAACAAACCAACAAGCCAACAATCCAACAAACCAACAAACCAACAAGCCAACAAGCCAACAAACCAACAAACCAACAAGCCAACAAACCAACAAGCCAACAAACCAACAAACTAAGTAACCAACAAGCCAACAAACCAATAAACCAACAAGCCAACAAGCCAACGAACCAACAAACCAACAAGCCAACAAACCAACAAACCAACAAACCAACAAGCCAACAAACCAACAAACAAATAAACCAACAAACCAACAAACCAACAAACCAACAAACCAACAAACCAAAAAACCAACAAACCAACAAACCAACAAGCCAACAAACCAACAAACCAACAAACAAATAAACCAACAAGCCAACAAACCAACAAACCAACAAGCCAACAAACCAACAAACCAACAAGCCAACAAACCAACAAACCAACAAGCCAACAAACCAACAAACCAACAAATCAACAAACCAACAAGCCAACAAGCCAAAAAACCAACAAACCAACAAGCCAACAAACCAACAAACCAATAAACCAACAAACCAACAAGCCAACAAACCAACAAACCAGCAAACCAAGAAACCAACAAACCAACAAACCAACAAACCAACAAACTAACAAACCAACAAACCAACAAGCCAACAAGCCAACAAACCAACAAACCAACAAGCCAACAAACCAATAAACCAACAAACCAACAAGCCAACAAACAAACAAATCAACAAACCAACAAACCAACAAACCAGCAAACTAAGTAACCAACAAGCCAACAAACCAACAAACCAACAAACCAACAAGCCAACAAACCAACAAATTAACAAGGCAACAAACCAACAAACCAACAAACCAAAAAACCAATAAACCAACAAACCAACAAACCAACAAACCAACAAACCAACAAACCAACAAGCCAACAAGCCAACAAACCAACAAACCAACAAACCAACAAGCGAACAATTCAACAAGCTAACAAACCAACAAACCAACAATCCAAGTAACCAAAAAGCCAACAAACTAACAAACCAACAAGCCAACAAGCCAACAAACCAACAAACCAACAAAGCAACAAGCCAACAAGCCAATAAACCAACAAACCAACAAGCCAACAAACCAACAAACCAACAAGCCAACAAGCCAACAAACCAACAAACCAACAAACCAACAAGCCAACAAGCCAACAAACCAACAAACCAATAAGCCAACAAGC
Organism: Atherix ibis; assembly: GCA_958298945.1. NCBI lineage: Eukaryota > Metazoa > Arthropoda > Insecta > Diptera > Athericidae > Atherix > Atherix ibis. The sequence goes on along the minus strand of OY282608.1, from coordinate 65,605,097 downwards.
CAACAAACCAAAAAACCAACAAACCAACAAGCCAACAAACCAACAAACCAGCAAATCAAGAAACCAACAAACCAACAAGTCAACAAACCAACAAAGCAAAAAACCAACAAACCAACAAGCCAACAAACCAACAAACCAGCAAATCAAGAAACCAACAAACCAACAAGCCAACAAACCAACAAACCAACAAACGAACAAACCAACAAACTAAGTAACCAGCAAGCCAACAAACCAACAAACCAACAAGCCAACAAGCCAACAAACCAACAAACCAACAAGCCAACAAACCAACAAACCAACAAACCAACAAACCAAAAAATCAATAAACCAACAAACCAACAAACCAACAAACCAACAAACCAACAAGCCAACAAGCCAACAAACCAACAAACCAACAAACCAACAAGCCAACAAACCAACAAACCATCAAACCAAAAAACCAACAAACCAAGTTACCAAAAAGCCAACAAACTAACAAACCAACAAGGCATAAAGCCAACAAACCAACAAACCAACAAAGCAACAAGCCAACAAGCCAACAAACCAACAAACCAACAAGCCAACAAACCAACAAACCAACAAGCCAACAAGCCAACAAACCAACAAACCAACAAACCAACAAGCCAACAAACCAACAAACCAACAAGCCAACAAACCAACAAACCAACAAACCAACAAACCAAGTAACCAAAAAGCCAACAAACTAACAAACCAACAAGCCAACAAGCCAACACACCAACAAACCAACAAAGCAACAAGCCAACAAGACAACAAACCAACAAACCAACAAGCCAACAAACCAACAAACCAACAAACCAACAAGCCAACAAACCAGCAAACAAATAAACCAACAAACCAACAAACCAACAAACCAACAAACCAACAAACCAAAAAACCAACAAACCAACAAACCAACAAGCCAACAAGCCAACAAACCAACAAACCAACAAGCCAACAAGCCAACAAACCAACAAACCAACAAACCAACAAACCAACAAATCAACAAACAAACAAGCCAACAAGCCATAAACCAACAAACCAACAAGCCAACAAACCAACAAACCAATAAACCAACAAACCAACAAGCCAACAAACCAACAAACCAGCAAACCAAGAAACCAAGAAACCAACAAACCAACAAACCAACAAACTAACAAACCAACAAACCAACAAGCCAACAAGCCAACAAACCAACAAACCAACAAGCCAACAAGCCAATAAACCAACAAACCAACAAGCCAACAAACCAACAAACCAACAAACCAACAAACCAACAAACCAACAAACCAACAAACCAACAAACTAAGTAACCAACAAGCCAACAAACCAACAAACCAACAAACCAACAAGCCAACAAACCAACAAATTAACAAGGCAACAAACCAACAAACCAACAAACCAAAAAACCAATAAACCAACAAACCAACAAACCAACAAACCAACAAACCAACAAACCAACAAGCCAACAAGCCAACAAACCAACAAACCAACAAACCAACAAGCCAACCATTCAACAAGTTAACAAACCAACAAACCAACAATCCAAGTAACCAAAAAGCCAACAAACTAACAAACCAACAAGCCAACAAGCCAACAAACCAACAAACCAACAAAGCAACAAGCCAACAAGCCAATAAACCAACAAACCAACAAGCTAACAAACCAACAAACCAACAAGCCAACAAGCCAACAAACCAACAAACCAACAAACCAACAAGCCAAAGGGCCAACAAACCAACAAACCAATAAGCCAACAAGCCAGCAAACCAAAAAAAAACAAACCAACAAGCCAACAAACCAACAAACCAGCAAATCAAGAAACCAACAAACCAACAAGCCAACAAACCAACAAACCAAAAAACCAACAAACCAACAAGCCAACAAACCAACAAACCAGCAAATCAAGAAACCAACAAACCAACAAGCCAACAAACCAACAAACCAACAAACCAACAAACTAAGTAACCAGCAAGCCAACAAACCAACAAACCAACAAGCCAACAAGCCAACAAACCAACAAACCAACAAGCCAACAAACCAACAAACCAACAAACCAACAAACCAAAAAACCAATAAACCAACAAACCAACAAACCAACAAACCAACAAACCAACAAGCCAACAAGCCAACAAACCAACAACCCAACAAACCAACAAGCCAACAAACCAACAAACCATCAAACCAAAAAACCAAGTAACCAAAAAGCCAACAAACTAACAAACCAACAAGCCAACAAGCCAACAAACCAACAAACCAACAAAGCAACAAGCCAACAAGCCAACAAACCAAAAAACCAACAAACCAACAAGCCAACAAACCAACAAACCAACAAGCCAACAAGCCAACAAACCAACAAACCAACAAACCAACAAGCCAACAAACCAACAAACCAACAAGCCAACAAACCAACAAACCAACAAACCAACAAACCAAGTAACCAAAAAGCCAACAAACTAACAAACCAACAAGCCAACAAGCCAACAAACCAACAAAGCAACAAGCCAACAAGCCAACAAACCAACAAACCAACAAGCGAACAAACCAACAAGCCAACAAACCAACAAACAAATAAACCAACAAACAAATAAACCAACAAACCAACAAACCAACAAACCAACAAACCAACAAACCAAAAAACCAACAAACCAACAAACCAACAAGCCAACAAGCCAACAAACCAACAAACAAACAAGCCAACAAGCCAACAAACCAACAAGCTTCAAACCAACAAACCAACAAACAAACAAGCCAACAAACCAACAAACAAATAAACCAACAAACCAAAAAACGAACAAACCAACAAACCAACAAACCGACAAACCAACAAGCCAACAAGCCAACAAACCAACAAGCCAACAAGCCAACAAGCCAGCAAACCAACAAACCAAAAAACCAACAAGCCAACAAGCCAACAAACCAACAAGCCAACAAACCAACAAGCCCACAAGCCAACAAAACAACAAACCAACAAGCCAACAAACCAACAAACCAACAAGCCAACAAGCCAACAAACCAACAAACCAACAAACCAACAAGCCAACAAACCAACAAACCAACAAGCCAACAAACCAACAAACCAACAAACCAACCAACCAACAAGCCAACAAGCCAACAAACTAACAAACCAACAAGCCAACAATCCAACAAACCAACAAACCAACAAGCCAACAAACCAACAAACCAACAAACCAACAAGCCAACAAACCAACAAACAAATAAACCAACAAACCAACAAACCAACAAACCACCATACCAAAAAACCAACAAACCAACAAACCAACAAGCCAACAAACCAACAAACCAACAAACCAACAAGCCAACAAACCAACAAACAAATAAACCAGCAAACCAACAAACCAAACAAACCAACAAACCAACAAGCCAACAAACCAAGAAACCAACAAACCAAGTAACCAAAAAGCTAACAAACTAACAAACCAACAAGCCAACAAGCCAACAAACCATCAAACCAACAAGCCAACAAACCAACAAACCAACAAGCCAAAAAGCCAACAAACCAACAAACCAACAAACCAACAAGCCAACAAACCAACAAACCAACAAGCCAACAAACCAACAAACCAACAAACCAACAAACCAACAAGCCAACAAACCAACAAACCAACAAACCAAAAAGCCAACAAGCCAACAAACCAACAAACCAACAAGCCAACAAACCAACAAACCAACAAACCAACAAGCCAACAAACCAACAAACAAATAAACCAACAAACCAACAAACCAACAAACCAACAAACTAACAAACTAACAAACCAACAAGCCAACAAACCAACCAACCAACAAGCCAACAATCCAACAAACCAACAAACCAACAAGCCAACAAGCCAACAAACCAACAAACCAACAAGCCAACAAACCAACATGCCAACAAACCAACAAACTAAGTAACCAACAAGCCAACAAACCAATAAACCAACAAGCCAACAAGCCAACGAACCAACAAACCAACATGCCAACAAACCAACAAACCAACAAGCCAACAAACCAACAAACCAACAAACCAACAAACCAACAAACCAAGTAACCAAAAAGCCAACAATCTAACAAACCAACAAGCCAACAAGCCAACAAACCAACAAACCAACAAAGCAACAAGCCAACAAGCCAACAAACCAACAAACCAACAAGCCAACAAACCAACAAACCAACAAACCAACAAGCCAACAAACCAACAAACAAATAAACCAACAAACCAACAAACCAACAAACCAACAAACCAAAAAACCAACAAACCAACAAACCAACAAACCAACAAACAAACAAGCCAACAAACCAACAAACAAATAAACCAACAAACCAAAAAACCAACAAACCAACAAACCAACAAACCGACAAACCAACAAGCCAACAAGCCAACAAACCAACAAGCCAACAAGCCAACAAGCCAACAAGCCAACAAACCAACAAACCAACAAGCCAACAAGCCAACAAACCAACAAACCAACAACCAACAAGCCAACAAACCAACAAACTAACAAGCCAACAAACCAACAAACCAACAAAACAACAAACCAACAAGCCAACAAGCCAACAAACCAACAAACCAACAAGCCAACAAGCCAACAAACCAACAAACCAACAAGCCAACAAACCAACAAACCAACAAACCAACAAGCCAACAAACCAACAAACAAATAAACCAACAAACCAACAAACCAACAAACCAACAAACTAACAAACCAACAAGCCAACAAACCAACAAACCAACAAACCACCAAACCAACAAGCCAAGAAGCCAACAAACCAACAAATCAACAAGCCAACAAACCAACAAACCAACAAACCAACATGCCAACAAACCAACAAACTAAGTAACTTACAAGCCAACAAACCATTAAACCAACAAGCCAACAAGCCAACAAACCAACAAACCAACAAGCCAACAAACCCAAAAACCAACAAACCAACAAGCCACCAAATCAACAAACAAATAAACCAACAAACCAACAAACCAACAAACCAACAAACCACCAAACCAAAAAACCAACAAACCAACAAACAAACAAGCCAACAAACCAACAAACCAACAAACCGACAAGCCAACAAGCCAACAAACCAACAAACAAATAAACCAACAAACCAACAAACCAACAAACCAACAAACCAACAAACCAAAAAACCAATAAATCAACAAGCCAACAAGCCAACAAACCAACAAACTAACAAACCAATAAGCCAACAAACCAACAAACCAACATGCCAACAAGCCAACAAACCAACAAACCAACAAGCCAACAAACCAACAAACTAACAAACCAACAATCCAACAAAACAACAAACTAACAAACCAACAAACCAACAAGCCAACAAGCCAACAAACCAACAAACCAACAAGCCAACAAACCAACAAGCCAACAAACAAACAAACCAATAAGCCAACAAGCCAACAAACCAAAAAACCAACAAACCAACAAGCCAACAAACCAACAAAGCAGCAAATCAAGAAACCAACAAACCAACAAGCCAACAAACCAACAAACCAAAAAACTAAGAAACCAACAAGCCAACAAACCAACAAACCAGCAAATCAAGAAACCAACAAACCAACAAGCCAACAAACCAACAAACCAACAAACCAACAAACTAAGTAACCAGCAAGCCAACAAACCAACAAACCAACAAGCCAACAAGCCAACAAACCAACAAACCAACAAGCCAACAAACCAACAAACCAACAAACCAACAAACCAAAAAACCAATAAACCAACAAACCAACAAACCAACAAACCAACAAACCAACAAGCCAACAAGCCAACAAACCAACAAACCAACAAACCAACAAGCCAACAAACCAACAAACCAACAAGCCAACAAACCAACAAACCAACAAACCAACCAACCAACAAGCCAACATGCCAACAAACTAACAAACCAACAAGCCAACAAGCCAACAAACCAACAAAGCAACAAGCCAACAAACCAACAAACCAACAAACCAACAAGCCAACAAACCAACAAACAAATAAACCAACAAACCAACAAACCAACAAACCACCAAACCAAAAAACCAACAAACCAACAAACCAACAAGCCAACAAACCAACAAAATAACAAACCAACAAGCCAACAAACCAACAAACAAATAAACCAGCAAACCAACAAACCAACAAACCAACAAACCAACAAGCCAACAAACCGACAAACCAACAAACCAACAAACCAAGTAACCAAAAAGCCAACAAACTAACAAACCAACAAGCCAACAAGCCAACAAACCAACAAACCAACAAGCCAACAAACCAACAAACCAACAAGCCAAAAAGCCAACAAACCAACAAACCAACAAACCAACAAGCCAACAAACCAACAAACCAACAAGCCAAAAAACCAACAAACCAACAAACCAACAAACCAACAAGCCAACAAACCAACAAACCAACAAACCAAAAAGCCAACAAGCCAACAAACCAACAAACCAACAAGCCAACAAACCAACAAACCAACAAACCAACAAGCCAACAAACCAACAAACAAATAAACCAACAAACCAACAAACCAACAAACCAACAAACTAACAAACTAACAAACCAACAAGCCAACAAACCAACAAACCAACAAGCCAACAATCCAACAAACCAACAAACCAACAAGCCAACAAGCCAACAAACCAACAAACCAACAAGCCAACAAACCAACATGCCAACAAACCAACAAACTAAGTAACCAACAAGCCAACAAACCAACAAACCAACAAACCAAAAAACCAAAAAACCAACAAACCAACAAGCCAACAAGCCAACAAACCAACAAACTAACAAACCAACAAGCCAACAAACCAACAAACCAACAAGCCAACAAACCAACAAACAAACAAGCCAACAAACTAACAAACCAACAAGCCAACAAACCAACAAACCAACAAATCAACAAACCAACAAGCCAACAAGCCAAAAAACTAACAAACCAACAAGCCAACAAACCAACAAACCAATAAACCAACAAACCAACAAGCCAACAAACCAACAAACCAGCAAACCAAGAAACCAACAAACCAACAAACCAACAAACCAACAAACTAACAAACCAACAAACCAACAAGCCAACAAGCCAACAAACCAACAAACCAACAAGCCAACAAACCAATAAACCAACAAACCAACAAGCCAACAAACCAACAAACCAACAAACCAACAAACCAACAAACCAACAAACCAACAAACAAAGTAACCAACAAGCCAACAAACCAACAAACCAACAAACCAACAAGCCAACAAACCAACAAATTAACAAGGCAACAAACCAACAAACCAACAAACCAACAAACCAAAAAACCAATAAACCAATAAACCAACAAACCAACAAACCAACAAACCAACAAACCAACAAGCCAACAAGCCAACAAACCAACAAACCAACAAACCAACAAGCCAACAATTCAACAAGCTAACAAACCAACAAACCAACAATCCAAGTAACCAAAAAGCCAACAAACTAACAAACCAACAGCCAACAAGCCAACAAACCAACAAACCAACAAAGCAACAAGCCAACAAGCCAATAAACCAACAAACCAACAAGCCAACAAACCAACAAACCAACAAGCCAACAAGCCAACAAACCAACAAACCAACAAACCAACAAGCCAACAAGCCAACAAACCAACAAACCAATAAGCCAACAAGCCAACAAACCAAAAAACCAACAAACCAACAAGCCAACAAACCAACAAACCAGCAAATCAAGAAACCAACAAACCAACAAGCCAACAAACCAACAAACCAAAAAACCAACAAACCAACAAGCCAACAAACCAACAAACCAGCAAATCAAGAAACCAACAAACCAACAAGCCAACAAACCAACAAACCAACAAACCAACAAACCAACAAACTAAGTAACCAGCAAGCCAACAAACCAACAAACCAACAAGCCAACAAGCCAACAAACCAACAAACCAACAAGCCAACAAACCAACAAACCAACAAACCAACAAACCAAAAAACCAATAAACCAACAAACCAACAAACCAACAAACCAACAAACCAACAAGCCAAAAAGCCAACAAACCAACAAACCAACAAACCAACAAGCCAACAAACCAACAAACCATCAAACCAAAAAACAACAAACCAAGTAACCAAAAAGCCAACAAACTAACAAACCAACAAGCCAACAAGCCAACAAGCCAACAAACCAACAAACCAACAAAGCAACAAGCCAACAAGCCAACAAACCAACAAACCAACAAGCCAGCAAACCAACAAACCAACAAGCCAACAAGCCAACAAACCAACAAACCAACAAACCAACAAGCCAACAAACCAACAAACCAACAAGCCAACAAACCAACAAACCAACAAACCAACAAACCAACAAACCAAGTAACCAAAAAGCCAACAATCTAACAAACCAACAAGCCAACAAGCCAACAAACCAACAAACCAACAAAGCAACAAGCCAACAAGCCAACAAACCAACAAACCAACAAGCCAACAAGCCAACAAACCAACAAACCAAAAAAACCAACAAGCCAACAAACCAACAAACAAATAAACCAACAAACCAACAAACTAACAAACCAACAAACCAACAAACCAAAAAACCAACAAACCAACAAACCAACAAACAAACAAACAAGCCAACAAACCAACAAACAAATAAACCAACAAACCAAAAAAACCAACAAACCAACAAACCAACAAACCGACAAACCAACAAGCCAACAAGCCAACAAACCAACAAGCCAACAAGCCAACAAGCCAACAAACCAACAAACCAACAAACCAACAAACCAACAAGCCAACAAGCCAACAAACCAACAAGCCAACAAACCAACAAGCCAACAAGCCAACAAACCAACAAACCAACAAGCCAACAAACCAACAAACCAACAAGCCAACAAGCCAACAAACGAACAATCCAACAACCAACAAGCCAACAAACCAACAAACTAACAAGCCAACAAACCAACAAACCAACAAACCAACAAACCAACAAGCCAACAAGTCAACAAACCAACAAACCAACAAGCCAACAAGCCAACAAACCAACAAACCAACAAGCCAACAAACCAACAAACCAACAAACCAACAAGCCAACAAACCAACAAACAAATAAACCAACAAACCAACAAACCAACAAACCAACAAACTAACAAACCAACAAGCCAACAAACCAACAAACCAACAAGCCAACAAACCAACAAACCACCAAACCAACAAGCCAAGAAGCCAACAAACCAACAAATCAACAAGCCAACAAACCAACAAACCAACAAACCAACATGCCAACAAACCAACAAACTAAGTAACTAACAAGCCAACAAACCATTAAACCAACAAGCCAACAAGCCAACAAACCAACAAACCAACAAGCCAACAAACCAAAAAACCAACAAACCAACAAGCCACCAAATCAACAAACAAATAAACCAACAAACCAACAAACCAACAAACCAACAAACCACCAAACCAAAAAACCAACAAACCAACAAACCAACAAGCCAACAAACCAACAAACCAACAAACCAACAAGCCAACAAGCCAACAAACCAACAAACAAGTAAACCAACAAACCAACAAACCAACAAACCAACAAACCAACAAACCAACAAACCAACAAACCAAAAAACCAACAAACCAACAAGCCAACAAGCCAACAAACCAACAAACTAACAAACCAACAAGCCAACAAACCAACAAACCAACAAACCAACAAGCCAACAAGCCAACAAACCAACAAACCAACAAGCCAACAAACCAACAAACTAACAAACCAACAAACCAACAAAACAACAAACCAACAAACCAACAAACCAACAAGCCAACAAGCCAACAAACCAACAAACCAACAAGCCAACAAACCAACAAGCCAACAAACAAACAAACCAATAAGCCAACAAGCCAACAAACCAAAAAACCAACATACCAACAAGCCAACAAACCAACAAACCAGCAAATCAAGAAACCAACAAACCAACAAGCGAACAAACCAACAAACCAAAAAACTAACAAACCAACAAGCCAACAAACCAACAAACCAGAAAATCAAGAAACCAACAAACCAACAAGCCAACAAACCAACAAACCAACAAACCAACAAACTAAGTAACCAGCAAGCCAACAAACCAACAAACCAACAAGCCAACAAGCCAACAAACCAACAAACCAACAAGCCAACAAACCAACAAACCAACAAACCAACAAACCAAAAAACCAATAAACCAACAAACCAACAAACCAACAAACCAACAAGCCAACAAGCCAACAAACCAACAAACCAACAAACCAACAAGCCAACAAACCAACAAACCATCAAACCAAAAACCAACAAACCAAGTAACCAAAAAGCCAACAAACTAACAAACCAACAAGCCAACAAGCCAACAAACCAACAAACCAACAAAGCAACAAGCCAACAAGCCAACAAACCAACAAACCAACAAGCCAACAAGCCAACAAACCAACAAACCAACAAACCAACAAGCCAACAAACCAACAAACAAATAAACCAACAAACCAACAAACCAACAAACCACCAAACCAACAAACCAAAAAACCAACAAACCAACAAACCAACAAACAAACAAACAAGCCAACAAACCAACAAACAAATAAACCAACAAACCAAAAAAACCAACAAACCAACAAACCAACAAACCGACAAACCAACAAGCCAACAAGCCAACAAACCAACAAGCCAACAAGCCAACAAGCCAACAAACCAACAAACCAACAAACCAACAAACCAACAAGCCAACAAGCCAACAAACCAACAAGCCAACAAACCAACAAGCCAACAAGCCAACAAACCAACAAACCAACAAGCCAACAAACCAACAAACCAACAAGCCAACAAGCCAACAAACGAACAATCCAACAACCAACAAGCCAACAAACCAACAAACTAACAAGCCAACAAACCAACAAACCAACAAACCAACAAACCAACAAGCCAACAAGTCAACAAACCAACAAACCAACAAGCCAACAAGCCAACAAACCAACAAACCAACAAGCCAACAAACCAACAAACCAACAAACCAACAAGCCAACAAACCAACAAACAAATAAACCAACAAACCAACAAACCAACAAACCAACAAACCAACAAACTAACAAACCAACAAGCCAACAAACCAACAAACCAACAAGCCAACAAACCAACAAACCACCAAACCAACAAGCCAAGAAGCCAACAAACCGACAAATCAACAAGCCAACAAACCAACAAACCAACAAACCAACATGCCAACACACCAACAAACTAAGTAACTAACAAGCCAACAAACCATTAAACCAACAAGCCAACAAGCCAACAAACCAACAAACCAACAATCCAACAAACCAAAAAACCAACAAACCAACAAGCCACCAAATCAACAAACAAATAAACCAACAAACCAACAAACCAACAAACCAACAAACCACCAAACCAAAAAACCAACAAACCAACAAACCAACAAGCCAACAAACCAACAAACCAACAAACCAACAAGCCAACAAGCCAACAAACCAACAAACAAATAAACCAACAAACCAACAAACCAACAAACCAACAAACCAACAAACCAACAAACCAAAAAACCAACAAACCAACAAGCCAACAAGCCAACAAACCAACAAACTAACAAACCAACAAGCCAACAAACCAACAAACCAACAAACCAACAAGCCAACAAGCCAACAAGCCAACAAACCAACAAACCAACAAGCCAACAAACCAACAAACTAACAAACCAACAAACCAGCAAAACAACAAACCAACAAACCAACAAACCAACAAGCCAACAAGCCAACAAACCAACAAACCAACAAGCCAACAAACCAACAAGCCAACAAACAAACAAACCAATAAGCCAACAAGCCATCAAACCAAAAAACCAACAAACCAACAAGCCAACAAACCAACAAACCAGCAAATCAAGAAACCAACAAACCAACAAGCGAACAAACCAACAAACCAAAAAACTAACAAACCAACAAGCCAACAAACCAACAAACCAGCAAATCAAGAAACCAACAAACCAACAAGCCAACAAACCAACAAACCAACAAACCAACAAACTAAGTAACCAGCAAGCCAACAAACCAACAAACCAACAAGCCAACAAGCCAACAAACCAACAAACCAACAAGCCAACAAACCAACAAACCAACAAACCAAAAAACCAATAAACCAACAAACCAACAAGCCAACAAGCCAACAAACCAACAAACCAACAAACCACCAAGCCAACAAACCAACAAACCATCAAACCAAAAACCAACAAACCAAGTAACCAAAAAGCCAACAAACTAACAAACCAACAAGCCAACAAGCCAACAAACCAACAAACCAACAAAGCAACAAGCCAACAAGCCAACAATCCAACAAACCAACAAGCCAACAAACCAACAAACCAACAAGCCAACAAGCCAACAAACCAACAAACCAACAAACCAACAAGCCAACAAACCAACAAACCAACAAGCCAACAAATCAAGAAACCAACAAACCAACAAGCCAACAAACCAACAAACCAACAAACCAACAAACTAAGTAACCAGCAAGCCAACAAACCAACAAACCAACAAGCCAACAAGCCAACAAACCAACAAACCAACAAGCCAACAAACCAACAAACCAACAAACCAAAAAACCAATAAACCAACAAACCAACAAACCAACAAACCAACAAGCCAACAAGCCAACAAACCAACAAACCAACAAACCACCAAGCCAACAAACCAACAAACCATCAAACCAAAAACCAACAAACCAAGTAACCAAAAAGCCAACAAACTAACAAACCAACAAGCCAACAAACCAACAAACCAACAAAGCAACAAACCAACAAGCAAACAAACCAACAAACCAACAAACCAACAAGCCAACAAACCAACAAACAAATAAACCAACAAACCAACAAACCAACAAACCAACAAACCAACAAACCAAAAAACCAACAAACCAACAAACCAACAAGCCAACAAACCAACAAACCAACAAACCAACAAGCCAACAAGCCAACAAACCAACAAACCAACAAACCAACAAGCCAACAAACCAACAAACCAACAATTAAACAAGCCAACAAACCAACAAACAAATAAACCAACAAACCAAAAAACCAACAAACCAACAAACCAACAAACCAACAAACCGACAAACCAACAAGCCAACAAGCCAACAAACCAACAAGCCAACAAGCCAACAAGCCAACAAGCCAACAAACCAACAAACCAACAAACCAACAAGCCAACAAGCCAACAAACCAACAAGCCAACAAACCAACAAGCCAACAAACCAACAAACCAACAAGCCAACAAACCAACAAACCAACAAGCCAACAAGCCAATAAACCAACAAACCAACAAACCAACAAGCCAACAAACCAACAAACCAACAAGCCAACAAACCAACAAACCAACAAACCAACAAACCAACAAGCCAACAAGCCAACAAACCAACAAACCAACAAGCCAACAAGCCAACAAACCAACAAACCAACAAGCCAACAAACCAACAAACCAACAAACCAACAAGCCAACAAACCAACAAACAAATAAACCAACAAACCAACAAACCAACAAACCAACAAACTAACAAACCAACAAGCCAACAAACCAACAAACCAACAAGCCAACAAACCAACAAACCACCAAACCAACAAGCCAAGAAGCCAACAAACCAACAAATCAACAAGCCAACAAACCAACAAACCAACAAACCAACATACCAACAAACCAACAAACTAAGTAACTAACAAGCCAACAAACCATTAAACCAACAAGCCAACAAGCCAACAAACCAACAAACCAACAAGCCAACAAACCAAAAAACCAACAAACCAACAAGCCACCAAACCAACAAACAAATAAACCAACAAACCAACAAACCAACAAACCAACAAACCACCAAACCCAAAAACCAACAAACCAACAAACCAACAAGCCAACAAACCAACAAACCAACAAACCAACAAACCAACAAGCCAACAAGCCAACAAACCAACAAACAAATAAACCAACAAACTAACAAACCAACAAACCAACAAACCAACAAACCAAAAAACCAACAAACCAACAAGCCAACAAGCCAACAAACCAACAAACTAACAAACCAACAAGCCAACAAACCAACAAACCAACAAGCCAACAAGCCAACAAACCAACAAACCAACAAGCCAACAAACCAACAAACTAACAAACCAACAAACCAACAAACCAACAAACCAACAAACCAACAAACCAACAAGCCAACAAGCCAACAAGCCAACAAACCAACAAGCCAACAAACCAACAAGCCAACAAACCAACAAACCAAGTAACCAAAAAGCCAACAAACTAACAAACCAACAAGCCAACAAGCCAACAAACCAACAAACCAACAAAACAACAAGCCAACAAGCCAACAAAGCAACAAACCAACCAGCCAACCAACCAACAAACCAACAAACCAACAAGCCAACAAACCAACAAATAAATAAACCAACAAACCAACAAACCAACAAACCAACAAACCAACAAACAAAAAACCAACAAACCAACAAACCAACAAGCCAACAACCGAACAAACCAACAAACCAACAAGCCAACAAGCCAACAAACCAACAAACCAACAAGCCAACAAACCAACAAACCAACAAACCAACAAGCCAACAACCCAACAAACAAATAAACCAACAAACCAAAAAACCAACAAACCAACAAACCAACGAACCAACAAACCAACAAAACAACAAGCCAACAAGCCAACAAACCAACAAACCAACAAGCCAACAAACCAACAAACCAACAAACCAAGTAACCAAAAAGCCAACAAACTAAAAAACCAACAAGCCAACAAGCCAACAAACCAACAAACCAACAAAGCAACAAGCCAACAAGCCAACAAACCAAAAACCAACAAGCCAACAAAGCAACAAACCAACAAGCCAAGAAGCAAACAAACCAACAAACCAACAAACCAACAAGCCAACAAACCAACAAACCAACAAGCCGACAAACCAACAAACCAATAAACCAACAAGCCAACAAGCCAACAAACCAACAAACCAACAAGCCAACAAGCCAACAAACCAACAAACCAACAAACCAACAAACCAACAAACCAAAAAACCAACAAGCCAACAAACCAACAAGCCAACAAACCAACAAACTAACAAACCAACAAGCCAACAAACCAACAAACCAACAAGCCAACAAGCCAACAAACCAACAAACCAACAAGCCAACAAACCAACAAACTAACAAACCAACAAACCAACAAACCAACAAACCAACAAACCAACAAGCCAACAAGCCAACAAGCCAACAAACCAACAAGCCAACAAACCAACAAGCCAACAAACCAACAAACCAAGTAACCAAAAAGCCAGCAAACTAACAAACCAACAAGCCAACAAGCCAACAAACCAACAAAACAACAAGCCAACAAGCCAACAAAGCAACAAACCAACCAGCCAACCAACCAACAAACCAACAAACCAACAAGCCAACAAACCAACAAATAAATAAACCAACAAACCAACAAACCAACAAACCAACAAACCAACAAACCAACAAACAAAAAACCAACAAACCAACAAACCAACAAGCCAACAACCGAACAAACCAACAAACCAACAAGCCAACAAGCCAACAAACCAACAAACCAACAAGCCAACAAACCAACAAACCAACAAACCAACAAGCCAACAACCCAACAAACAAATAAACCAACAAACCAAAAAACCAACAAACCAACAAACCAACGAACCAACAAACCAACAAACCAACAAGCCAACAAGCCAACAAACCAACAAACCAACAAGCCAAGAAACCAACAAACCAACAAACCAAGTAACCAAAAAGCCAACAAACTAAAAAACCAACAAGCCAACAAGCCAACAAACCAACAAACCAACAAAGCAACAAGCCAACAAGCCAACAAACCAATAAACCAACAAGCCAACAAAGCAACAAACCAACAAGCCAAGAAGCAAACAAACCAACAAACCAACAAACCAACAAGCCAACAAACCAACAAACCAACAAGCCGACAAACCAACAAACCAACAAACCAACAAGCCAACAAGCCAACAAACCAACAAACCAACAAGCCAACAAGCCAACAAACCAACAATCCAACAAGCCAACAAACCAACAAACCAACAAACCAACAAGCCAACAAACCAACAAACAAATAAACCAACAAACCAACAAACCAACAAACCAACAAACCAACAAACTAACAAACCAACAAGCCAACAAACCAACAAACCAACAAGCCAACAAACCAACAAACCAACAAGCCAACAAGCCAACAAACCAATAAGCCAACAAACCAACAAACCAACAAGCCAACAAGCCAACAAACCAACAAATTAACAAGCCAACAAACCAACAAACCAACAAACCAACAAGCCAACAAACCAACAAACAAATAAACCAACAAACCAACAAACCAACAAACCAACAAGCCAACAAGCCAACAAACCAACAAACCAACAAACCAACAAACCAACAAACCAACAAACCAACAAACCAACAAACCAACAAACCAACAAGCCAACAAGCCAACAAACCAACAAGCCAACAAACCAACAAACAAATAAACCAACAAACCAACAAACCAACAAACCAACAAGCCAACAAGCCAACAAACCAACAAACCAACAAACCAACAAGCCAACAAGCCAACAAAACAACAAGCCAACAAACCAACAAACCAACAAGCCAACATGCCAACAAACCAACAAACTAAGTAACCAGCAAGCCAACAAACCAACAAACCAACAAGCCAACAAGCCAACAAACCAACAAACCAACAAACCAACAAGCCAACAAACCAACAAACCAACAAACCAACAAACCAACAAACCAATAAACCAACAAACCAACAAACAAATAAACCAACAAACCAACAAACCAACAAGCCAACAAGCCAACAAACCAACAAACCAACAAGCCAACAAGCCAACAAACCAACAATCCAACAAGCCAACAAACCAACAAACCAACAAACCAACAAGCCAACAAACCAACAAACAAATAAACCAACAAACCAACAAACCAACAAACCAACAAACCAACAAACTAACAAACCAACAAGCCAACAAACCAACAAACCAACAAGCCAACAAACCAACAAACCAACAAACCAACAAGCCAACAAGCCAACAAACCAATAAGCCAACAAACCAACAAACCAACAAGCCAACAAGCCAACAAACCAACAAATTAACAAGCCAACAAACCAACAAACCAACAAACCAACAAGCCAACAAACCAACAAACAAATAAACCAACAAACCAACAAACCAACAAACCAACAAGCCAACAAGCCAACAAACCAACAAACCAACAAACCAACAAACCAACAAACCAACAAACCAACAAACCAACAAACCAACAAACCAACAAACCAACAAACCAACAAGCCAACAAGCCAACAAACCAACAAGCCAACAAACCAAAAAACAAATAAACCAACAAACCAACAAACCAACAAACCAACAAGCCAACAAGCCAACAAACCAACAAACCAACAAGCCAACAAGCCAACAAGCCAACAAAACAACAAGCCAACAAACCAACAAACCAACAAGCCAACATGCCAACAAACCAACAAACTAAGTAACCAGCAAGCCAACAAACCAACAAACCAACAAGCCAACAAGCCAACAAACCAACAAACCAACAAGCCAACAAACCAACAAACCAACAAACCAACAAACCAACAAACCAATAAACCAACAAACCAACAAACAAATAAACCAACAAACCAACAAACCAACAAACCAACAAACCAACAAACCAACAAACCCAAAAACCAACAAACCAACAAACCAACAAGCCAACAAACCAACAAACCAACAAACCAACAAGCCAACAAACCAACAAACAAATAAACCAACAAACCAACAAACCATCAAGCCAACAAATCAACAAACCAACAAACCAACAAACCAACAAGCCAACAAACCAACCAACCAACCAACCAACAAACCAACAAACCAACAAACCAACAAACCAACAAACAAATAAACCAACAAACCAAAAAACCAACAAACCAACAAACCAACAAACCAACAAACCAACAAACCAACAAACCAAAAAGCCAACAAACCAACAAACCAACAAACCAACAAGCCAAAAAACCAACAAACAAATAAACCAACAAACCAAAAAACCAACAAACCAACAAACCAACAAACCAACAAACCAACAAGCCAACAAGCCAACAAACCAACAAGCCAACAAGCCAACAAACCAACAAACCAACAATTCAACAAACCAACATGCCAACAAATCAACAAACTAAGTAACCAACAAGCCAACAAACCAACAAACCAACAAGCCAACAAGCCAACAAACCAACAAACCAACAAGCCAACAAACCAAAAAACCAACAAACCAACAAGCCACCAACCCAACAAACAAATAAACCAACAAACCAACAAACCAACAAACCAAAAAACCAACAAACCAAAAAACCAACAAACCAACAAGCCAACAAGCCAACAAACCAACAAACTTACAAACCAACAAGCCAACAAACCAACAAACCAACAAGCCAACAAGCCAACAAACCAACAAACCAACAAGCCTACAAACCAATAAACTAACAAACCAACAAACCAACAAACCAACAAACCAACAAACCAACAACCCAACAAGCCAACAAACCAAAAAACCAACAAACCAACAAGCCAACAAACCAACAAGCCAACAAACCAACAAACCAACAAACCAAGTAACCAAAAAGCCAACAAACTAACAAACCAACAAGCCAACAAGCCAACAAACCAACAAACCAATAAAGCAACAAGCCAACAAGCCAACAAAGCAACAAACCAACAAGCCAACAAACCAACAAACCAACAAACCAACAAACCAACAAGCCAACAAAACAACAAATAAATAAACCAACAAACCAACAAACCAACAAACCAACAAACCAACAATCCAACAAACAAAAAACCAACAAACCAACAAACCAACAAGCCAACAAGCCAACAAACCAACAAACCAACAAGCCAACAAACCAAAAAACTAACAAACCAACAAGCCAACAAACCAAAAACTAACAAACCAACAAGCCAACAACCCAACAAACAAATAAACCAAAAAACCAAAAAACCAAAAAACCAACAAACCAACAAACCAACAAACCAACAAACCAACAAACCAACAAGCCAACAAGCCAACAAAGCAACAAACCAACCAGCCAACCAACCAACAAACCAACAAACCAACAAGCCAACAAACCAACAAATAAATAAACCAACAAACCAACAAACCAACAAACCAACAAACCAACAAACAAAAAACCAACAAACCAACAAACCAACAAGCCAACAACCGAACAAACCAACAAACCAACAAGCCAACAAGCCAACAAACCAACAAACCAACAAGCCAACAAACCAACAAACCAACAAACCAACAAGCCAACAACCCAACAAACAAATAAACCAACAAACCAAAAAACCAACAAACCAACAAACCAACGAACCAACAAACCAACAAACCAACAAGCCAACAAGCCAACAAACCAACAAACCAACAAGCCAACAAACCAACAAACCAACAAACCAAGTAACCAAAAAGCCAACAAACTAAAAAACCAACAAGCCAACAAGCCAACAAACCAACAAACCAGCAAAGCAACAAGCCAACAAGCCAACAAACCAAAAACCAACAAGCCAACAAAGCAACAAACCAACAAGCCAAGAAGCAAACAAACCAACAAACCTACAAACCAACAAGCCAACAAACCAACAAACCAACAAGCCGACAAACCAACAAACCAATAAACCAACAAGCCAACAAGCCAACAAACCAACAAACCAACAAGCCATCAAGCCAACAAACCAACAAACCAACAAACCAACAAACCAACAAACCAAAAAACCAACAAGCCAACAAACCAACAAGCCAACAAACCAACAAACTAACAAACCAACAAGCCAACAAACCAACAAACCAACAAGCCAACAAGCCAACAAACCAACAAACCAACAAGCCAACAAACCAACAAACTAACAAACCAACAAACCAACAAACCAACAAACCAACAAACCAACAAGCCAACAAGCCAACAAGCCAACAAACCAACAAGCCAACAAACCAACAAGCCAACAAACCAACAAACCAAGTAACCAAAAAGCCAGCAAACTAACAAACCAACAAGCCAACAAGCCAACAAACCAACAAACCAACAAAACAACAAGCCAACAAGCCAACAAAGCAACAAACCAACCAGCCAACCAACCAACAAACCAACAAACCAACAAGCCAACAAACCAACAAATAAATAAACCAACAAACCAACAAACCAACAAACCAACAAACCAACAAACAAAAAACCAACAAACCAACAAACCAACAAGCCAACAACCGAACAAACCAACAAACCAACAAGCCAACAAGCCAACAAACCAACAAACCAACAAGCCAACAAACCAACAAACCAACAAACCAACAAGCCAACAACCCAACAAACAAATAAACCAACAAACCAAAAAACCAACAAACCAACAAACCAACGAACCAACAAACCAACAAACCAACAAGCCAACAAGCCCACAAACCAACAAACCAACAAGCCAAGAAACCAACAAACCAACAAACCAAGTAACCAAAAAGCCAACAAACTAAAAAACCAACAAGCCAACAAGCCAACAAACCAACAAACCAACAAAGCAACAAGCCAACAAGCCAACAAACCAATAAACCAACAAGCCAACAAAGCAACAAACCAACAAGCCAAGAAGCAAACAAACCAACAAACCAACAAACCAACAAGCCAACAAACCAACAAACCAACAAGCCGACAAACCAACAAACCAACAAACCAACAAGCCAACAAGCCAACAAACCAACAAACCAACAAGCCAACAAGCCAACAAACCAACAATCCAACAAGCCAACAAACCAACAAACCAACAAACCAACAAGCCAACAAACCAACAAACAAATAACCAACAAGCCAACAAAACAACAAATAAATAAACCAACAAACCAACAAACCAACAAACCAACAAACCAACAATCCAACAAACAAAAAACCAACAAACCAACAAACC
The DNA here is from genome assembly GCA_958298945.1 of Atherix ibis. Lineage (NCBI taxonomy): Eukaryota > Metazoa > Arthropoda > Insecta > Diptera > Athericidae > Atherix > Atherix ibis. The sequence goes on along the minus strand of OY282608.1, from coordinate 65,584,081 downwards.
AACAAGCCAACAAGCCAACAAACCAACAAACCAACAAGCCAACAAACCAAAAAACTAACAAACCAACAAGCCAACAAACCAAAAACTAACAAACCAACAAGCCAACAACCCAACAAACAAATAAACCAAAAAACCAAAAAACCAAAAAACCAACAAACCAACAAACCAACAAACCAACAAACCAACAAACCAACAAGCCAACAAGCCAACAAAGCAACAAACCAACCAGCCAACCAACCAACAAACCAACAAACCAACAAGCCAACAAACCAACAAATAAATAAACCAACAAACCAACAAACCAACAAACCAACAAACCAACAAACAAAAAACCAACAAACCAACAAACCAACAAGCCAACAACCGAACAAACCAACAAACCAACAAGCCAACAAGCCAACAAACCAACAAACCAACAAGCCAACAAACCAACAAACCAACAAACCAACAAGCCAACAACCCAACAAACAAATAAACCAACAAACCAAAAAACCAACAAACCAACAAACCAACGAACCAACAAACCAACAAACCAACAAGCCAACAAGCCAACAAACCAACAAACCAACAAGCCAACAAACCAACAAACCAACAAACCAAGTAACCAAAAAGCCAACAAACTAAAAAACCAACAAGCCAACAAGCCAACAAACCAACAAACCAACAAAGCAACAAGCCAACAAGCCAACAAACCAAAAACCAACAAGCCAACAAAGCAACAAACCAACAAGCCAAGAAGCAAACAAACCAACAAACCAACAAACCAACAAGCCAACAAACCAACAAACCAACAAGCCGACAAACCAACAAACCAATAAACCAACAAGCCAACAAGCCAACAAACCAACAAACCAACAAGCCATCAAGCCAACAAACCAACAAACCAACAAACCAACAAACCAACAAACCAAAAAACCAACAAGCCAACAAACCAAAAAGCCAACAAACCAACAAACTAACAAACCAACAAGCCAACAAACCAACAAACCAACAAGCCAACAAGCCAACAAACCAACAAACCAACAAGCCAACAAACCAACAAACTAACAAACCAACAAACCAACAAACCAACAAACCAACAAACCAACAAGCCAACAAGCCAACAAGCCAACAAACCAACAAGCCAACAAACCAACAAGCCAACAAACCAACAAACCAAGTAACCAAAAAGCCAGCAAACTAACAAACCAACAAGCCAACAAGCCAACAAACCAACAAACCAACAAAACAACAAGCCAACAAGCCAACAAAGCAACAAACCAACCAGCCAACCAACCAACAAACCAACAAACCAACAAGCCAACAAACCAACAAATAAATAAACCAACAAACCAACAAACCAACAAACCAACAAACCAACAAACAAAAAACCAACAAACCAACAAACCAACAAGCCAACAACCGAACAAACCAACAAACCAACAAGCCAACAAGCCAACAAACCAACAAACCAACAAGCCAACAAACCAACAAACCAACAAACCAACAAGCCAACAACCCAACAAACAAATAAACCAACAAACCAAAAAACCAACAAACCAACAAACCAACGAACCAACAAACCAACAAACCAACAAGCCAACAAGCCAACAAACCAACAAACCAACAAGCCAAGAAACCAACAAACCAACAAACCAAGTAACCAAAAAGCCAACAAACTAAAAAACCAACAAGCCAACAAGCCAACAAACCAACAAACCAACAAACCAACAAGCCAACAAGCCAACAAACCAACAAACCAACAAGCCAACAAACCAACAAACCAACAAACCAACAAGCCAACAACCCAACAAACAAATAAACCAACAAACCAAAAAACCAACAAACCAACAAACCAACGAACCAACAAACCAACAAACCAACAAGCCAACAAGCCAACAAACCAACAAACCAACAAGCCAACAAACCAACAAACCAACAAACCAAGTAACCAAAAAGCCAACAAACTAAAAAACCAACAAGCCAACAAGCCAACAAACCAACAAACCAACAAAGCAACAAGCCAACAAGCCAACAAACCAAAAACCAACAAGCCAACAAAGCAACAAACCAACAAGCCAAGAAGCAAACAAACCAACAAACCAACAAACCAACAAGCCAACAAACCAACAAACCAACAAGCCGACAAACCAACAAACCAATAAACCAACAAGCCAACAAGCCAACAAACCAACAAACCAACAAGCCATCAAGCCAACAAACCAACAAACCAACAAACCAACAAACCAACAAACCAAAAAACCAACAAGCCAACAAACCAACAAGCCAACAAACCAACAAACTAACAAACCAACAAGCCAACAAACCAACAAACCAACAAGCCAACAAGCCAACAAACCAACAAACCAACAAGCCAACAAACCAACAAACTAACAAACCAACAAACCAACAAACCAACAAACCAACAAACCAACAAGCCAACAAGCCAACAAGCCAACAAACCAACAAGCCAACAAACCAACAAGCCAACAAACCAACAAACCAAGTAACCAAAAAGCCAGCAAACTAACAAACCAACAAGCCAACAAGCCAACAAACCAACAAACCAACAAAACAACAAGCCAACAAGCCAACAAAGCAACAAACCAACCAGCCAACCAACCAACAAACCAACAAACCAACAAGCCAACAAACCAACAAATAAATAAACCAACAAACCAACAAACCAACAAACCAACAAACCAACAAACAAAAAACCAACAAACCAACAAACCAACAAGCCAACAACCGAACAAACCAACAAACCAACAAGCCAACAAGCCAACAAACCAACAAACCAACAAGCCAACAAACCAACAAACCAACAAACCAACAAGCCAACAACCCAACAAACAAATAAACCAACAAACCAAAAAACCAACAAACCAACAAACCAACGAACCAACAAACCAACAAACCAACAAGCCAACAAGCCAACAAACCAACAAACCAACAAGCCAAGAAACCAACAAACCAACAAACCAAGTAACCAAAAAGCCAACAAACTAAAAAACCAACAAGCCAACAAGCCAACAAACCAACAAACCAACAAAGCAACAAGCCAACAAGCCAACAAACCAATAAACCAACAAGCCAACAAAGCAACAAACCAACAAGCCAAGAAGCAAACAAACCAACAAACCAACAAACCAACAAGCCAACAAACCAACAAACCAACAAGCCGACAAACCAACAAACCAACAAACCAACAAGCCAACAAGCCAACAAACCAACAAACCAACAAGCCAACAAGCCAACAAACCAACAATCCAACAAGCCAACAAACCAACAAACCAACAAACCAACAAGCCAACAAACCAACAAACAAATAAACCAACAAACCAACAAACCAACAAACCAACAAACCAACAAACTAACAAACCAACAAGCCAACAAACCAACAAACCAACAAGCCAACAAACCAACAAACCAACAAGCCAACAAGCCAACAAACCAATAAGCCAACAAACCAACAAACCAACAAGCCAACAAGCCAACAAACCAACAAATTAACAAGCCAACAAACCAACAAACCAACAAACCAACAAGCCAACAAACCAACAAACAAATAAACCAACAAACCAACAAACCAACAAACCAACAAGCCAACAAGCCAACAAACCAACAAACCAACAAACCAACAAACCAACAAACCAACAAACCAACAAACCAACAAACCAACAAACCAACAAGCCAACAAGCCAACAAACCAACAAGCCAACAAACCAACAAACAAATAAACCAACAAACCAACAAACCAACAAACCAACAAGCCAACAAGCCAACAAACCAACAAACCAAAAAACCAACAAGCCAACAAGCCAACAAAACAACAAGCCAACAAACCAACAAACCAACAAGCCAACATGCCAACAAACCAACAAACTAAGTAACCAGCAAGCCAACAAACCAACAAACCAACAAGCCAACAAGCCAACAAACCAACAAACCAACAAACCAACAAGCCAACAAACCAACAAACCAACAAACCAACAAACCAACAAACCAATAAACCAACAAACCAACAAACAAATAAACCAACAAACCAACAAACCAACAAGCCAACAAGCCAACAAACCAACAAACCAACAAGCCAACAAGCCAACAAACCAACAATCCAACAAGCCAACAAACCAACAAACCAACAAACCAACAAGCCAACAAACCAACAAACAAATAAACCAACAAACCAACAAACCAACAAACCAACAAACCAACAAACTAACAAACCAACAAGCCAACAAACCAACAAACCAACAAGCCAACAAACCAACAAACCAACAAACCAACAAGCCAACAAGCCAACAAACCAATAAGCCAACAAACCAACAAACCAACAAGCCAACAAGCCAACAAACCAACAAATTAACAAGCCAACAAACCAACAAACCAACAAACCAACAAGCCAACAAACCAACAAACAAATAAACCAACAAACCAACAAACCAACAAACCAACAAGCCAACAAGCCAACAAACCAACAAACCAACAAACCAACAAACCAACAAACCAACAAACCAACAAACCAACAAACCAACAAACCAACAAACCAACAAACCAACAAGCCAACAAGCCAACAAACCAACAAGCCAACAAACCAACAAACAAATAAACCAACAAACCAACAAACCAACAAACCAACAAGCCAACAAGCCAACAAACCAACAAACCAACAAACCAACAAGCCAACAAGCCAACAAAACAACAAGCCAACAAACCAACAAACCAACAAGCCAACATGCCAACAAACCAACAAACTAAGTAACCAGCAAGCCAACAAACCAACAAACCAACAAGCCAACAAGCCAACAAACCAACAAACCAACAAGCCAACAAACCAACAAACCAACAAACCAACAAACCAACAAACCAATAAACCAACAAACCAACAAACAAATAAACCAACAAACCAACAAACCAACAAACCAACAAACCAACAAACCAACAAACCCAAAAACCAACAAACCAACAAACCAACAAGCCAACAAACCAACAAACCAACAAACCAACAAGCCAACAAACCAACAAACAAATAAACCAACAAACCAACAAACCATCAAGCCAACAAATCAACAAACCAACAAACCAACAAACCAACAAGCCAACAAACCAACCAACCAACCAACCAACAAACCAACAAACCAACAAGCCAACAAACCAACAAACAAATAAACCAACAAACCAAAAAACCAACAAACCAACAAACCAACAAACCAACAAACCAACAAACCAACAAACCAAAAAGCCAACAAACCAACAAACCAACAAACCAACAAGCCAAAAAACCAACAAACAAATAAACCAACAAACCAAAAAACCAACAAACCAACAAACCAACAAACCAACAAACCAACAAGCCAACAAGCCAACAAACCAACAAGCCAACAAGCCAACAAACCAACAAACCAACAATTCAACAAACCAACATGCCAACAAATCAACAAACTAAGTAACCAACAAGCCAACAAACCAACAAACCAACAAGCCAACAAGCCAACAAACCAACAAACCAACAAGCCAACAAACCAAAAAACCAACAAACCAACAAGCCACCAACCCAACAAACAAATAAACCAACAAACCAACAAACCAACAAACCAAAAAACCAACAAACCAAGAAACCAACAAACCAACAAGCCAACAAGCCAACAAACCAACAAACTTACAAACCAACAAGCCAACAAACCAACAAACCAACAAGCCAACAAGCCAACAAACCAACAAACCAACAAGCCTACAAACCAATAAACTAACAAACCAACAAACCAACAAACCAACAAACCAACAAACCAACAACCCAACAAGCCAACAAACCAAAAAACCAACAAACCAACAAGCCAACAAACCAGCAAGCCAACAAACCAACAAACCAACAAACCAAGTAACCAAAAAGCCAACAAACTAACAAACCAACAAGCCAACAAGCCAACAAACCAACAAACCAACAAAGCAACAAGCCAACAAGCCAACAAAGCAACAAACCAACGAGCCAACAAACCAACAAACCAACAAACCAACAAACCAACAAGCCAACAAAACAACAAATAAATAAACCAACAAACCAACAAACCAACAAACCAACAAACCAACAATCCAACAAACAAAAAACCAACAAACCAACAAACCAACAAGCCAACAAGCCAACAAACCAACAAACCAACAAGCCAACAAACCAAAAAACTAACAAACCAACAAGCCAACAAACCAAAAACTAACAAACCAACAAGCCAACAACCCAACAAACAAATAAACCAAAAAACCAAAAAACCAAAAAACCAACAAACCAACAAACCAACAAACCAACAAACCAACAAACCAACAAGCCAACAAGCCAACAAACCAACAAACCAACAAGCCAACAAACCAACAAACCAATAAACCAAGTAACCAAAAAGCCAACAAACTAACAAACCAACAAGCCAACAAGCCAACAAACCACCAAACCAACAAAGCAACAAGCCAACAAGCCAACAAACCAATAAACCAACAAGCCAACAAACCAACAAACCAACAAGCCAAGAAGCAAACAAACCAACAAACCAACAAACCAACAAGCCAACAAACCAACAAACCAACAAGCCAACAAACCAACAAACCAACAAACCAATAAGCCAACAAGCCAACAAACCAATAAACCAACAAGCCAACAAGCCAACAAACCAACAAACCAACAAGCCAACAAACCAACAAACCAACAAACCAACAAGCCAACAAACCAACAAGCAAACAAGCCAACAAACCAACAAACCAACAAGCCAACAAACCAACAAACCAACAAACCAACATGCCAACAAACCAACAAACCAAGTAACCAACAAGCCAACAAACCAACCTACCAACAAGCCAACAAGCCAACAAACCAACAAACCAACAAGCCAACAAACCAACAAACCAATAAACCAGCAAGCCAACAAACCAACAAACAAATAAACCAACAAACCAACAAACCAACAAACCAAAAAACCAACAAACCAACAAGCCAACTAGCCAACAAACCAACAAACTAACAAACCAACAAGCCAACAAACCAACAAACCAACAAGCCAACAAGCCAACAAACCAACAAACCAACAAACCAACAAACCTAAAAACCAACAAACCAACAAACCATCAAACGAACAAAGCAACAAGCCAACAAGCCAATAAACCAACAAACCAACAAGCTAACAAACCAACAAACCAACAAGCCAACAAGCCAACAAACTAACAAACCAACAAACCATCAAGCCAACAAACCAACAAACCAACAAGCCAACAAACCAACAAACCAACAAATCAACAAACAAACAAACCAACAAACCAACAAGCCAACAAGCCAACAAACCAACAAACCAACAAGCCAACAAACCAACAAACAAATAAACCAACAAACCAACAAACCAACAAACCAACAAACCAACAAACTAACAAACCAACAAGCCAACATACCAACAAACCAACAAGCCAACAAACCAACAAACCTATAAACCGACAAGCCAACAAGCCAACAAACCAACAAACCAACAAGCCAACAAACCAACAAACCAACAAACCAATAAGCCAACAAACCAACAAGCCGACAAGCCAACAAACCAACAAACCAACAAGCCTGTTGTTAACCAACAAACCAACAAACCAACAAGCCAACAAACCAACAAACAAATAAACCAACAAACCAACAAACCATCAAGCCAACAAATCAACAAACCAACAAACCAACAAACCAACAAGCCAACAAACCAACCAACCAACCAACCAACAAACCAACAAACCAACAAGCCAACAAACCAACAAACAAATAAACCAACAAACCAAAAAACCAACAAACCAACAAACCAACAAACCAACAAACCAACAAACCAACAAACCAAAAAGCCAACAAACCAACAAACCAACAAGCCAATAAACCAACAAACCAACAAACCAACAAACCAACAAGCCAACAAACCAACAAACCAACAAACCAACAAGCCAAAAAACCAACAAACAAATAAACCAACAAACCAAAAAACCAACAAACCAACAAACCAACAAACCAACAAACCAACAAGCCAACAAGCCAACAAACCAACAAGCCAACAAGCCAACAAACCAACAAGCCAACAAACCAACAAACCAACATGCCAACAAATCAACAAACTAAGTAACCAACAAGCCAACAAACGAACAAACCAACAAGCCAACAAGCCAACAAACCAACAAACCAACAAGCCAACAAACCAAAAAACCAACAAACCAACAAGCCACCAACCCAACAAACAAATAAACCAACAAACCAACAAACCAACAAACCAACAAACCAACAAACCAACAAACCAACAAACCAACAAGCCAACAAGCCAACAAACCAACAAACTTACAAACCAACAAGCCAACAAACCAACAAACCAACAAGCCAACAAGCCAACAAACCAACAAACCAACAAGCCTACAAACCAATAAACTAACAAACCAACAAACCAACAAACCAACAAACCAACAACCCAACAAGCCAACAAACCAAAAAACCAACAAACCAACAAGCCAACAAACCAACAAGCCAACAAACCAACAAACCAAGTAACCAAAAAGCCAACAAACTAACAAACCAACAAGCCAACAAGCCAACAAACCAACAAACCAACAAAGCAACAAGCCAACAAGCCAACCAAGCAACAAACCAACAAGCCAACAAACCAACAAGCTAACAAAACAACAAATAAATAAACCAACAAACCAACAAACCAACAAACCAACAAACCAACAATCCAACAAACAAAAAACCAACAAACCAACAAACCAACAAGCCAACAAGCCAACAAACCAACAAACCAACAAGCCAACAAACCAAAAAACTAACAAACCAACAAGCCACCAAGCCAACAAACCAAAAACTAACAAACCAACAAGCCAACAACCCAACAAACAAATAAACCAAAAAACCAAAAAACCAAAAAACCAACAAACCAACAAACCAACGAACCAACAAACCAACAAACCAACAAGCCAACAAGCCAACAAACCAACAAACCAACAAGCCAACAAACCAACAAACCAATAAACCAAGTAACCAAAAAGCCAACAAACTAACAAACCAACAAGCCAACAAGCCAACAAACCACCTAGCCAACAAAGCAACAAGCCAACAAGCCAACAAACCAATAAACCAACAAGCCAACAAACCAACAAACCAACAAGCCAAGAAGCAAACAAACCAACAAACCAACAAACCAACAAGCCAACAAACAAACAAACAGACAAGCCAACAAACCAACAAACCAACAAACCAATAAGCCAACAAGCCAACAAACCAATAAACCAACAAGCCAACAAGCCAACAAACCAACAAACCAACAAGCCAACAAACCAACAAACCAACAAACCAACAAGCCAACAAACCAACAAGCAAACAAGCCAACAAACCAACAAACCAACAAGCCAACAAACCAACAAACCAACAAGCCAACATGCCAACAAACCAACAAACCAAGTAACCAACAAGCCAACAAACCAACCTACCAACAAGCCAACAAGCCAACAAACCAACAAACCAACAAGCCAACAAACCAACAAACCAATAAACCAGCAAGCCAACAAACCAACAAACAAATAAACCAACAAACCAACAAACCAACAAACCAAAAAACCAACAAACCAACAAGCCAACTAGCCAACAAACCAACAAACTAACAAACCAACAAGCCAACAAACCAACAAACCAACAAGCCAACAAGCCAACAAACCAACAAACCAACAAACTAACAAACCTAAAAACCAACAAACCAACAAACCATCAAACGAACAAAGCAACAAGCCAACAAGCCAATAAACCAACAAACCAACAAGCTAACAAACCAACAAACCAACAAGCCAACAAGCCAACAAACCAACAAACCAACAAACCATCAAGCCAACAAACCAACTAACCAACAAGCCAACAAACCAACAAACCAACAAATCAACAAACCAACAAACCAACAAACCAACAAGCCAACAAGCCAACAAACCAACAAACCAACAAGCCAACAAACCAACAAACAAATAAACCAACAAACCAACAAACCAACAAACCAACAAACCAACAAACCAACAAACTAACAAACCAACAAGCCAACACACCAACAAACCAACAAACCAACAAGCCAAAAAACCAACAAACCTATAAACCGACAAGCCAACAAGCCAACAAACCAACAAACCAACAAGCCAACAAACCAACAAACCAACAAACCAATAAGCCAACAAACCAACAAGCCAACAAGCCAACAAACCAACAAACCAACAAGCCAACAAACCAACAAACCAACAAACCAACATGCCAACAATCCAACAAACCAAGTAACCAACAAGCCAACAAACCAACAAACCAACAAGCCAACAAGCCAACAAGCCAACAAACCAAAAAAACAACAAACCAACAAGCCACCAAACCAACAAACAAATAAACCAACAAACCAACAAACCAACAAACCAACAAACCACCAAACCCAAAAACCAACAAACCAACAAACCAACAAGCCAACAAACCAACAAACCAACAAACCAACAAACCAACAAGCCAACAAGCCAACAAACCAACAAACAAATAAACCAACAAACTAACAAACCAACAAACCAACAAACAAACAAACCAAAAAACCAACAAACCAACAAGCCAACAAGCCAACAAACCAACAAACTAACAAACAAACAAGCCAACAAACCAACAAACCAACAAGCCAACAAGCCAACAAACCAACAAACCAACAAGCCAATAAACCAACAAACTAACAAACCAACAAACCAACAAACCAACAAACCAACAAACCAACAAGCCAACAAGCCAACAAGCCAACAAACCAACAAGCCAACAAACCAACAAGCCAACAAACCAACAAACCAACAAGCCAATAAACCAACAAACCAACAAGCCAACAAACCAAAAAACCAACAAACCAACAAGCCACCAAACCAACAAACAAATAAACCAACAAGCCAACAAACCAACAAACCAACAAGCCAACAAACCAAAAAACCAACAAACCAACAAGCCAACAAACCAACAAACCAACAAGCCAACAAGCCAACAAACCAACAAACCAACAAGCCAACAAACCAACAAACTAACAAACCAACAAACCAACAAACCAACAAACCAACAAACCAACAAGCCAACAAGCCAACAAGCCAACAAACCAACAACCCAACAAACCAACAAGCCATTAAACCAACAAGCCAACAAGCCAACAAACCAACAAACCAACAAGCCAACAAACCAAAAAACCAACAAACCAACAAGCCACCAAACCAACAAACAAATAAACCCACAAACCAACAAACCAACAAGCCAACATGCCAACAAACCAACAAACTAAGTAACCAGCAAGCCAACAAACCAACAAACCAACAAGCCAACAAGCCAACAAACCAACAAACCAACAAGCCAACAAACCAACAAACCAACAAACCAACAAACCAACAAACCAATAAACCAACAAACCAACAAACAAATAAACCAACAAACCAACAAACCAACAAACCAACAAACCAACAAACCAACAAACCCAAAAACCAACAAACCAACAAACCAACAAGCCAACAAACCAACAAACCAACAAACCAACAAGCCAACAAACCAACAAACAAATAAACCAACAAACCAACAAACCATCAAGCCAACAAATCAACAAACCAACAAACCAACAAACCAACAAGCCAACAAACCAACCAACCAACAAACCAACAAACCAACAAGCCAACAAACCAACAAACAAATAAACCAACAAACCAAAAAACCAACAAACCAACAAACCAACAAACCAACAAACCAACAAACCAACAAACCAAAAAGCCAACAAACCAACAAACCAACAAGCCAATAAACCAACAAACCAACAAACCAACAAACCAACAAGCCAACAAACCAACAAACCAACAAGCCAAAAAACCAACAAACAAATAAACCAACAAACCAAAAAACCAACAAACCAACAAACCAACAAACCAACAAACCAACAAGCCAACAAGCCAACAAACCAACAAGTCAACAAGCCAACAAACCAACAAACCAACAAACCAACATGCCAACAAATCAACAAACTAAGTAACCAACAAGCCAACAAACCAACAAACCAACAAGCCAACAAGCCAACAAACCAACAAACCAACAAGCCAACAAACCAAAAAACCAACAAACCAACAAGCCACCAACCCAACAAACAAATAAACCAACAAACCAACAAACCAACAAACCAACAAACCAACAAACCAACAAACCAACAAACCAACAAACCAACAAGCCAACAAGCCAACAAACCAACAAACTTACAAACCAACAAGCCAACAAACCAACAAACCAACATGCCAACAAGCCAACAAACCAACAAACCATCAAGCCAACAAATCAACAAACCAACAAACCAACAAACCAACAAGCCAACAAACCAACCAACCAACAAACCAACAAACCAACAAGCCAACAAACCAACAAACAAATAAACCAACAAACCAAAAAACCAACAAACCAACAAACCAACAAACCAACAAACCAACAAACCAACAAACCAAAAAGCCAACAAACCAACAAACCAACAAGCCAATAAACCAACAAACCAACAAACCAACAAACCAACAAGCCAACAAACCAACAAACCAACAAGCCAAAAAACCAACAAACAAATAAACCAACAAACCAAAAAACCAACAAGCCAACAAACCAACAAACCAACAAACCAACAAGCCAACAAGCCAACAAACCAACAAGCCAACAAGCCAACAAACCAACAAACCAACAAACCAACATGCCAACAAATCAACAAACTAAGTAACCAACAAGCCAACAAACCAAAAAACCAACAAGCCAACAAGCCAACAAACCAACAAACCAAAAAACCAACAAACCAACAAGCCACCAACCCAACAAACAAATAAACCAACAAACGAACAAACCAACAAGCCAACAAACCAACAAACCAACAAGCCAACAAGCCAATAAACCAACAAACCAACAAGCCTACAAACCAATAAACTAACAAACCAACAAACCAACAAACCAACAAACCAACAAACCAACAACCCAACAAGCCAACAAACCAAAAAACCAACAAACCAACAAGCCAACAAACCAACAAGCCAACAAACCAACAAACCAACAAACCAAGTAACCAAAAAGCCAACAAACTAACAAACCAACAAGCCAACAAGCCAACAAACCAACAAACCAACAAAGCAACAAGCCAACAAGCCAACAAAGCAACAAAGCAACAAGCCAACAAACCAACAAACCAACAAACCAACAAACCAACAAGCCAACAAAACAACAAATAAATAAACCAACAAACCAACAAACCAACAAACCAACAAACCAACAATCCAACAAACAAAAAACCAACAAACCAACAAACCAACAAGCCAACAAGCCAACAAACCAACAAACCAACAAGCCAACAAACCAAAAAACTAACAAACCAACAAGCCAACAAGCCAACAAACCAAAAACTAACAAACCAACAAGCCAACAACCCAACAAACAAATAAACCAAAAAACCAAAAAACCAAAAAACCAACAAACCAACAAACCAACGAACCAACAAACCAACAAACCAACAAGCCAACAAGCCAACAAACCAACAAACCAACAAGCCAACAAACCAACAAACCAATAAACCAAGTAACCAAAAAGCCAACAAACTAACAAACCAACAAGCCAACAAGCCAACAAAACACCAAACCAACAAAGCAACAAGCCAACAAGCCAACAAACCAATAAACCAACAAGCCAACAAACCAACAAACCAACAAGCCAAAAAGCAAACAAACCAACAAACCAACAAACCAACAAGCCAACAAACCAACAAACCAACAAGCCAACAAACCAACAAACCAACAAACCAATAAGCCAACAAACCAATAAACCAACAAGCCAACAAGCCAACAAACCAACAAACCAACAAGCCAACAAACCAACAAACCAACAAACCAACAAGCCAACAAACCAACAAGCCAACAAGCCAACAAACCAACAAACCAACAAGCCAACAAACCAACAAACCAACAAACCAACATGCCAACAAACCAACAAACCAAGTAACCAACAAGCCAACAAACCAACCTACCAACAAGCCAACAAGCCAACAAACCAACAAACCAACAAGCCAACAAACCAACAAACCAATAAACCAGCAAGCCAACAAACCAACAAACAAATAAACCAACAAACCAACAAACCAACAAACCAAAAAACCAACAAACCAACAAGCCAACTAGCCAACAAACCAACAAACTAACAAACAAACAAGCCAACAAACCAACAAACCAACAAGCCAACAAGCCAACAAACCAACAAACCAACAAACCAACAAACCAACAAACCATCAAACGAACAAAGCAACAAGCCAACAAGCCAATAAACCAACAAACCAACAAGCTAACAAACCAACAAACCAACAAGCCAACAAGCCAACAAACCAACAAACCAACAAACCATCAAGCCAACAAACCAACAAACCAACAAGCCAACATACCAACAAACCAACAAATCAACAAACCAACAAACCAACAAACCAACAAGCCAACAAGCCAACAAACCAACAAACGAACAAGCCAACAAACCAACAAACAAATAAACCAACAAACCAACAAACCAACAAACCAACAAACCAACAAACTAACAAACCAACAAGCCAACACACCAACAAACCAACAAACCAACAAGCCAACAAACCAACAAACCTATAAACCGACAAGCCAACAAGCCAACAAACCAACAAACCAACAAGCCAACAAACCAACAAACCAACAAACCAATAAGCCAACAAACCAACAAGCCAACAAGCCAACAAACCAACAAACCAACAAGCCAACAAACCAACAAACCAACAAACCAACATGCCAACAATCCAACAAACCAAATAACCAACAAGCCAACAAACCAACAAACCAACAAGCCAACAAACCAATAAACCAACAAGCCAACAAACCAACAAACCAACAAACCAGCAAGCCAACAAGCCAACAAACAAATAAACCAACAAACCAACAAACCAAAAAACCAACAAACCAACAAGCCAACTAGCTAACAAACCAACAAACTAACAAACCAACAAGCCAACAAACCAACAAACCAACAAGCTAACAAGCCAACAAACCAACAAACCAACAAACCAACAAACCAAAAAACCAACAAACCAACAAACCATCAAACGAACAAAGCAACAAGCCAACAAGCCAATAAACCAACAAACCAACAAGCCAACAAACCAACAAACCAACAAGCCAACAAGCCAACAAACCAACAAGCCAACAAACCAACAAACCAACAAGCCAACAAACCAACAAACCAACCAACCAACAAGCCAACAAGCCAACAAACCAACACACCAACAAGCCAACAAGCCAACAAACCAACAAACCAACAAGCCAACAAACGAACAAACCAACAAACCAACAAGCCAACAAACCAACAAGCCAACAAGCCAACAAACCAACAAACCAACAAGCCAACAAACCAACAAACCAACAAACCAACATGCCAACAAACCAACAAACCAAGTAACCAACAAGCCAACAAACCAACAAACCAACAAGCCAACAAGCCAACAAACCAACAAACCAACAAGCCAACAAACCAACAAACCAACAACCCAGCAAGCCAACAAACCAACAAACAAATAAACCAACAAACCAACAAACCAACAAACCAAAAAACCAACAAACCAACAAGCCAACTAGCCAACAAACCAACAAACTAACAAACCAACAAGCCAACAAACCAACAAACCAACAAGCCAACAAGCCAACAAACCAACAAACCAACAAACCAAAAAACCAAAAAACCAACAAACCAACAAACCATCAAACGAACAAAGCAACAAGCCAACAAGCCAACAAACCAACAAACCAACAAGCCAACAAACCAACAAACCAACAAGCCAACAAGCCAACAAACCAACAAACTAAGAAACCAACAGGCTAACAAACCAACAAACCAACAAACCAACAAACCAACAAGCCAACAAACCAACAAACAAATAAACCAACAAACAAAACAACCAACAAACCAACAAACCAACAAACAAACAAACCAACAAACCAACAAACCAACAAGCCAACAAGCCAACAAACCAACAAACCAAGTAACCAAAAAGCCAACAAACTAACAAACCAACAAGACAACAAACCAACAATCCAACAAGCCAACAAACCAACAAACCAACAAAGCAACAAACCAACAAACCAACAAACCAACAAACCAACAAACTAACAAACCAACAAGCGAACAAACCAACAAACCAACAAGCCAACAAACCAACAAACCAACAAACCAACAAGCCAACAAACCAACAAACCAACAAACCAACAAGCCAACAAACCAACAAACCAACAAACCAACAAACCAACATGCCAACAAACCAACAAACTAAACCAACAAACTAAGTAACCAACAAACCAACAAGCCAACAAGCCAACAAACCAACAAACCAACAAGCCAACAAACCAACAAACCAAAAAACCAACAAACCAACAAGCCAACAAGCCAACAAACCAACAAACCATCAAGCCAACAAACCAACAAACCAACAAGCCAACAAACCAACATATCAACAAACCAACAAACCAACAAGCCAACAAACCAACAAACCAACAAACCAACAAACCAAAAAACCAAAAAGCCAACAAACCAACAAACCAACAAGCCAATAAACCAACAAACCAACAAACCAACAAAGCAAC
Organism: Atherix ibis; assembly: GCA_958298945.1. Lineage (NCBI taxonomy): Eukaryota > Metazoa > Arthropoda > Insecta > Diptera > Athericidae > Atherix > Atherix ibis. The sequence continues at coordinate 65,567,434 of OY282608.1, read as the reverse complement.
AAACCAACAAACCAACAAACCAACAAACCAACAAACTAACAAACCAACAAGCGAACAAACCAACAAACCAACAAGCCAACAAACCAACAAACCAACAAACCAACAAGCCAACAAACCAACAAACCAACAAACCAACAAGCCAACAAACCAACAAACCAACAAACCAACAAACCAACATGCCAACAAACCAACAAACTAAGTAACCAACAAGCCAACAAACCAACAAACCAACAAGCCAACAAGCCAACAAACCAACAAACCAACAAGCCAACAAACCAACAAACCAAAAAACCAACAAACCAACAAGCCAACAAGCCAACAAACCAACAAACCATCAAGCCAACAAACCAACAAACCAACAAGCCAACAAACCAACATATCAACAAACCAACAAACCAACAAACCAACAAGCCAACAAGCCAACAAACCAACAAACCAACAACCCAGCAAGCCAACAAACCAACAAACAAATAAACCAACAAACCAACAAACCAACAAACCAAAAAACCAACAAACCAACAAGCCAACTAGCCAACAAACCAACAAACTAACAAACCAACAAGCCAACAAACCAACAAACCAACAAGCCAACAAGCCAACAAACCAACAAACCAACAAACCAAAAAACCAACAAACCAACAAACCATCAAACGAACAAAGCAACAAGCCAACAAGCCAACAAACCAACAAACCAACAAGCCAACAAACCAACAAACCAACAAGCCAACAAGCCAACAAACCAACAAACTAAGAAACCAACAGGCTAACAAACCAACAAACCAACAAACCAACAAACCAACAAGCCAACAAACCAACAAACAAATAAACCAACAAACAAAACAACCAACAAACCAACAAACCAACAAACAAACAAACCAACAAACCAACAAACCAACAAGCCAACAAGCCAACAAACCAACAAACCAAGTAACCAAAAAGCCAACAAACTAACAAACCAACAAGACAACAAACCAACAATCCAACAAGCCAACAAACCAACAAACCAACAAAGCAACAAACCAACAAACCAACAAACCAACAAACCAACAAACTAACAAACCAACAAGCGAACAAACCAACAAACCAACAAGCCAACAAACCAACAAACCAACAAACCAACAAGCCAACAAACCAACAAACCAACAAACCAACAAGCCAACAAACCAACAAACCAACAAACCAACAAACCAACAAACCAACATGCCAACAAACCAACAAACTAAGTAACCAACAAGCCAACAAACCAACAAACCAACAAGCCAACAAGCCAACAAACCAACAAACCAACAAGCCAACAAACCAACAAACCAAAAAACCAACAAACCAACAAGCCAACAAGCCAACAAACCAACAAACCATCAAGCCAACAAACCAACAAACCAACAAGCCAACAAACCAACATATCAACAAACCAACAAACCAACAAACCAACAAGCCAACAAGCCAACAAACCAACAAACCAACAAGCCAACAAACCAACAAACAAATAAACCAACAAACCAACAAACCAACAAACCAACAAACCAACAAACTAACAAACCAACAAGCCAACAAACCAACAAACCAACAAACCAACAAGCCAACAAACCAACAAACCAACAAACCGACAAGCCAACAAGCCAACAAACCAACAAACCAACAAGCCAACAAACCAACAAACCAACAAACCAACATGCCAACAATCCAACAAACCAAATAACCAACAAGCCAACAAACCAACAAACCAACAAGCCAACAAACCAATAAACCAACAAGCCAACAAACCAACAAACCAACAAACCAGCAAGCCAACAAGCCAACAAACAAATAAACCAACAAACCAACAAACCAACAAACCAAAAAACCAACAAATCAACAAGCCAACTAGCCAACAAACCAACAAACTAACAAACCAACAAGCCAACAAACCAACAAACCAACAAGCCAACAAGCCAACAAGCCAATAAACCAACAAACCAACAAGCCAACAAACCAACAAACCAACAAGCCAACAAGCCAACAAACCAACAAACCATCAAGCCAACAAACCAACAAACCAACAAGCCAACAAACCAACATATCAACAAACCAACAAACCAACAAACCAACAAACCAACAAGCCAACAAACCAACAAACCAACAAGCCAACAAACCAACAAACAAATAAACCAACAAACCAACAAACCAACAAACCAACAAACCAACAAACTAACAAACCAACAAGCCAACAAACCAACAAACCAACAAACCAACAAGCCAACAAACCAACAAACCAACAAACCGACAAGCCAACAAGCCAACAAACCAACAAACCAACAAGCCAACAAACCAACAAACCAACAAACCAACATGCCAACAAACCAACAAACTAAGTAACCAACAAACCAACAAACCAACAAACCAACAAGCCAACAAGCCAACAAACCAACAAAACAACAAACCAACAAACCAACAAACCAACAAACCAACAAGCCAACAAACCAACAAACAAAAAAACCAAGAAACCAACAAACCAACAAACCAACAAACCAACAAACCAACAAACCAAAAAACCAACAAACCAACAAACCAACAAGCTAACAAACCAACAAACCAACAAACCAACAAACCAACAAGCCAACAAACCAACAAACAAATAAACCAACAAACCAACAAACCAACAAACCAACAAACCAACAAACCAACAAACCAAAAAACCAACAAACCAACAAGCCAACAAGCCAACAAACCAACAAACTAACAAACCAACAAGCCAACAAGCCAACAAACCAACAAACCAACAAACCAAAAAACCAACAAACCAACAAACCATCAAACGAACAAAGCAACAAGCCAACAAGCCAACAAACCAACAAACCAACAAGCCAACAAACCAACAAACCAACAAGCCAACAAGCCAACCAACCAACAAACCAAGAAACCAACAGGCTAACAAACCAACAAACCAACAAACCAACAAACCAACAAGCCAACAAACCAACAAACAAATAAACCAACAAACAAAACAACCAACAAACCAACAAACCAACAAACAAACAAACCAACAAACCAACAAACCAACAAGCCAACAAGCCAACAAACCAACAAACCAAGTAACCAAAAAGCCAACAAACGAACAAACCAACAAGACAACAAACCAACAATCCAACAAGCCAACAAACCAACAAACCAACAAAGCAACAAACCAACAAACCAACAAACCAACAAACCAACAAACTAACAAACCAACAAGCGAACAAACCAACAAACCAACAAGCCAACAAACCAACAAACCAACAAACCAACAAGCCAACAAACCAACAAACCAACAAACCAACAAGCCAACAAACCAACAAACCAACAAACCAACAAACCAACATGCCAACAAACCAACAAACTAAGTAACCAACAAGCCAACAAACCAACAAACCAACAAGCCAACAAGCCAACAAACCAACAGACCAACAAGCCAACAAACCAACAAACCAACAAACCAACGAGCCAACAAACGAACAAACAAATAAACCAACAAACCAACAAACCAACAAACCAACAAACCAACAAACAAAAAAACCAACAAACCAACAAACCAACAAGCTAACAAACCAACAAACCAACAAACCAACAAACCAACAAGCCAACAAACCAACAAACAAATAAACCAACAAACCAACAAACCAACAAACCAACAAACCAACAAACCAACAAACCAACAAACCAAAAAACCAACAAACCAACAAGCCAACAAGCCAACAAACCAACAAACTAACAAACCAACAAGCCAACAAGCCAACAAACCAACAAGCCAGCAAGCCAGCAAGCCAATAAACCAACAAACCAACAAACCAAAAAACCAACAAACCAACAAACTATCAAACGAACAAAGCAACAAGCCAACAAGCCAACAAACCAACAAACCAATAAGCCAACAAACCAACAAACCAACAAGCCAATAAGCCAACAAACCAACAAACCAACAAACCAACAAGCCAACAAGCCAACAAACCAACAAACCAACAAGCCAACAAACCAACAAGCCAACAAACCAACAAGCCAACAAACCAACAAGCCAACAAGCCAACAAACCAACAAACCAACAAGCCAACAAACCAACAAACAAATAAACCAACAAACCAACAAACCAACAAACCAACAAACAAATAAACCAACAAACCAACAAACCAACAAACCAACAAACCAACAAACCAACATGCCAACAGACCAACAAACTAAGTAACCAACAAGCCAACAAACCAACAAACCAACAAGCCAACAAGCCAACAAACCAACAAACCAACAAGCCAACAAACCAACAAACCAACAAACCAACAAGCCAACAAACCAAAAAACAAATAAACCAACAAACTAACAAACCACAAAACCAACAAACCAACAAACCAAAAAACCAACAAACCAACAAACCAACAAACCAACAAGCCAACAAACCAACAAACTAACAAACCAACAAGCCAACAAACCAACAAACAAATAAACCAACAAACCAACAAACCAACAAAGCAACAAACCAACAGACCAACAAACCAACAAGCCAGCAAGCCAACAAACCAACAAACTAACAAACCAACAAGCCAACAAACCAACAAACCAACAAGCCAACAAGCCAACAAACCAACAAACCAACAAACCAAAAAACTAACAAACCAACAAACCATCAAACGAACAAAGCAACAAGCTAACAAACAACAAACCAACAAACCAACAAGCCAACAAACCAACAAACCAACAAGCCAACAAGACAACAAACCAACAAACCAACAAACCAACAAGCCAACAAACCAACAAACCAACAAACCAACAAAACAACAAGCCAACAAACCAACAAACAAATAAACCAACAAACCAAAAAACCAACAAACCAACAAACCAACAAACCAACAAACCAACAAACCAACAAGCCAACAAGCCAACAAACCAACAAGCCAACAAACCAACAAACCAACAAGCCAACAAGCCAACAAACCAACAAACCAACAAACAAATAAACCAACAAACCAACAAACCAACAAACCAACAAACCAACAAATCAAAAAACCAACAAACCAACAAACCAACAAACTAACAAACCAACAAGCCAACAAACCAACAAACCAACAAACCAACAAGCCAAGAAGCCAAAAAACCAACAAATCAACAAGCCAACCAACCAACAAACCAACAAACCAACATGCCAACAAACCAACAAACTAAGTAACCAACAAGCCAACAAACCAACAAACCAACAAGCCCACAAGCCAACAAACCAACAAACCAAAAAGCCAACAAACCAAAAAACCAACAAACCAACAAGCCAACAAACCAACAAACAAATAAACCAACAAACCAACAAACCAACAAACCAACAAACCAACAAACCAAAAAACCAACAAACCAACAAACCAACAAGCCAACAAACCAACAAACCAACAAACCAACAAGCCAACAAACCAACAAACAAATAAACCAACAAACCAACAAACCAACAAACCAACAAACCAACAAACCAACAAACCAACAAACCATCAAGCCAACAAACCAACAAACCAACAAGCCAACAAACCAACAAACAAACAAGCCAACAAGCCAACAAACCAACAAACCAATAAGCCAACAAACCAACAAACAAATAAACCAACAAACCAACACACCAACAAACCAACAAACCAACAAACTAACAAACCAACAAGCCAACAAACCAACAAACCAACAAGCCAACAAACCAACAAACCAACAAACCGACAAGCCAACAAGCCAACAAACCAACAAACCAACAAGCCAACAAACCAACAAACAGACAAACCAACATGCCAACAAACCAACAAACTAAGTAACCAACAAGCCAACAAACCAACAAACCAACAAGCCAACAAGCCAACAAACCAACAAACCAACAAACCAACAAACCAACAAGCCAACAAACCAAAAAACCAACAAACCAACAAGCCAACAAACCAACAAACAAATAAACCAACAAACCAACAAACCAACAAACCAACAAACCAACAAACCAAAAAACCAACAAACCAACAAACCAACAAGCCAACAAACCAACAAACCAACAAACCAACAAGCCAACAAACCAACAAACAAATAAACCAACAAACCAACAAACAAATAAACCAACAAACCAACAAACCAACAAACCAACAAACCAACAAATCAAAAAACCAACAAACCAACAAACCAACAAACTAACAAACCAACAAGCCAACAAACCAACAAACCAACAAGCCAACAAGCCAACAAACCAACAAACTAACAAACCTACAAACCAACAAACCAGCAAACCAACAAACCAACAAACCAACAAGCCAACAAGCCAACAAACCAACAAACCAACAAACCAACAAGCCAACAAACCAACAAGCCAACAAACCAACAAACCAACAAACCAAGTAACCAAAAAGCCAACAAACTAACAAACCAACAAGCCAACAAGCCAACAAATCAACAAACCAACAAAGCAACAAGCCAACAAGCCAACAAACCAAAAAACCAACAAGCCAACAAACCAACAAACCAACAAACCAACAAGCCAACAAACCAACAAATAAATGAACCAACAAACCAACAAACCAACAAACCAACAAACCAACAAACCAACAAATAAAAAACCAACACCACCAACAAACCAACAAGCCAACAAACCAACAAACCAACAAGCCAACAAACCAACAAACAAACAAGCCAACAAGCCAACAAACCAACAAACCAATAAGCCAACAAACCAACAAACAAATAAACCAACAAACCAACACACCAACAAACCAACAAACCAACAAACTAACAAACCAACAAGCCAACAAACCAACAAACCAACAAGCCAACAAACCAACAAACCAACAAACCGACAAGCCAACAAGCCAACAAACCAACAAACCAACAAGCCAACAAACCAACAAACAGACAAACCAAAATGCCAACAAACCAACAAACTAAGTAACCAACAAGCCAACAAACCAACAAACCAACAAGCCAACAAGCCAACAAACCAACAAACCAACAAACCAACAAACCAACAAGCCAACAAACCAAAAAACCAACAAACCAACAAGCCAACAAACCAACAAACAAATAAACCAACAAACCAACAAACCAACAAACCAACAAACCAACAAACCAAAAAACCAACAAACCAACAAACCAACAAGCCAACAAGCCAACAAACCAACAAACCAACAAACCAACAAACCAACAAGCCAACAAACCAAAAAACCAACAAACCAACAAGCCAACAAACCAACAAACAAATAAACCAACAAACCAACAAACCAACAAAACAACAAGCCAACAAACCAACAAATAAATGAACCAACAAACCAACAAACCAACAAACCAACAAACCAACAAACCAACAAATAAAAAACCAACACCACCAACAAACCAACAAGCCAACAAACCAACAAACCAACAAACCAAAAAACTAACAAACCAACAAACCATCAAACGAACAAAGCAACAAGCTAACAAACAACAAACCAACAAACCAACAAGCCAACAAACCAACAAACCAACAAGCCAACAAGACAACAAACCAACAAACCAACAAACCAACAAGCCAACAAACCAACAAACCAACAAACCAACAAAACAACAAGCCAACAAACCAACAAACAAATAAACCAACAAACCAAAAAACCAAAAAACCAACAAACCAACAAACCAACAAACCAACAAACCAACAAACCAACAAGCCAACAAGCCAACAAACCAACAAGCCAACAAACCAACAAACCAACAAGCCAACAAGCCAACAAACCAACAAACCAACAAACAAATAAACCAACAAACCAACAAACCAACAAACCAACAAACCAACAAATCAAAAAACCAACAAACCAACAAACCAACAAACTAACAAACCAACAAGCCAACAAACCAACAAACCAACAAACCAACAAGCCAAGAAGCCAAAAAACCAACAAATCAACAAGCCAACCAACCAACAAACCAACAAACCAACATGCCAACAAACCAACAAACTAAGTAACCAACAAGCCAACAAACCAACAAACCAACAAGCCCACAAGCCAACAAACCAACAAACCAACAAGCCAACAAACCAAAAAACCAACAAACCAACAAGCCAACAAACCAACAAACAAATAAACCAACAAACCAACAAACCAACAAACCAACAAACCAACAAACCAAAAAACCAACAAACCAACAAACCAACAAGCCAACAAACCAACAAACCAACAAACCAACAAGCCAACAAACCAACAAACAAATAAACCAACAAACCAACAAACCAACAAACCAACAAACCAACAAACCAACAAACCAACAAACCATCAAGCCAACAAACCAACAAACCAACAAGCCAACAAACCAACAAACAAACAAGCCAACAAGCCAACAAACCAACAAACCAATAAGCCAACAAACCAACAAACAAATAAACCAACAAACCAACACACCAACAAACCAACAAACCAACAAACTAACAAACCAACAAGCCAACAAACCAACAAACCAACAAGCCAACAAACCAACAAACCAACAAACCGACAAGCCAACAAGCCAACAAACCAACAAACCAACAAGCCAACAAACCAACAAACAGACAAACCAACATGCCAACAAACCAACAAACTAAGTAACCAACAAGCCAACAAACCAACAAACCAACAAGCCAACAAGCCAACAAACCAACAAACCAACAAACCAACAAACCAACAAGCCAACAAACCAAAAAACCAACAAACCAACAAGCCAACAAACCAACAAACAAATAAACCAACAAACCAACAAACCAACAAACCAACAAACCAACAAACCAAAAAACCAACAAACCAACTAACCAACAAGCCAACAAACCAACAAACCAACAAACCAACAAGCCAACAAACCAACAAACAAATAAACCAACAAACCAACAAACAAATAAACCAACAAACCAACAAACCAACAAACCAACAAACCAACAAATCAAAAAACCAACAAACCAACAAACCAACAAACTAACAAACCAACAAGCCAACAAACCAACAAACCAACAAGCCAACAAGCCAACAAACCAACAAACTAACAAACCTACAAACCAACAAACCAGCAAACCAACAAACCAACAAACCAACAAGCCAACAAGCCAACAAACCAACAAACCAACAAACCAACAAGCCAACAAACCAACAAGCCAACAAACCAACAAACCAACAAACCAAGTAACCAAAAAGCCAACAAACTAACAAACCAACAAGCCAACAAGCCAACAAATCAACAAACCAACAAAGCAACAAGCCAACAAGCCAACAAACCAAAAAACCAACAAGCCAACAAACCAACAAACCAACAAACCAACAAGCCAACAAACCAACAAATAAATGAACCAACAAACCAACAAACCAACAAACCAACAAACCAACAAACCAACAAATAAAAAACCAACACCACCAACAAACCAACAAGCCAACAAACCAACAAACCAACAAGCCAACAAACCAACAAACAAACAAGCCAACAAGCCAACAAACCAACAAACCAATAAGCCAACAAACCAACAAACAAATAAACCAACAAACCAACACACCAACAAACCAACAAACCAACAAACTAACAAACCAACAAGCCAACAAACCAACAAACCAACAAGCCAACAAACCAACAAACCAACAAACCGACAAGCCAACAAGCCAACAAACCAACAAACCAACAAGCCAACAAACCAACAAACAGACAAACCAAAATGCCAACAAACCAACAAACTAAGTAACCAACAAGCCAACAAACCAACAAACCAACAAGCCAACAAGCCAACAAACCAACAAACCAACAAACCAACAAACCAACAAGCCAACAAACCAAAAAACCAACAAACCAACAAGCCAACAAACCAACAAACAAATAAACCAACAAACCAACAAACCAACAAACCAACAAACCAACAAACCAACAAACCAAAAAACCAACAAACCAACAAACCAACAAGCCAACAAACCAACAAACCAACAAACCAACAAGCCAACAAACCAACAAACAAATAAACCAACAAACCAACAAACCAACAAACCAACAAACCAACAAACCAAAAAACCAACAAACCAACAAGCCAACAAGCCAAAAAACCAACAAACTAACAAACCAACAAGCCAACAAACCAACAAACCAACAAGCCAACAAGCCAACAAACCAACAAACTAACAAACCTACAAACCAACAAACCAGCAAACCAACAAACCAACAAACCAACAAGCCAACAAGCCAACAAACCAACAAACCAACAAACCAACAAGCCAACAAACCAACAAGCCAACAAACCAACAAACCAACAAACCAAGTAACCAAAAAACCAACAAACTAACAAACCAACAAGCCAACAAGCCAACAAATCAACAAACCAACAAAGCAACAAGCCAACAAGCCAACAAACCATAAAACCAACAAGCCAACAAACCAACAAACCAACAAACCAACAAGCCAACAAACCAACAAATAAATGAACCAACAAACCAACAAACCAACAAACCAACAAACCAACAAACCAACAAACCAACAAATAAAAAACCAACACCACCAACAAACCAACAAGCCAACAAGCCAGCAAACCAACAAACCAACAAGCCTACAAGCCAACAAACCAACAAACCAACAAGCCAACAAACCAACAAACCAACAAACTAACAAACCAACAAGCCAACAAACCAACAAACCAACAAACCAAGTAACCGAAAAGCCAACAAACTAAAAAACCAACAAGCCAACAAGCCAACAAAACAACAAACCAAAAAAGCAACAAGCCAACAAGCCAACAAACCAATAAACCAACAAGCCAAGAAACCAACAAACCAACAAGCCAAGAAGCAAACAAACCAACAAACCAACAAACCAACAAACCAACAAACCAACAAGCCAACAAACCAACAAACGAACAAGCCAACAAACCAACAAACCAACAAACCAACAAACCAACAAACCAACAAGCCAACAAGCCAACAAACCAACAAACCAACAAGCCAACAAGCCAACAAACCAACAAACCAAGTAACCAAAAAGCCAACAAACTAAAAAACCAACAAGCCAACAAGCCAACAAAACAACAAACCAAAAAAGCAACAAGCCAACAAGCCAACAAACCAATAAACCAACAAGCCAAGAAACCAACAAACCAACAAGCCAAGAAGCAAACAAACCAACAAACCAACAAACCAACAAACCAACAAGCCAACAAACCAACAAACGAACAAGCCAACAAACCAACAAACCAACAAACCAACAAACCAACAAGCCAACAAGCCAACAAACCAATAAACCAACAAGCCAACAAGCCAACAAACCAACAAACCAACAAGCCAACAAACCAACAAACCAACAAACCAACAAGCCAACAAACCAACAAACAAATAAACCATCAAACCAACAAACCAACAAACCAACAAACTAACAAACCAACAAACAAACAAACCAACAAACCAACAAGTCAACAAGCCAACAAACCAACAAACCAACAAACCAACAAACCAACAAACCAACAAGCCAACAAACCAACAAACAAATAAACCAACAAACCAACAAACCAACAAACCAACAAACTAACAAACCAACAAACCAAAAAACCAAAAAACCAACAAGCCAACTAGCCAACAAACCAACAAACTAACAAACCAACAAGCCAACAAACCAACAAACCAACAAGCCAACAAGCCAACAAACCAACAAACCAACAAACCAACAAACCAAAAAACCAATAAACCAACAAACCATCAAACCATCAAACGAACAAAGCAACAAGCCAACAAGCCAACAAACCAACAAACCAACAAACCAACAAGCCAACAAACCAACAAACCAACAAGCCAAAAAGCCAACAAACCAACAAACCAACAAACCATCAAGCCAAAAAACAACAAACCAACAAGCTAACAAACCAACAAACCAACAAGCCAACAAGCCAAAAAACCAACAAACCAACAAGCCAACAAACCAACAAACAAATAAACCAACAAACCAACACACCAACAAACCAACAAACTAACAAACCAACAAGCCAACAAACCAACAAACCAACAAGCCAACAAACCAACAAACCAACAAGCCGACAAGCCAACAAGCCAACAAACCAACAAACCAACAAGCCAACAAACCAACAAACCAACAAACCAACATGCCAACAAACCAACAAACTAAGTAACCAACAAGCCAACAAACCAACAAACCAACAAGCCAACAAGCCAACAAACCAACAAACCAACAAACCAACAAATCAACAAACCAACAAACCAACAAGCCAACAAACCAACAAACAAATAAACCAACAAACCAACAAACCAACAAACCAACAAACCAACAAACCAACAAACCAAAAAACCAACAAACCAACAAACCAACAAACCAACAAGCCAACAAACCAACAAACAAACAAACCAACAAGCCAACAAACCAACAAACAAATAAACCAACAAACCAACAAACCACCAAACCAACAAACCAACAAACAAAAAAACCAACAAACCAACAAGCCAACAAGCCAACAAACCAACAAACTAACAAACCAACAAGCCAACAAACCAACAAACCAACAAGCCAACAAGCCAACAAACCAACAAACCAACAAACCAAAAAACCAACAAACCAACAAACCATCAAACCAACAAACCAACAAACCAACAGACCAACAAACCAACAAACCAACAAACCAACAAACCAACAAGCCAACAAACCAACAAACAAATAAACCAACGAACCAAAAAACCAACAAACCAACAAACCAACAAACCAATAAGCCAACACCACCAACAAACCAACAAACCAACAAACCAACAAGCCAACAAACCAACAAGCCAACAAACCAACAAACCAACAAACCAAGTAACCAAAAAGCCAACAAACTAACAAACCAACAAACCAACAAACCAACAAACCAACAAGCCAACAAGCCAACAAACCAACAAACCAACAAGCCAACAAACCAACAAACCAACAAGCCAACAAGACAACAAACCAACAAACCAACAAACCAACAAGCCAACAAACCAACAAACCAACAAACCAACAAAACAACAAGCCAACAAACCAACAAACAAATAAACCAACAAACCAAAAAACCAACAAACCAAGAAACCAACAAACCAACAAACCAACAAACCAACAAGCCAACAAGCCAACAAGCCAACAAACCAACAAGCCAACAAACCGACAAACCAACAAGCCAACAAGCCAACAAACCAACAAACCAACAAACAAATAAACCAACAAACCAACAAACCAACAAACCAACAAACCAACAAATCAAAAAACCAACAAACCAACAAACCAACAAACTAACAAACCAACAAGCCAACAAACCAACAAACCAACAAACCAACAAGCCAAGAAGCCAAAAAACCAACAAATCAACAAGCCAACCAACCAACAAACCAACAAACCAACATGTTAACAAACCAACAAACTAAGTAACCAACAAGCCAACAAACCAACAAACCAACAAGCCCACAAGCCAACAAACCAACAAACCAACAAGCCAACAAACCAAAAAACCAACAAACCAACAAGCCAACAAACCAACAAACAAATAAACCAACAAACCAACAAACCAACAAACCAACAAACCAACAAACCAAAAAACCAACAAACCAACAAACCAACAAGCCAACAAACCAACAAACCAACAAACCAACAAGCCAACAAACCAACAAACAAATAAACCAACAAACCAACAAACCAACAAACCAACAAACCAACAAACCAACAAACCAACAAACCATCAAGCCAACAAACCAACAAACCAACAAGCCAACAAACCAACAAACAAACAAGCCAACAAGCCAACAAACCAACAAACCAATAAGCCAACAAACAAATAAACCAACAAACCAACACACCAACAAACCAACAAACCAACAAACTAACAAACCAACAAGCCAACAAACCAACAAACCAACAAGCCAACAAACCAACAAACCAACAAACCGACAAGCCAACAAGCCAACAAACCAACAAACCAACAAACCAACAAACAGACAAACCAACATGCCAACAAACCAACAAACTAAGTAACCAACACGCCAACAAACCAACAAACCAACAAGCCAACAAGCCAACAAACCAACAAACCAACAAACCAACAAACCAACAAGCCAACAAACCAAAAAACCAACAAACCAACAAGCCAACAAACCAACAAACAAATAAACCAACAAACCAACAAACCAACAAACCAACAAACCAACAAACCAAAAAACCAACAAACCAACAAACCAACAAGCCAACAAACCAACAAACCAACAAACCAACAAGCCAACAAACCAACAAACAAATAAACCAACAAACCAACAAACCAACAAACCAACAAACCAACAAACCAACAAACCAAAAAACCAACAAACCAACAAGCCAACAAGCCAAAAAACCAACAAACTAACAAACCAACAAGCCAACAAACCAACAAACCAACAAGCCAACAAGCCAACAAACCAACAAACTAACAAACCTACAAACCAACAAACCAGCAAACCAACAAACCAACAAACCAACAAGCCAACAAGCCAACAAACCAACAAACCAACAAACCAACAAGCCAACAAACCAACAAGCCAACAAACCAACAAACCAACAAACCAAGTAACCAAAAAGCCAACAAACTAACAAACCAACAAGCCAACAAGCCAACAAATCAACAAACCAACAAAGCAACAAGCCAACAAGCCAACAAACCAAAAAACCAACAAGCCAACAAACCAACAAACCAACAAACCAACAAGCCAACAAACCAACAAATAAATGAACCAACAAACCAACAAACCAACAAACCAACAAATAAAAAACCAACACCACCAACAAACCAACAAGCCAACAAGCCAACAAACCAACAAACCAACAAGCCTACAAGCCAACAAACCAACAAACCAACAAGCCAACAAACCAACAAACCAACAAACTAACAAACCAACAAGCCAACAAACCAACAAACCAACAAACCAAGTAACCAAAAAGCCAACAAACTAAAAAACCAACAAGCCAACAAGCCAACAAAACAACAAACCAAAAAAGCAACAAGCCAACAAGCCAACAAACCAATAAACCAACAAGCCAAGAAACCAACAAACCAACAAGCCAAGAAGCAAACAAACCAACAAACCAACAAACCAACAAACGAACAAGCCAACAAACCAACAAACGAACAAGCCAACAAACCAACAAACCAACAAACCAACAAACCAACAAGCCAACAAGCCAACAAACCAACAAACCAACAAGCCAACAAGCCAACAAACCAACAAACCAAGTAACCAAAAAGCCAACAAACTAAAAAACCAACAAGCCAACAAGCCAACAAAACAACAAACCAAAAAAGCAACAAGCCAACAAGCCAACAAACCAATAAACCAACAAGCCAAGAAACCAACAAACCAACAAGCCAAGAAGCAAACAAACCAACAAAGCAACAAACCAACAAACCAACAAACCAACAAGCCAACAAACCAACAAACGAACAAACCAACAAGCCAACAAACCAACAAACAAATAAACCATCAAACCAACAAACCAACAAACCAACAAACTAACAAACCAACAAACAAACAAACCAACAAACCAACAAGTCAACAAGCCAACAAACCAACAAACCAACAAACCAACAAACCAACAAACCAAAAAACCAAAAAACCAACAAGCCAACTAGCCAACAAACCAACAAACTAACAAACCAACAAGCCAACAAACCAACAAACCAACAAGCCAACAAGCCAACAAACCAACAAACCAACAAACCAAAAAACCAATAAACCAACAAACCATCAAACCATCAAACGAACAAAGCAACAAGCCAACAAGCCAACAAACCAACAAACCAACAAACCAACAAGCCAACAAACCAACAAACCAACAAGCCAAAAAGCCAATAAACCAACAAACCAACAAACCATCAAGCCAAAAAACAACAAACCAACAAGCTAACAAACCAACAAACCAACAAGCCAACAAGCCAAAAAACCAACAAACCAACAAGCCAACAAACCAACAAACAAATAAACCAACAAACCAACACACCAACAAACCAACAAACTAACAAACCAACAAGCCAACAAACCAACAAACCAACAAGCCAACAAACCAACAAACCAACAAGCCGACAAGCCAACAAGCCAACAAACCAACAAACCAACAAGCCAACAAACCAACAAACCAACAAACCAACATGCCAACAAACCAACAAACTAAGTAACCAACAAGCCAACAAACCAACAAACCAACAAGCCAACAAGCCAACAAACCAACAAACCAACAAACCAACAAATCAACAAACCAACAAACCAACAAGCCAACAAACCAACAAACAAATAAACCAACAAACCAACAAACCAACAAACCAACAAACCAACAAACCAACAAACCAAAAAACCAACAAACCAACAAACCAACAAACCAACAAGCCAACAAACCAACAAACCAACAAACCAACAAGCCAACAAACCAACAAACAAATAAACCAACAAACCAACAAACCACCAAACCAACAAACCAACAAACAAAAAAACCAACAAACCAACAAGCCAACAAGCCAACAAACCAACAAACTAACAAACCAACAAGCCAACAAACCAACAAACAAACAAGCCAACAAGCCAACAAACCAACAAACCAACAAACCAAAAAACCAACAAACCAACAAACCATCAAACCAACAAACCAACAAACCAACAGGCCAACAAACCAACAAACCAACAAACCAACAAACCAACAAGCCAACAAACCAACAAACAAATAAACCAACGAACCAAAAAACCAACAAACCAACAAACCAACAAACCAACAAACCAATAAGCCAACACCACCAACAAACCAACAAACCAACAAACCAACAAGCCAACAAACCAACAAGCCAACAAACCAACAAACCAACAAACCAAGTAACCAAAAAGCAAACAAACTAACAAACCAACAAACCAACAAACCAACAAGCCAACAAGCCAACAAACCAACAAACCAACAAAGCAACAAAGCAACAAACCAACAAACCAACAAACCAACAAACCAACAAGCCAACAAGCCAACAAACCAACAAACCAACAAGCCAACAAGCCAACAACCCAACAAACCAACAAGTCAACAATCCAACAAACCAACAAACCAAAAAACCAACAATCCAAAAAACCAACAAACCAACAAACCAACAAACCAACAAACCAACAAACCAACAAACCAACAAACCAACAAGCCAACAAGCCAACAAACCAACAAACTAACAAACCAACAAGCCAACAAACCAACAAACCAGCAAGCCAACAAGCCAACAAACCATCAAACCAAGTAACCAAAAAGCCAACAAACTAACAAACCAACAAGCCAACAAACCAACAAGCCAACAAGCCAACAAACCAACAAACCAACAAAGCAACAAACCAACAAACCAACAAACCAACAAACCAACAAACTAACAAACCAACAAGCCAACAAGCCAACAAACCAACAAACCAACAAGCCAACAAACCAAAAACCAACAAACCAATAAACCAACCAGCCAACAAGCCAACAAACCAACAAACCTACAAGCCAACAAACCAACAAACCAACAAACCAACATGCCAACAAACCAACAAACAAAGTAACCAACAAGCCAACATACCCACAAACCAACAATCCAACAAGCCAACAAACCAACAAACCAACAAGCCAACAAACCAACAAACCAACAAACCAACAAACAAATAAACCAACAAACCAACAAACCAACAAACCAACAAACCAACAAACCAACAAACCAACAAACCAACAAACCAACAAACCAAAAAAACCAACAAACCAACAAACCAACAAGCCAACAAACCAACAAACCAATAAACCAACAAGCCAACAAACCAACAAACAAATAAACCAACAAACCAACAAACCAACAAACCAACAAACCAACAAACCAAAAAACCAACAAACCAACAAGCCAACAAGCCAACAAACCAACAAACTAACAAACCAATAAGCCAACAAACTAACAAACCAACAAGCCAGCAAGCCAAAAAACCAACAAACCAACAAACCAACAAACCAACAAACCAAAAAACCAACAAACCGACAAACTATCAAAGGAACAAAGCAACAAGCCAACAAGCCAACAAACCAACAAGCCAACAAGCCAACAAACCAACAAACCAACAAACCAACAAGCCAACAAACCAACAAACCAACAAGCCAACAAGCCAACAAACCAACAAACCAACAAACCAACAAACCAACAAGCCAACAAGCCAACAAACCAACAAACCAACAAGCCAACAAACCAACAAACCAACAAACCAACAAACCAACAAACCAACAAACCAACAAACCAACAAACCAACAAACCAACAAGCCAACAAGCCAACAAACCAACAAACCAACAAGCCAACAAACCAACAAACAAATAAACCAACAAACCAACAAACCAACAAACCAACAAAATAACAAACTAACAAACCAACAAACCAACAAACCAACAAACCAACAAGCCAACAAAACAACAAACCAACAAACCAACAAACCAACAAGCCAACAAACCAACAAACCAACAAGCCAACAAACCAACAAACCAACAAACCAACAAAGCAACAAGCCAACAAGCCAACAAACCAACACACCAACAAGCCAACAAACCAATAAACCAACAAGCCAACAAACCAACAAACCAACAAACCAACAAGCCAACAAGCCAACAAACCAACAAACCAAAAAACCAACAAGCCAACAAACCAACAAACCAACAAACCAACAAACCAACAAACCAACAAGCCAACAAACCAACAAACAAATAAACCAACAAACCAAAAAGCCAACAAACCAACAAACCAACAAACCAACAAACCAACAAACCAACAAACCAAAAAACTAACAAACCAACAAGCGAACAAACCATAAAACAAATAAACCAACAAACCAACAAACCAACAAACCAACAAACCAACAAACCAAAAAACCAACAAACCAACAAACCAACAAGCCAACAAACCAACAAACCAACAAACCAACAAGCCAACAAACCAACAAACAAATAAACCAACAAACCAACAAACCAACAAACCAACAAACCAACAAACCAACAAACCAAAAAACCAACAAACCAACAAGCCAACAAGCCAAAAAACTAACAAACTAACAAACCAACAAGCCAACAAACAAACAAACCAACAACCCAACAAGCCAACAAACCAACAAACCAACAAGCCAACAAGCCAACAAACCAACAAACTAACAAACCAACAAACCAACAAACCAACAAACCAACAAACCAACAAACCAACAAACCAACAAACCAACAAGCCAACAAGCCAACAAACCAACAAACCAACAAACCAACAAGCCAACAAACCAACAAGCCAACAAACCAACAAACCAACAAACCAAGTAACCAAAAAGCCAACAAACTAACAAACCAACAAGCCAACAAGCCAACAAATCAACAAACCAACAAAGCAACAAGCCAACAAGCCAACAAACCAACAAACCAACAAGCCAACAAACCAACAAACCAACAAGCCAACAAACCAACAAATAAATAAACCAACAAACAAACAAACCAGCAAACCAACAAATAAAAAACCAACTCCACCAACAAACCAACAAGCCAACAAGCCAACAAACCAACAAACCAACAAGCCTACAAGCCAACAAACCAACAAACCAACAAGCCAACAAACCAATAATCCAACAAGCCAAGAAACCAACAAACCAACAAGCCAAGAAGCAAACAAACCAACAAACCAACAAACCAACAAACCAACAAGCCAACAAACCAACAAACGAACAAGCCACCAAACCAACAAACCAACAAACCAACAAGGCAACAAGCCAACAAACTTACAAACCAACAAGCCAACAAGCCAACAAACCAACAAACCAACAAGCCAACAAACCAACAAACCAACAAACCAACAAGCCAACAAACCAACAAACAAATAAACCATCAAACCAACAAACCAACAAACCAACAAGCTAACAAACCAACAAGCCAACAAACCACCAAACCAACAAGTCAACAAGCCAACAAACCAACAAACCAACAAGCCAACAAACCAACAAACCAACAAACCAACAAACCAACATGCCAACAAACCAACAAACCAAGTAACCAACAAGCCAGCAAACCAACAAACCAACAATCCAACAAGCCAAAAAACCAACAAACCAACAAGCCAACAAACCAACAAACCAACAAACCAGCAAGCCAACAAACCAACAAACAAATAAACCAACAAACCAACAAACCAACAAACCAACAAACCAAAAAACAAACAAACCAACAAACCAACAAGCCAACAAACCAACAAACCAACAAACCAACAAGCCAACAAACCAACAAACAAATAAACCAACAAAGCAACAAACCAACAAACCAACAAACCAACAAACCAACAAACCAAAAAACCAACAAACCAACAAGCCAACTAGCAAATAAACCAACAAACTAACAAACTAACAAACCAACAAGCCAACAAACCAACAAACCAACAAGCCAACAAGCCAACAAACCAACAAACCAACAAACCAAAAAACCAACAAACCAACAAACCATCAAACCATCAAACGAACAAAGCAACAAGCCAACAAGCCAACAAACCAACAAACCAACAAACCAACAAGCCAACAAACCAACAAGCCAACAAACCAACAAACCAACAAACCAAGTAACCAAAAAGCCAACAAACTAACAAACCAACAAGCCAACAAGCCAACAAATCAACAAACCAACAAAGCAACAAGCCAACAAGCCAACAAACCAACAAACCAACAAGCCAACAAACCAACAAACCAACAAACCAACAAGCCAACAAACCAACAAATAAATAAACCAACAAACAAACAAACCAGCAAACCAACAAATAAAAAACCAACTCCACCAACAAACCAACAAGCCAACAAGCCAACAAACCAACAAACCAACAAGCCTACAAGCCAACAAACCAACAAACCAATAAGCCAACAAACCAATAATCCAACAAGCCAAGAAACCAACAAACCAACAAGCCAAGAAGCAAACAAACCAACAAACCAACAAACCAACAAACCAACAAGCCAACAAACCAACAAACGAACAAGCCACCAAACCAACAAACCAACAAACCAACAAGGCAACAAGCCAACAAACTTACAAACCAACAAGCCAACAAGCCAACAAACCAACAAACCAACAAGCCAACAAACCAACAAACCAACAAACCAACAAGCCAACAAACCAACAAACAAATAAACCATCAAACCAACAAACCAACAAACCAACAAGCTAACAAACCAACAAGCCAACAAACCACCAAACCAACAAGTCAACAAGCCAACAAACCAACAAACCAACAAGCCAACAAACCAACAAACCAACAAACCAACAAACCAACATGCCAACAAACCAACAAACCAAGTAACCAACAAGCCAATAAACCAACAAACCAACAATCCAACAAGCCAAAAAACCAACAAACCAACAAGCCAACAAACCAACAAACCAACAAACCAGCAAGCCAACAAACCAACAAACAAATAAACCAACAAACCAACAAACCAACAAACCAACAAACCAAAAAACAAACAAACCAACAAACCAACAAGCCAACAAACCAACAAACCAACAAACCAACAAGCCAACAAACCAACAAACAAATAAACCAACAAAGCAACAAACCAACAAACCAACAAACCAACAAACCAACAAACCAAAAAACCAACAAACCAACAAGCCAACTAGCAAATAAACCAACAAACTAACAAACTAACAAACCAACAAGCCAACAAACCAACAAACCAACAAGCCAACAAGCCAACAAACCAACAAACCAACAAACCAAAAAACCAACAAACCAACAAACCATCAAACCATCAAACGAACAAAGCAACAAGCCAATATGCCAACAAACCAACAAACCAACAAGCCAACAAACCAAAAAACCAACAAGCCAACAAGCCAACAAACCAACAAACCAACAAACCATCAAGCCAACAAACCAACAAACCAACAAGCCAAAAAACCAACAAACCAACAAGCCAACAAGCCAACAAACCAACAAACCAACAAGCCTACAAACCAACAAGCCAACAAGCCAACAAACCAACAAACCAACAAGCCAACAAACCAACAAACCAACAAACCAACATGCCAACAAACCAACAAACTAAGTAACAAACAAGCCAACAAACCAACAAACCAACAAGCCAACAAGCCAACAAACCAACAAACCAACAAACCAACAATCCAACAAACCAACAAACCAACAAACCAACAAGCCTACAAACCAACAAACCAACAAACAAATAAACCAACAAACCAACAAACCAACAAACCAACAAACCAACAAACCAAAAAACCAACAAACCAACAAACCAACAAGCCAACAAACCAACAAACCAACAAGCCAACAAACCAACAAACCAACAAAGCAACAAACCAACAAACCAACAAACCAACAAACCAACAAGCCAACAAGCCAACAAACCAACAAACCAACAAGCCAACAAGCCAACAAACCAACAAACCAACAAGTCAACAAACCAACAAACCAACAAGCCAACAAGCCAACAAACTAACAAACCAACAAGCCAACAAACCAACAAACAAATAAACCAACAAACCAACGCACCAACAAACCAACAAACCAACAAACTAACAAACCAACAAGCCAACAAACCAACAAACCAACAAGCCAACAAGCCAACAAACCAACAAACCAACAAGCCGACAAGCCAACAAGCCAACAAACCAACAAACCAACAAGCCAACAAACGAACAAACCAACAAACCAACATGCCAACAAACCAACAAACTAAGTAACCAACAAGCCAACAAACCAACAAACCAACAAGCCAACAAGCCAACAAACCAACAAACCAACAAACCAACAACCCAACAAACCAACAAACCAACAAGCCAACAAACCAACAAACAAATAAACCAAAAAACCAACAAACCAACAAACCAACAAACCAACAAACCAAAAAACCAACAAACCAACAAACCAACAAGCTAACAAACCAACAAACCAACAAACCAACAAGCCAACAAACCAACAAACAAATAAACCAACAAACCAACAAACCACCAAACCAACAAACCAACAAACAAAAAAACCAACAAACCAACAAGCCAACAAGCCAACAAACCAACAAACTAACAAACCAATAAGCCAACAAACCAACAAACCAACAAACCAAAAAACCAACAAACCAACAAACCATCAAACCAACAAACCAACAAACCAACAGGCCAACAAACCAACAAACCAACAAACCAACAAACCAACAAACCAACAAACCAACAAGCCAACAAACCAACAAACAAATAAACCAACGAACCAAAAAACCAACAAACAAACAAACAAACAAACCAACAAACCAACAAACCAACAAACCAACAAACCAACAAACCAGCAAACCAATAAGCCAACACCACCAACAAACCAACAAACCAACAAACCAACAAGCCAACAAACCAACAAGCCAACAAACCAACAAACCAACAAACCAAGTAACCAAAAAGCCAACAAACTAACAAACCAACAAACCAACAAACCAACAAGCCAACAAGCCAACAAACCAACAAACCAACAAACCAACAAACCAACAAACCAACAAACCCACAAACCAACAAACCAGCAAACCAACAAGCCAACAAGCCAACAAACCAACAAACCAACAAGCCAACAAGCCAACAAACCAACAAACCAACAAGTCAACAAACCAACAAACCAACAAGCCAACAAGCCAACAAACCAACAAACAAATAAACCAACAAAGCAACAAACCAACAAACCAACAAACCAACAAACCAAAAAACCAACAAACCAACAAGCCAACTAGCCAACAAACCAACAAACTAACAAACTAACAAACCAACAAGCCAACAAACCAACAAATCAACAAGCCAACAAGCCAACAAACCAACAAACCAACAAACCAAAAAACCAACAAACCAACAAACCATCAAACCATCAAACGAACAAAGCAACAAGCCAATATGCCAACAAACCAACAAACCAACAAGCCAACAAACCAACAAACCATCTAGCCAACAAGCCAACAAACCAACAAACCAACAAACCATCAAGCCAACAAACCAACAAACCAACAAGCCAAAAAACCAACAAACCAACAAGCCAACAAGCCAACAAACCAACAAACCAACAAGCCAACAAACCAACAATCAACAAGCCAACAAACCAACAAACCAACAAGCCAACAAACCAACAAACCAACAAACCAACAAACCAACATGCCAACAAACCAACAAACTAAGTAACAAACAAGCCAACAAACCAACAAACCAACAAGCCAACAAGCCAACAAACCAACAAACCAACAAACCAACAATCCAACAAACCAACAAACCAACAAACCAACAAGCCAACAAACCAACAAACCAACAAACAAATAAACCAACAAACCAAAAAACCAACAAACCAACAAACCATCAAACCATCAAACGAACAAAGCAACAAGCCAATATGCCAACAAACAAATAAACCAACAAACCAACAAACCAACAAACCAACAAACCAAAAAACAAACAAACCAACAAACCAACAAGCCAACAAACCAACAAACCAACAAACCAACAAGCCAACAAACCAACAAACAAATAAACCAACAAAGCAACAAACCAACAAACCAACAAACCAACAAACCAACAAACCAAAAAACCAACAAACCAACAAGCCAACTAGCAAATAAACCAACAAACTAACAAACTAACAAACCAACAAGCCAACAAACCAACAAACCAACAAGCCAACAAGCCAACAAACCAACAAACCAACAAACCAAAAAACCAACAAACCAACAAACCATCAAACCATCAAACGAACAAAGCAACAAGCCAATATGCCAACAAACCAACAAACCAACAAGCCAACAAACCAAAAAACCAACAAGCCAACAAGCCAACAAACCAACAAACCAACAAACCATCAAGCCAACAAACCAACAAACCAACAAGCCAAAAAACCAACAAACCAACAAGCCAACAAGCCAACAAACCAACAAACCAACAAGCCTACAAACCAACAAGCCAACAAGCCAACAAACCAACAAACCAACAAGCCAACAAACCAACAAACCAACAAACCAACATGCCAACAAACCAACAAACTAATAACAAACAAGCCAACAAACCAACAAACCAACAAGCCAACAAGCCAACAAACCAACAAACCAACAAACCAACAATCCAACAAACCAACAAACCAACAAAGCAACAAGCCAACAAACCAACAAACCAACAAACAAATAAACCAACAAACCAACAAACCAACAAACCAACAAACCAACAAACCAAAAAACCAACAACCCAACAAACCAACAAGCCAACAAACCAACAAACCAACAAGCCAACAAACCAACAAACCAACAAAGCAACAAACCAACAAACCAACAAACCAACAAACCAACAAGCCAACAAGCCAACAAACCAACAAACCAACAAGCCAACAAGCCAACAAACCAACAAACCAACAAGTCAACAAACCAACAAACCAACAAGCCAACAAGCCAACAAACTAACAAACCAACAAGCCAACAAACCAACAAACAAATAAACCAACAAACCAACGCACCAACAAACCAACAAACCAACAAACTAACAAACCAACAAGCCAACAAACCAACAAACCAACAAGCCAACAAGCCAACAAACCAACAAACCAACAAGCCGACAAGCCAACAAGCCAACAAACCAACAAACCAACAAGCCAACAAACGAACAAACCAACAAACCAACATGCCAACAAACCAACAAACTAAGTAACCAACAAGCCAACAAACCAACAAACCAACAAGCCAACAAGCCAACAAACCAACAAACCAACAAACCAACAACCCAACAAACCAACAAACCAACAAGCCAACAAACCAACAAACAAATAAACCAAAAAACCAACAAACCAACAAACCAACAAACCAACAAACCAAAAAACCAACAAACCAACAAACCAACAAGCCAACAAACCAACAAACCAACAAACCAACAAGCCAACAAACCAACAAACAAATAAACCAACAAACCAACAAACCACCAAACCAACAAACCAACAAACAAAAAAACCAACAAACCAACAAGCCAACAAGCCAACAAACCAACAAACTAACAAACCAATAAGCCAACAAACCAACAAACCAACAAACCAAAAAACCAACAAACCAACAAACCATCAAACCAACAAACCAACAAACCAACAGGCCAACAAACCAACAAACCAACAAACCAACAAACCAACAAACCAACAAACCAACAAGCCAACAAACCAACAAACAAATAAACCAACGAACCAAAAAACCAACAAACAAACAAACAAACAAACCAACAAACCAACAAACCAACAAACCAACAAACCAACAAACCAACAAACCAATAAGCCAACACCACCAACAAACCAACAAACCAACAAACCAACAAGCCAACAAACCAACAAGCCAACAAACCAACAAACCAACAAACCAAGTAACCAAAAAGCCAACAAACTAACAAACCAACAAACCAACAAACCAACAAGCCAACAAGCCAACAAACCAACAAACCAACAAACCAACAAACCAACAAACCAACAAACCCACAAACCAACAAACCAGCAAACCAACAAGCCAACAAGCCAACAAACCAACAAACCAACAAGCCAACAAGCCAACAAACCAACAAACCAACAAGTCAACAAACCAACAAACCAACAAGCCAACAAGCCAACAAACCAACAAACAAATAAACCAACAAAGCAACAAACCAACAAACCAACAAACCAACAAACCAACAAACCAAAAAACCAACAAACCAACAAGCCAACTAGCCAACAAACCAACAAACTAACAAACTAACAAACCAACAAGCCAACAAACCAACAAATCAACAAGCCAACAAGCCAACAAACCAACAAACCAACAAACCAAAAAACCAACAAACCAACAAACCATCAAACCATCAAACGAACAAAGCAACAAGCCAATATGCCAACAAACCAACAAACCAACAAGCCAACAAACCAACAAACCATCTAGCCAACAAGCCAACAAACCAACAAACCAACAAACCATCAAGCCAACAAACCAACAAACCAACAAGCCAAAAAACCAACAAACCAACAAGCCAACAAGCCAACAAACCAACAAACCAACAAGCCAACAAACCAACAATCAACAAGCCAACAAACCAACAAACCAACAAGCCAACAAACCAACAAACCAACAAACCAACAAACCAACATGCCAACAAACCAACAAACTAAGTAACAAACAAGCCAACAAACCAACAAACCAACAAGCCAACAAGCCAACAAACCAACAAACCAACAAACCAACAATCCAACAAACCAACAAACCAACAAACCAACAAGCCAACAAACCAACAAACCAACAAACAAATAAACCAACAAACCAACAAACCACCAAACCAACAAACCAACAAACAAAAAAACCAACAAACCAACAAGCCAACAAGCCAACAAACCAACAAACTAACAAACCAACAAGCCAACAAACCAACAAACCAACAAACCAAAAAACCAACAAACCAACAAACCATCAAACCAACAAACCATCAAACCAACAAACCAACAAACCAACAGGCCAACAAACCAACAAACCAACAAACCAACAAACCAACAAGCCAACAAACCAACAAACAAATAAACCAACGAACCAAAAAACCAACAAACAAACAAACAAACAAACCAACAAACCAACAAACCAACAAACCAACAAACCAACAAACCAATATGCCAACACCACCAACAAACCAACAAACCAACAAACCAACAAGCCAACAAACCAACAAGCCAACAAACCAACAAACCAACAAACCAAGTAACCAAAAAGCCAATAAACTAACAAACCAACAAACCAACAAACCAACAAGCCAACAAGCCAACAAACCAACAAACCAACAAACCAACAAACCAACAAACCAACAAACCAACAAACCAACAAACCAGCAAACCAACAAGCCAACAAGCCAACAAACCAACAAACCAACAAGCCAACAAGCCAACAAACCAACAAACCAGCAAGTCAACAAACCAACAAACCAACAAACCAAAAAACCAACAAACCAACAAACCAACAAACCAACAAACCAACAAACCAACAAACCAACAAACAAACAAGCCAACAAGCCAACAAACCAACAAACTAACAAACCAACAAGCCAACAAACCAACAAACCAACAAGCCAACAAACCATCAAACCAAGTAACCAAAAAGCCAACAAACTAACAAACCAACAAGCCAACAAGCCAACAAACCAACAAACCAACAAGCCAACAAACCAACAAACCAACAAACCAATAAACCAACAAGCCAACAAGCCAACAAACCAACAAACCAACAAGCCAACAAACCAACAAACCAACAAACCAACAAGCCAACAAACCAACAAACCAACAAGCCAACAAACCAACAAACCAACAAACCAACAAATCAACAAACCAAAAAAACCAACAAACCAACAAACCAACAAGCCAACAAACCAACAAACCAATAAACCAACAAGCCAACAAACCAAGAAACAAATAAACCAACAAACCAACAAACCAACAAACCAACAAACCAACAAACCAACAAACCAACAAACCAAAAAACCAACAAACCAACAAGCCAACAAGCCAACAAACCAACAAACTAACAAACCAACAAGCCAACAAACCAACAAACCAACAAGCCAGCAAGCCAACAAACCAACAAACCAACAACCCAAAAAACCAACAAACCAACAAACTATCAAACGAACAAAGCAACAAGCCAACAAGCCAACAAACCAACAAACCAACAAACCAACAAGCCAACAAACCAACAAACCAACAAACCAACAAGCCAACAAGCCAACAAACCAACAAACCAACAAACCAACAAGCCAACAAACCAACAAACCAACAAGCCAACAAACCAACAAACCAACAAACCAACAAACCAACAAGCCAACAAGCCAACAAACCAACAAACCAACAAGCCAACAAACCAACAAACCAACAAACCAACAAACCAACAAACCAACAAACCAACAAACCAACAAACCAACAAACCAACAAGCCAACAAGCCAACAAACCAACAAACCAACAAGCCAACAAACCAACAAACAAATAAACCAACAAACCAACTAACCAACAAACCAACAAAATAACAAACTAACAAACCAACAAACCAACAAACCAACAAACCAACAAGCCAACAAATCAACAAACCAACAAACCAACAAACCAACAAGCCAACAAACCAACAAACCAACAAGCCAACAAACCAACAAACCAACAAACCAACAAAGCAACAAGCCAACAAGCCAACAAACCAACACACCAACAAGCCAACAAACCAATAAACCAACAAGCCAACAAACCAACAAACCAACAAACCAACAAGCCAACAAGCCAACAAACCAACAAACCAAAAAACCAAGAAGCCAACAAACCAACAAACCAACAAACCAACAAACCAACAAGCCAACAAACCAACAAACAAATAAACCAACAAACCAAAAAGCCAACAAACCAACAAACCAACAAACCAACAAGCCAACAAACCAACAAGCCAACAAACCAACAAACCAACAAACCAAGTAACCAAAAAGCCAACAAACTAACAAACCAACAAGCCAACAAGCCAACAAATCAACAAACCAACAAAACAACAAGCCAACAAGCCAACAAACCAACAAACCAACAAGCCAACAAACCAACAAACCAACAAACCAACAAGCCAACATACCAACAAATAAATAAACCAACAAACCAACAAACCAGCAAACCAACAAATAAAAAACCAACACCACCAACAAACCAACAAGCCAACAAACCAACAAACCAACAAGCCTACAAGCCAACAAACCAACAAACCAACAAGCCAACAAACCAATAAACCAACAAGCCAAGAAACCAACAAACCAATAAGCCAAGAATCAAACAAACCAACAAACCAACAAACCACCAAACCAACAAGCCAACAAACCAACAAACGAACAAGCCAACAAACCAACAAACCAACAAATCAACAAGCCAACAAGCCAACAAACCAACAAACCAACAAGCCAACAAGCCAACAAACCAACAAACCAACAAGCCAACAAACCAACAAACTAACAAACCAACAAGCCAACAAACCAACAAACAAATAAACCATCAAACCAAAAAACCGACAAACCAACAAACTAACAAACCAACAAGCCAACAAACCAACAAACCAACAAGTCAATAAGCCAACAAACCAACAAACCAACAAGCCAACAAACCAACAAACCAACAAACCAACATGCCACCAAACCAACAAACCAAGTAACCAACAAGCCAACAAACCAACAAACCAACAATCCAACAAGCCAAAAAACCAACAAACCAACAAGCCAACAAACCAACAAACCAACAAACCAGCAAGCCAACAAACCAACAAACAAATAAACCAACAAACCAACAAACCAACAAACCAAAAAACCAACAAACCAACAAACCAACAAGCCAACAAACCAACAAACCAACAAACCAACAAGCCAACAAACCAACAAACAAATAAACCAACAAAGCAACAAACCAACAAACCAACAAACCAACAAACCAACAAACCAAAAAACCAACAAACCAACAAGCCAACTAGCAAACAAACCAACAAACTAACAAACCAACAAGCCAACAAACCAACAAACCAACAAGCCAACAAGCCAACAAACCAACAAACCAACAAACCAAAAAACCAACAAACCAACAAACCATCAAACCATCAAACGAACAAAGCAACAAGCCAACATGCCAACAAACCAACAAACCAACAAGCCAACCAACCAACAAACCTACAAGCCAACAAGCCAACAAACCAACAAACCAACAAACCATCAAGCCAACAAACCAACAAACCAACAAGCTAACAAACCAACAAACCAACAAGCCAACAAGCCAACAAACCAACAAACCAACAAGCCAACAAACCAACAAACAAATAAACCAACAAACCAACACACCAACAAACCAACAAACCAACAAACTAACAAACCAACAAGCCAACAAACCAACAAGCCAACAAGCCAACAAACCAACAAACCAACAAGCCAACAAACCAACAAACCAACATGCCAACAAACCAACAAACTAAGTAACCAACAAGCCAACAAACCAACAAACCAACAAGCCAACAAGCCAACAAACCAACAAACCAACAAACCAACAAACCAACAAACCAACAAACCAACAAACCAACAAGCCAACAAACCAACAAACCAACAAACAAATAAACCAACAAACCAACAAACCAACAAACCAACAAACCAACAAACCAAAAAACCAACAAACCAACAAACCAACAAGCCAACAAACCAACAAACCAACAAACCAACAAGCCAACAAACCAACAAACAAATAAACCAACAAACCAACAAACCAACAAACCAACAAACCAACAAACCAACAAACCAACAAACCAACAAACCAAAAAACCAACAAACCAACAAGCTAACAAGCCAACAAACCAAAAAACTAACAAACCAACAAGCCAACAAACCAACAAACCAACAAGCCAACAAGCCAACAAACCAACAAACCAACAAACCAAAAAACCAACAAACCATCAAACCAACAAACCAACAAACCAACAGGCCAACAAACCAACAAACCAACAAACCAACAAACCAACAAACCAACAAACCAACAAGCCAACAAACCAACAAACAAATAAACCAACAAACCAACAAACCAACAAACCAACAAACCAACAAACCAACAAACCAACAAACCAACAAACCAACAAACCAATAAGCCAACAAGCCAACAAACCAACAAACCAACAAACCAACAAGCCAACAAACCAACAAGCCAACAAACCAACAAACCAACAAACCAAGTAACCAAAAAGCCAAGAAACTAACAAACCAACAAACCAACAAACCAACAAGCCAACAAGCCAACAAGCCAACAAACCAACAAACCAACAAAGCAACAAACCAACAAACCAACAAACCAACAAACCAACAAGCCAACAAGCCAACAAACCAACAAACCAACAAGCCAACAAGCCAACAAACCAACAAACCAACAAGTCAACAAACCAACAAACCAACAAACCAAAAAACCAACAAACCAACAAACCAACAAACCAACAAACCAACAAACCAACAAACCAACAAGCCAACAAGCCAACAAACCAACAAGCTAACAAACCAACAAGCCAACAAACCAACAAGCCAACAAGCCAACAAACCATCAAACCAAGTAGCCAAAAAGCCAACAAACTAACAAACCATCAAGCCAACAAACCAACAAGCCAACAAGCCAACAAACCAACAAACCAACAAAGCAACAAACCAACAAAGCAACAAACCAACAAACCAACAAACCAACAAACCAACAAACTAACAAACCAACAAGCCAACAAACGAACAAACCAACAAGCCCACAAACCAACAAACCAACAAACCAACAAACCAACAAGCCAACAAACCAACAAAGCAAGAAGCCAACAAAGCAACAAACCAACAAACCAACAAACCAACATGCCAACAAACCAACAAACTAAGTAACCAACAAGCCAACATACCCACAAACCAACAAGCCAACAAGCCAACAAACCAACAAACAAATAAACCAACAAACCAACAAACCAACAAACCAACAAACCAACAAACCAACAAACCAACAAACCAACAAACCAACAAACCAAAAAACCAACAAACCAACAAACCAACAAGCCAACAAACCAACAAACCAATAAACCAACAAGCCAACAAACCAACAAACAAATAAACCAACAAGCCAACAAACCAACAAACCAACAAACCATCAAGCCAACAAACCAACAAACCAACAAGCCAAAAAACCAACAAACCAACAAGCCAACAAGCCAACAAACCAACAAACCAACAAGCCTACAAACCAACAAGCCAACAAGCCAACAAACCAACAAACCAACAAGCCAACAAACCAACAAACCAACAAACCAACATGCCAACAAACCAACAAACTAAGTAACAAACAAGCCAACAAACCAACAAACCAACAAGCCAACAAGCCAACAAACCAACAAACCAACAAACCAACAATCCAACAAACCAACAAACCAACAAACCAACAAGCCAACAAACCAACAAACCAACAAACAAATAAACCAACAAACCAACAAACCAACAAACCAACAAACCAACAAACCAAAAAACCAACAAACCAACAAACCAACAAGCCAACAAACCAACAAACCAACAAGCCAACAAACCAACAAACCAACAAAGCAACAAACCAACAAACCAACAAACCAACAAACCAACAAGCCAACAAGCCAACAAACCAACAAACCAACAAGCCAACAAGCCAACAAACCAACAAACCAACAAGTCAACAAACCAACAAACCAACAAGCCAACAAGCCAACAAACTAACAAACCAACAAGCCAACAAACCAACAAACAAATAAACCAACAAACCAACGCACCAACAAACCAACAAACCAACAAACTAACAAACCAACAAGCCAACAAACCAACAAACCAACAAGCCAACAAGCCAACAAACCAACAAACCAACAAGCCGACAAGCCAACAAGCCAACAAACCAACAAACCAACAAGCCAACAAACGAACAAACCAACAAACCAACATGCCAACAAACCAACAAACTAAGTAACCAACAAGCCAACAAACCAACAAACCAACAAGCCAACAAGCCAACAAACCAACAAACCAACAAACCAACAACCCAACAAACCAACAAACCAACAAGCCAACAAACCAACAAACAAATAAACCAAAAAACCAACAAACCAACAAACCAACAAACCAACAAACCAAAAAACCAACAAACCAACAAACCAACAAGCCAACAAACCAACAAACCAACAAACCAACAAGCCAACAAACCAACAAACAAATAAACCAACAAACCAACAAACCACCAAACCAACAAACCAACAAACAAAAAAACCAACAAACCAACAAGCCAACAAGCCAACAAACCAACAAACTAACAAACCAATAAGCCAACAAACCAACAAACCAACAAACCAAAAAACCAACAAACCAACAAACCATCAAACCAACAAACCAACAAACCAACAGGCCAACAAACCAACAAACCAACAAACCAACAAACCAACAAACCAACAAACCAACAAGCCAACAAACCAACAAACAAATAAACCAACGAACCAAAAAACCAACAAACAAACAAACAAACAAACCAACAAACCAACAAACCAACAAACCAACAAACCAACAAACCAACAAACCAATAAGCCAACACCACCAACAAACCAACAAACCAACAAACCAACAAGCCAACAAACCAACAAGCCAACAAACCAACAAACCAACAAACCAAGTAACCAAAAAGCCAACAAACTAACAAACCAACAAACCAACAAACCAACAAGCCAACAAGCCAACAAACCAACAAACCAACAAACCAACAAACCAACAAACCAACAAACCCACAAACCAACAAACCAGCAAACCAACAAGCCAACAAGCCAACAAACCAACAAACCAACAAGCCAACAAGCCAACAAACCAACAAACCAACAAGTCAACAAACCAACAAACCAACAAGCCAACAAGCCAACAAACCAACAAACAAATAAACCAACAAAGCAACAAACCAACAAACCAACAAACCAACAAACCAACAAACCAAAAAACCAACAAACCAACAAGCCAACTAGCCAACAAACCAACAAACTAACAAACTAACAAACCAACAAGCCAACAAACCAACAAATCAACAAGCCAACAAGCCAACAAACCAACAAACCAACAAACCAACAAACCAACAAACCATCAAACCATCAAACGAACAAAGCAACAAGCCAATATGCCAACAAACCAACAAACCAACAAGCCAACAAACCAACAAACCATCTAGCCAACAAGCCAACAAACCAACAAACCAACAAACCATCAAGCCAACAAACCAACAAACCAACAAGCCAAAAAACCAACAAACCAACAAGCCAACAAGCCAACAAACCAACAAACCAACAAGCCAACAAACCAACAATCAACAAGCCAACAAACCAACAAACCAACAAGCCAACAAACCAACAAACCAACAAACCAACAAACCAACATGCCAACAAACCAACAAACTAAGTAACAAACAAGCCAACAAACCAACAAACCA
The DNA here is from genome assembly GCA_958298945.1 of Atherix ibis. Classification (NCBI taxonomy): domain Eukaryota; kingdom Metazoa; phylum Arthropoda; class Insecta; order Diptera; family Athericidae; genus Atherix; species Atherix ibis. The sequence goes on along the minus strand of OY282608.1, from coordinate 65,532,469 downwards.
ACAAGCCAACAAGCCAACAAACCAACAAACCAACAAACCAACAATCCAACAAACCAACAAACCAACAAACCAACAAGCCAACAAACCAACAAACCAACAAACAAATAAACCAACAAACCAACAAACCACCAAACCAACAAACCAACAAACAAAAAAACCAACAAACCAACAAGCCAACAAGCCAACAAACCAACAAACTAACAAACCAACAAGCCAACAAACCAACAAACCAACAAACCAAAAAACCAACAAACCAACAAACCATCAAACCAACAAACCATCAAACCAACAAACCAACAAACCAACAGGCCAACAAACCAACAAACCAACAAACCAACAAACCAACAAGCCAACAAACCAACAAACAAATAAACCAACGAACCAAAAAACCAACAAACAAACAAACAAACAAACCAACAAACCAACAAACCAACAAACCAACAAACCAACAAACCAATATGCCAACACCACCAACAAACCAACAAACCAACAAACCAACAAGCCAACAAACCAACAAGCCAACAAACCAACAAACCAACAAACCAAGTAACCAAAAAGCCAATAAACTAACAAACCAACAAACCAACAAACCAACAAGCCAACAAGCCAACAAACCAACAAACCAACAAACCAACAAACCAACAAACCAACAAACCAACAAACCAACAAACCAGCAAACCAACAAGCCAACAAGCCAACAAACCAACAAACCAACAAGCCAACAAGCCAACAAACCAACAAACCAGCAAGTCAACAAACCAACAAACCAACAAACCAAAAAACCAACAAACCAACAAACCAACAAACCAACAAACCAACAAACCAACAAACCAACAAACCAACAAGCCAACAAGCCAACAAACCAACAAACTAACAAACCAACAAGCCAACAAACCAACAAACCAACAAGCCAACAAACCATCAAACCAAGTAACCAAAAAGCCAACAAACTAACAAACCAACAAGCCAACAAGCCAACAAACCAACAAACCAACAAGCCAACAAACCAACAAACCAACAAACCAATAAACCAACAAGCCAACAAGCCAACAAACCAACAAACCAACAAGCCAACAAACCAACAAACCAACAAACCAACAAGCCAACAAACCAACAAACCAACAAGCCAACAAACCAACAAACCAACAAACCAACAAATCAACAAACCAAAAAAACCAACAAACCAACAAACCAACAAGCCAACAAACCAACAAACCAATAAACCAACAAGCCAACAAACCAAGAAACAAATAAACCAACAAACCAACAAACCAACAAACCAACAAACCAACAAACCAACAAACCAACAAACCAAAAAACCAACAAACCAACAAGCCAACAAGCCAACAAACCAACAAACTAACAAACCAACAAGCCAACAAACCAACAAACCAACAAGCCAGCAAGCCAACAAACCAACAAACCAACAACCCAAAAAACCAACAAACCAACAAACTATCAAACGAACAAAGCAACAAGCCAACAAGCCAACAAACCAACAAACCAACAAACCAACAAGCCAACAAACCAACAAACCAACAAACCAACAAGCCAACAAGCCAACAAACCAACAAACCAACAAACCAACAAGCCAACAAACCAACAAACCAACAAGCCAACAAACCAACAAACCAACAAACCAACAAACCAACAAGCCAACAAGCCAACAAACCAACAAACCAACAAGCCAACAAACCAACAAACCAACAAACCAACAAACCAACAAACCAACAAACCAACAAACCAACAAACCAACAAACCAACAAGCCAACAAGCCAACAAACCAACAAACCAACAAGCCAACAAACCAACAAACAAATAAACCAACAAACCAACTAACCAACAAACCAACAAAATAACAAACTAACAAACCAACAAACCAACAAACCAACAAACCAACAAGCCAACAAATCAACAAACCAACAAACCAACAAACCAACAAGCCAACAAACCAACAAACCAACAAGCCAACAAACCAACAAACCAACAAACCAACAAAGCAACAAGCCAACAAGCCAACAAACCAACACACCAACAAGCCAACAAACCAATAAACCAACAAGCCAACAAACCAACAAACCAACAAACCAACAAACCAACAAGCCAACAAGCCAACAAACCAACAAACCAAAAAACCAAGAAGCCAACAAACCAACAAACCAACAAACCAACAAACCAACAAGCCAACAAACCAACAAACAAATAAACCAACAAACCAAAAAGCCAACAAACCAACAAACCAACAAACCAACAAGCCAACAAACCAACAAGCCAACAAACCAACAAACCAACAAACCAAGTAACCAAAAAGCCAACAAACTAACAAACCAACAAGCCAACAAGCCAACAAATCAACAAACCAACAAAACAACAAGCCAACAAGCCAACAAACCAACAAACCAACAAGCCAACAAACCAACAAACCAACAAACCAACAAGCCAACATACCAACAAATAAATAAACCAACAAACCAACAAACCAGCAAACCAACAAATAAAAAACCAACACCACCAACAAACCAACAAGCCAACAAACCAACAAACCAACAAGCCTACAAGCCAACAAACCAACAAACCAACAAGCCAACAAACCAATAAACCAACAAGCCAAGAAACCAACAAACCAATAAGCCAAGAATCAAACAAACCAACAAACCAACAAACCACCAAACCAACAAGCCAACAAACCAACAAACGAACAAGCCAACAAACCAACAAACCAACAAATCAACAAGCCAACAAGCCAACAAACCAACAAACCAACAAGCCAACAAGCCAACAAACCAACAAACCAACAAGCCAACAAACCAACAAACTAACAAACCAACAAGCCAACAAACCAACAAACAAATAAACCATCAAACCAAAAAACCGACAAACCAACAAACTAACAAACCAACAAGCCAACAAACCAACAAACCAACAAGTCAATAAGCCAACAAACCAACAAACCAACAAGCCAACAAACCAACAAACCAACAAACCAACATGCCACCAAACCAACAAACCAAGTAACCAACAAGCCAACAAACCAACAAACCAACAATCCAACAAGCCAAAAAACCAACAAACCAACAAGCCAACAAACCAACAAACCAACAAACCAGCAAGCCAACAAACCAACAAACAAATAAACCAACAAACCAACAAACCAACAAACCAAAAAACCAACAAACCAACAAACCAACAAGCCAACAAACCAACAAACCAACAAACCAACAAGCCAACAAACCAACAAACAAATAAACCAACAAAGCAACAAACCAACAAACCAACAAACCAACAAACCAACAAACCAAAAAACCAACAAACCAACAAGCCAACTAGCAAACAAACCAACAAACTAACAAACCAACAAGCCAACAAACCAACAAACCAACAAGCCAACAAGCCAACAAACCAACAAACCAACAAACCAAAAAACCAACAAACCAACAAACCATCAAACCATCAAACGAACAAAGCAACAAGCCAACATGCCAACAAACCAACAAACCAACAAGCCAACAAACCAACAAACCTACAAGCCAACAAGCCAACAAACCAACAAACCAACAAACCATCAAGCCAACAAACCAACAAACCAACAAGCTAACAAACCAACAAACCAACAAGCCAACAAGCCAACAAACCAACAAACCAACAAGCCAACAAACCAACAAACAAATAAACCAACAAACCAACACACCAACAAACCAACAAACCAACAAACTAACAAACCAACAAGCCAACAAACCAACAAGCCAACAAGCCAACAAACCAACAAACCAACAAGCCAACAAACCAACAAACCAACATGCCAACAAACCAACAAACTAAGTAACCAACAAGCCAACAAACCAACAAACCAACAAGCCAACAAGCCAACAAACCAACAAACCAACAAACCAACAAACCAACAAACCAACAAACCAACAAACCAACAAACCAACAAGCCAACAAACCAACAAACCAACAAACAAATAAACCAACAAACCAACAAACCAACAAACCAACAAACCAACAAACCAAAAAACCAACAAACCAACAAACCAACAAGCCAACAAACCAACAAACCAACAAACCAACAAGCCAACAAACCAACAAACAAATAAACCAACAAACCAACAAACCAACAAACCAACAAACCAACAAACCAACAAACCAACAAACCAACAAACCAAAAAACCAACAAACCAACAAGCTAACAAGCCAACAAACCAAAAAACTAACAAACCAACAAGCCAACAAACCAACAAACCAACAAGCCAACAAGCCAACAAACCAACAAACCAACAAACCAAAAAACCAACAAACCAACAAACCAACAAACCATCAAACCAACAAACCAACAAACCAACAGGCCAACAAACCAACAAACCAACAAACCAACAAACCAACAAGCCAACAAACCAACAAACAAATAAACCAACAAACCAACAAACCAACAAACCAACAAACCAACGAACCAACAAACCAACAAACCAACAAACCAACAAACCAATAAGCCAACAAGCCAACAAACCAACAAACCAACAAACCAACAAGCCAACAAACCAACAAGCCAACAAACCAACAAACCAACAAACCAAGTAACCAAAAAGCCAAGAAACTAACAAACCAACAAACCAACAAACCAACAAGCCAACAAGCCAACAAGCCAACAAACCAACAAACCAACAAAGCAACAAACCAACAAACCAACAAACCAACAAACCAACAAGCCAACAAGCCAACAAACCAACAAACCAACAAGCCAACAAGCCAACAAACCAACAAACCAACAAGTCAACAAACCAACAAACCAACAAACCAAAAAACCAACAAACCAACAAACCAACAAACCAACAAACCAACAAACCAACAAACCAACAAGCCAACAAGCCAACAAACCAACAAGCTAACAAACCAACAAGCCAACAAACCAACAAGCCAACAAGCCAACAAACCATCAAACCAAGTAGCCAAAAAGCCAACAAACTAACAAACCATCAAGCCAACAAACCAACAAGCCAACAAGCCAACAAACCAACAAACCAACAAAGCAACAAACCAACAAAGCAACAAACCAACAAACCAACAAACCAACAAACCAACAAACTAACAAACCAACAAGCCAACAAACCAACAAACCAACAAGCCAACAAACCAACAAACCAACAAACCAACAAACCAACAAGCCAACAAACCAACAAACCAAGAAGCCAACAAAGCAACAAACCAACAAACCAACAAACCAACATGCCAACAAACCAACAAACTAAGTAACCAACAAGCCAACATACCCACAAACCAACAAGCCAACAAGCCAACAAACCAACAAACAAATAAACCAACAAACCAACAAACCAACAAACCAACAAACCAACAAACCAACAAACCAACAAACCAACAAACCAACAAACCAAAAAACCAACAAACCAACAAACCAACAAGCCAACAAACCAACAAACCAATAAACCAACAAGCCAACAAACCAACAAACAAATAAACCAACAAACCAACAAACCAACAAACCAACAAACCAACAAACCAACAAACCAAAAAACCAACAAACCAACAAGCCAACAAGCCAACAAACCAACAAACTAACAAACCAACAAGCATACAAACCAACAAACCAACAAGCCAGCAAGCCAACAAACCAACCAACCAACAAACCAAAAAACCAACAAACTATGAAACGAACAAAGCAACAAGCCAACAAGCCAACAAACCAACAAACCAACAAACCAACAAGCCAACAAACCAACAAACCAACAAGCCAACAAACCAACAAACCAACAAACCAACAAACCAACAAGCCAACAAGCCAACAAACCAACAAACCAACAAGCCAACAAACCAACAAACCAACAAACCAACAAACCAACAAACCAACAACCCAACAAACCAACAAACCAACAAACCAACAAACCAGCAAGCCAACAAGCCAACAAACCAACAAACCAACAAGCCAACAAACCAACAAACAAATAAACCAACAAACCAACAAACCAAAAACCAGCAAACCAACAAACTAACAAACTAACAAACCAACAAACCAACAAACCAACAAACCAACAAACCAACAAGCCAACAAACCAACAAACCAACAAACCAACAAACCAACAAGCCAACAAACCAACAAACCAACAAGCCAACAAACCAACAAACCAACAAACCAACAAAGCAACAAGCCAACAAGCCAACAAACCAACACACCAACAAGCCAACAAACCAACAAACCAACAAGCCAAAAAACCAACAAACCAACAAACCAACAAGCCAACAAGCCAACAAACCAACAAACCAACAAACCAACAAACCAACAAACCAAAAAACCAACAAACCAACAAGCCAACAATCCAACAAACCAACAAACTAACAAACCAACAAGCCAACAAACCAACAAACCAACAAGCCAGCAAGCCAACAAACCAACCAACCAACAAACCAAAAAACCAACAAACCAACAAACTATGAAACGAACAAAGCAACAAGCCAACAAGCCAACAAACCAACAAACCAACAAACCAACAAGCCAACAAACCAACAAACCTACAAGCCAACAAACCAACAAACCAACAAACCAACAAACCAACAAGCCAACAAGCCAACAAACCAACAAACCAACAAGCCAACAAACCAACAAACCAACAAAACAACAAACCAACAAATCAACAACCCAACAAACCAACAAACCAACAAACCAACAAACCAACAAGCCAACAAGCCAACAAACCAACAAACCAACAATACAACAAACCAACAAACAAATAAACCAACAAACCAACAAACCAACAAACCAACAAACTAACAAACTAACAAACCAACAAACCAACAAACCAACAAACCAACAAGCCAACAAACCAACAAACCAACAAACCAACAAACCAACAAGCCAACAAACCAACAAACCAACAAGCCAACAAACCAACAAACCAACAAACCAACAAAGCAACAAGCCAACAAGCCAACAAACCAACACACCAACAAGCCAACAAACCAACAAACCAACAAGCCAAAAAACCAACAAACCAACAAACCAACAAGCCAACGAGCCAACAAACCAACAAACCAACAAGCCAACAAACCAACAAACAAATAAACCAACAAACCAACAAACCAACAAACCAACAAACCAACAAACCAACAAACCAACAAACCAACAAACCAACAAACCAACAAACCAACAAACCAACAAGCCAACAAACCAACAAACCAACAAACCAACAAGCCAACAAGCCAACAAACCAACAAACAAACAAGCCAACAAACCAACAAACCAACAAACCAACATGCCAACAAACCAACAAACTAAGTAACCAACAAGCCAACAAACCAACAAACCAACAAGCCAACAAGCCAACAAACCAACAAACCAACAAGCCAACAAACCAACAAACCAACAAACCAACAAGCCAACAAACCAACAAACAAATAAACCAACAAACCAACAGACCAACAAACCAACAAACCAACAAACCAAAAAACCTACAAACCAACAAACCAGCAAGCCAACAAACCAACAAACAAATAAACCAACAAACCAACAAACCAACAAACCAACAAACCAACAAACCAACAAACCAACAAACCAACAAACCAACAAACCAACAACCCAACAAGCCAAGAAACCTACAAACTAACAAACCAACAAGCCAACAAACCAACAAACTAACAAGCCAACAAGCAAACAAACCAACAAACCAACAAACCAAAAAACCAACAAACCAACAAACCATCAAACGAACAAAGCAGCAAGCAAACAAGCCAACAAACGAACAAACCAACAAGCCAACAAACCAACAAACCAACAAGCCAACAAGACAACAAACCAACAAACAAAAAAACCAACAAGCCAACAAACCAACAAACCAACAAACCAACAAACCAACAAACCAACAAGCCAACAAACCAACAAACAAATAAACCAACAAACCAAAAAGTCAACAAACCAACAAACCAACAAACCAACAAACCAACAAACCAACAAGCCAACAAGCCAACAAACCAACAAGCCAACAAACCATTAAACCAACAAGCCAACAAGCCAACAAACCAACAAACAGATAAACCAACAAACCAACAAACCAACAAACCAACAAACCAAAAAACCAACAAACCAACAAACCAACAAGCCAACAAACCAACAAACAAATAAACCAACAAACCAACAAACCAACAAACCAACAAGCCTACAAACCAACAAACAAATAAACCAACAAACCAACAAACCAACAAACCAACAAACCAACAAACCAACAAACCAACAAACCAAAAAACCAACAAACCAACAAGCCTACAAGCCAACAAACCAACAAATTAACAAACCAACAAGCCAACAAACCAACAAACCAACAAGCCAACAAGCCAACAAAACAACAAACCAACAAACCAAAAAACCAACAAACCAACAAACCATCAAACGAACAAAGCAACAAGCCAACAAACCAAAAAACCAACAAACCAACAAGCCAACAAACCAACAAACTAACAAGCCAACAAGCCAACAAACCAACAAACCAACAAACCAACAAGCCAACAAACCAACAAGCCAACAAACCAACAAACCAATAAACCAACAAACCAACAAGCCAACAAGCCAACAAACCAACAAACCAACAAGCCAACAAACCAACAAACCAACAAACCAACAAACCAACAAATCAACAAACCAACAAACCAACAAACCAACAAACCAACAAGCCAACAAGCCAACAAACCAACAAACCAACAAGCCAACAAACCAACAAACAAATAAGCCAACAAACCAACAAACCAACAAACCAACAAACCAACAAACCAACAAACTAACAAACCAACAAGCCAACAAACCAACAAACCAATAAGCCAACAAACCAACAAACCAACAAACCAACAAGCCAACAGGCCAACAAACCAACAAACCAACAAGCCAACAAACCAACAAACCAACAAACCAACATGCCAACAAACCAACAAACTAAGTAACCAACAAGCCAACAAACCAACAAACCAACAAGCCAACAAGCCAACCAACCAACAAACCAACAGGCCAACAAACCAACAAACCAACAAACCAACAAGCCAACAAACCAACAAAAAAATAAAACAACAAGCCAACAAACCAACAAACAAATAAACCAACAAACCAATAAACCAACAAACAAATAAACCAACAAACCAACAAACCAACAAACCAACAAACCAACAAACCAACAAACCAACAAACCAACAAACCAACAAACCAACAAACCAACAAACCAACAAACCAACAAGCCAACAAACCAACAAACCAACAAACCAACAAGCCAACAAGCCAACAAACCAACAAACCAACAAGCCAATAAACCAACAAACCAACATGCTAACAAACCAACAAACTAAGTAACCAACAAACCAACAAAAAAATAAACCAACAAACCAACAAACCAACAAACCAACAAAACAAAAAACCAACAAAACAACAAACCAACAAGCCAACAAACCAACAAACCAACAAACCAACAAGCCAACAAACCAACAAACAAATAAACCAACAAAGCAACAAACCAACAAACAAATAAACCAACAAACCAACAAACCAACAAACCAACAAACCAACAAACCAACAAACCAACAAACCAACAAACCAACAAACCAACAAACCAACAAACCAACAAACCAACAAGCCAACAAACCAACAAACCAACAAACCTACAAGCCAACAAGCCAACAAACCAACAAACCAACAAGCCAACAAACCAACAAACCAACAAACCAACATGCCAACAAACCAACAAACTAACTAACCAACAAGCCAACAAACCAACAAACCAACAAGCCAACAAGCCAACAAACCAACAAACCAACAAACCAAAAAACCAACAAACCAACAAACCATCAAACGAACAAAGCAACAAGCCAACAAGCCAACAAACCAACAAAACCAACAAGCCAACAAACCAACAAACCAACAAGCCAACAAGCCAACAAATAAACAAACCAACAAACCAACAGGCCAGCTAACCAACAAACCAACAAACCAACAAACCAACAAGCCAACAAACCAACCAACAAATAAACCAACAAACCAAAAAACCAACAAACCAACAAACCAACAAACCAACAGACCCACAAACCAACAAGCCAACAAGCCAACAAACCAACAAACCAACAAACCAAAAAGCCAACAAACCAACAAACCAACAAGCCAACAAGCCAACAAACCAACAAACCAACAAGCCAACAAACCAACAAACAAATAAACCAACAAACCAACAAACCAACAAACCAACAAACCAATAAACCAACAAACCAACAAACCAACAAACCAACAAACCAACAAGCCAACAAGCCAACAAACCAACAAACCAACAAACCAACAAGCCAACAAGCCAACAAACCAACAAACAAACAAGCCAACAAACCAACAAACCAACAAACCAACATGCCAACAAACCAACAAACTAAGTAACCAACAAGCCAACAAACCAACAAACCAACAAGCCAACAAGCCAACAAACCAACAAACCAACAAGCCAACAAACCAACTAACCAACAAACCAACAAGCCAACAAACCAACAAACAAATAAACCAACAAACCAACAAACCAACAAACCAACAAACCAACAAACCAAAAAACCTACAAACCAACAAACCAGCAAGTCAACAAACCAACAAACAAATAAACCAACAAACCAACAAACCAACAAACCAACAAACCAACAAACCAAAAAACCAACAAACCAACAAGCCTACAAGCCAACAAGCCAACAAACCAACAAACTAACAAACCAAAAAACCAACAAACCAACAAACCATCAAACGAACAAAGCAGCAAGCAAACAAGCCAACAAACCAACAAACCAACAAGCCAACAAACCAACAAACCAACAAGCCAACAAGACAACAAACCAACAAACAAAAAAACCAACAAGCCAACAAGCCAACAAACCAACAAACCAACAAACCAACAAGCTAACAAACCAACAAACAAATAAACCAACAAACCAAAAAGCCAACAAACCAACAAACCAACAAACCAACAAACCAACAAACCAACAAGCCAACAAGCCAACAAACCAACAAGCCAACAAACCATTAAGCCAACAAGCCAACAAGCCAACAAACCAACAAACAGATAAACCAACAAACCAACAAACCAACAAACCAACAAACCAAAAAACCAACAAACCAACAAACCAACAAGCCTACAAACCAACAAACCAACAAACCAACAAATCAAAAAACCAACAAACCAACAAACCAACAAGCCAACAAACCAACAAACCAACAAACCAACAAGCCAACAAAACAACAAACAAATAAACCAACAAACCAACAAACCAACAAACCAACAAACCAACAAACCAAAAAACCAACAAACCAACAAGCCTACAAGCCAACAAACCAACAAATTAACAAACCAACAAGCCAACAAACCAACAAACCAACAAGCCAACAAGCCAACAAAACAACAAACCAACAAACCAAAAAACCAACAAACCAACAAACCATCAAACGAACAAAGCAACAAGCCAACAAGCCAAAAAACCAACAAACCAACAAGCCAACAAACCAACAAACTAACAAGCCAACAAGCCAACAAACCACCAAACCAACAAACCAACAAACCAACAAACCAACAAACCAACAAGCCAACAAGCCAACAAACCAACAAACCAACAAGCCAACAAACCAACAAACAAATTAAGCCAACAAACCAACAAACCAACAAACCAACAAACCAACAAACTAACAAACCAACAAGCCAACAAACCAACAAACCAACAAGCCAACAAACCAACAAACCAACAAACCAACAAACCAACAAGCCAACAAGCCAACAAACCAACAAACCAACAAGCCAACAAACCAATAAACCAACAAACCAACAAGCCAACAAGCCAACAAACCAACAAACCAACAAGCCAACAAACCAACAAACCAACAAACCAACAAACCAACAAACCAACAAACCAACAAACCAACAAACCAACAAACCAACAAGCCAACAAGCCAACAAACCAACAAACCAACAAGCCAACAAACCAACAAACAAATTAAGCCAACAAACCAACAAACCAACAAACCAACAAACCAACAAACTAACAAACCAACAAGCCAACAAACCAACAAACCAACAAGCCAACAAACCAACAAACCAACAAACCAACAAACCAACAAGCCAACAGGCCAACAAACCAACAAACCAACAAGCCAACAAACCAACAACCCAACAAACCAACATGCCAACAAACCAACAAACTAAGTAACCAACAAGCCAACAAACCAACAAACCAACAAGCCAACAAGCCAACCAACCAACAAACCAACAAGCCAACAAACCAACAAACCAACAAACCAACAAGCCAACAAACCAACAAAAAAATAAACCAACAAGCCAACAAACCAACAAACAAATAAACCAACAAACCAATAAACCAACAAACAAATAAACCAACAAACCAACAAACCAACAAACCAACAAACCAACAAACCAACAAACCAACAAACCAACAAACCAACAAACCAACAAACCAACAAACCAACAAGCCAACAAACCAACAAACCAACAAGCCAACAAACCAACAAACCAACAAACCAACAAGCCAACAAGAAAACAAACCAACAAACCAACAAGGCAATAAACCAACAAACCAACAAACCAACATGCTAACAAACCAACAAACTAAGTAACCAACAAACCAACAAAAAAATAAACCAACAAACCAACAAACCAATAAACCAACAAAACAAAAAACCAACAAAACAACAAACCAACAAGCCAACAAACCAACAAACCAACAAACCAACAAACCAACAAGCCAACAAACCAACAAACAAATAAACCAACAAAGCAACAAACCAACAAACAAATAAACCAACAAACCAACAAACCAACAAACCAACAAACCAACAAACCAACAAACCAACAAACCAACAAACCAACAAACCAACAAACCAACAAGCCAACAAACCAACAAACCAACAAACCTACAAGCCAACAACCCAACAAACCAACAAACCAACAAGCCAACAAACCAACAAACCAACAAACCAACATGCCAACAAACCAACAAACTAACAAACCAACAAGCCAACAAACCAACAAACCAACAAGCCAACAAGCCAACAAACCAACAAACCAACAAACCAAAAAACCAACAAACCAACAAACCATCAAACGAACAAAGCAACAAGCCAACAAGCCAACAAACCAACAAAACCAACAAGCCAACAAACCAACAAACCAACAAGCGAACAAGCCAACAAATAAACAAACCAACAAACCACCAGGCCAACTAACCAACAAACCAACAAACCAACAAACCAACAAGCCAACAAACCAACAAGTCAACAAACCAACAAACCAAAAAACCAACAAACCAACAAACCAACAAACCAACAGACCCACAAACCAACAAGCCAACAAGCCAACAAACCAACAAACCAACAAACCAAAAAGCCAACAAACCAACAAGCCAACAAACCAACAAACCAACAAACCAAGTAACCAAAAAGCGAACAAACTAACAAACCAACAAGCCAACAAGCCAACAAACCAACAAACCAACAAACCAACAAAGCAACAAACCAACAAACCAACAAACCAACAAACCAACAAGCCAACAGACCAACAAACCAACAAGCCAACTAGCCAACAAACCAACAAACCAACAACTCAACAAACCAACAAACCAACAAACCAAAAAACCAACAAACCAACAAACTAACAAACCAACAAACCAAGTAACCAAAAAGCCAACAAACTAACAAACCAACAAGCCAACAACCCAACAAGCCAACAAGCCAACAAACCAACAAACCAACAAAGCAACAAACCAACAAACCAACAAACCAACAAACCAACAAACTAACAAACCAACAAGCCAAAAAACCAACAAACCAACAAGCAAACAAACCAACAAACCAACAAACCAACAAGCCAACAAGCCAACAAACCAACAAACCAACGAGCCAACACACCAACAAACCATCAAACCAACAAACCAATATGCCAACAAACCAACAAACTAAGTAACCAACAAGCCAACAAACCAACAAACCAACAAACCAACAAGGCAACAAGCCAACAAACCAACAAGCCAACAAACCAACAAACCAACAAACCAACAAGCCATCAAACCAACAAACAAATAAACCAACAAACCAACAAACCAACAAACCAACAAACCAACAAACCAAAAAACCAACAAACCAACAAATCAACAAGCCAACAAACCAACAAACCAACAAACCAACAAACCAACAAGCCAACAAACCTACAAACAAATAAACCAACAAACCAACAAACCAACAAACCAACAAACCAACAAGCCAACAAGCCAACAAACCAACAAACTAACAAACCAACAAGCCAACAAACCAACAAACCAACAAGTCAACAAGCCAACAAACCAACAAACCAACAAACCAAAAAACCAACAAACTATCAAACGAACAAAGCAACAAGCAAAGAGCCAACAAACCAGCAAACCAACAAGCCAACAAACAAACAAACCAACAAGCCAACAAGCCAACAAACCAACAAACCAACAAACCAACAAGCCAACAAACCAACAAACCAACAAGCCAACAAATCAACAAACCAACAAACCAACAAACCAACAAGCCAACAAGCCAACAAACCAACAAACCAACAAGCCAACAAACCAACAAACCAACAAACCAACAAACCAACAAACCAACAAACCAACAAACCAACAAACCAACAAACCAACAAACCAACAAACCAACAAACCAACAAACCAACAAACCAACAAACCAACAAACCAACAAACCAACAAACCAACAAGCCAACAAGTCAACAAACAAACAAACCAACAAGCCAACAAACCAACAAACAAATAAACCAACAAACCAACAAACCAACAAACCAACAAACCAACAAACCAACAAACCAACAAGCCAACAAGTCAACAAACAAACAAACCAACAAGCCAACAAACCAACAAACAAATAAACCAACAAACCAACAAGCCAACAAGCCAACAAACCAACAAACCAACAAACCAACAAACCAACAAACCAACATGCCAACAAACCAACAAACTAAGTAACCCACAAGCCAAAAAACCAACAAACCAACAAGCCAACAAGCCAACAAACCAACAAACCAACAAGCCAACAAACGAACAAACCAACAAATCAACAAGCCAACAAACCAACAAACAAATAAACCAACAAACCAACAAACCAACAAACCAACAAACCAACAAACCAAAAAACCAACAAACCAACAAACCAACAAGCCAACAAACCAACAAACCAACAAACCAGAAAATCAACAAACTAACAAACAAATAAACCAACAAACCAACAAACCAACAAACCAACAAACCAACAAACCAACAAACCAACAAACCAACAAACCAACAAGCCAACAAGCCAACAAACCAACAAACTAACAAACCAACAAGCCAACAAACCAACAAACGAACAAGCCAACAAGCCAACAAACCAACAAACCAACAAACCAAAAAACCAACAAACCAACAAACCATCAAACGAACAAAGCAACAAGCAAACAAGCCAACAAACCAACAAACCAACAAGCCAACAAACCAACAAACCAACAAGCCAACAAGACAACAAACCAACAAAACAACAAACCAACAAGCCAACAAACCAACAAACCAACAAACCAACAAAACAACAAGCCAACAAACCAACAAACAAATAAACCAACAAACCAACAAACCAACAAACAAATAAATTAACAAACCAACAAACCAACAAACCAACAAACCAACAAACTAACAAACCAACAAACCAACAAACCAACAAGCCAACAAACCAACAAACCACCAAACCAACAAACCAACAAGCCAACAAGCCAACAAACCAACAAACCAACAAGCCAACAAACCAACAAACCAACAAACCAACATGCCAACAAACCAACAAACTAAGTAACCAACAAGCCAACAAACCAACAAACCAACAAGCCAACAAGCCAACAAACCAACAAACCAACAAACCAAAAAACCAACAAACCAACAAACCAACAAGCCAACAAACCAACAAACAAATAAACCAACAAACCAACAAACCAACAAACCAACAAACCAACAAATCAAAAAACCAACAAACCAACAAACCAACAAGCCAACAAACCAACAAACCAACAAACCAACAAGCCGACAAACCAAAAAAACAAATAAACCAACAAACCAACAAACCAACAAACCAACAAACCAACAAACCAACAAACCAACAAACCAACAAACCAACAAACCAACAAACCAACAAGCCAACAAACCAACAAACAAATAAACCAACAAACCAACAAACCAACAAACCAACAAACCAACAAACCAACAAACCAACAAACCAACAAGCCAACAAACCAACAAACAAATAAACCAACAAACCAACAAACCAACAAACCAACAAACCAACAAGCCAACAAACCAACAAACCAACAAACCAACAAGCCAACAAACCAACAAACAAATAAACCAACAAACCAACAAACCAACAAACCAACAAACCAACAAACCAAAAAACCAACAAACCAACAAACCAACAAGCCAACAAACCAACAAACCAACAAACCAACAAGCCAACAAACCAACAAACAAATAAACCAACAAACCAACAAACCAACAAACCAACAAACCAACAAGCCAACAAACCAACAAACCAACAAATCAACAAACCAACAAACCAACAAGCCAACAAGCCAACAAACCAACAAACTAACAAGCCAACAAACCAACAAACCAACAAACCAACAAGCCAACAAACCAACAAACAAATAAACCAACAAACCAACAAACCAACAAACCAACAAGCCAACAAGCCAACAAACCAACAAACCAAGAAACTAACAAACAAACAAGCCAACAAACCAACAAGCCAACAAGCCAACAAACCAACAAACCAACAAACCAACAAACCAAAAAACCAACAAGCCAACAAACCAACAAGCCAACAGACCAACAAACAAATAAACCAACAAACCAACAAACCAACAAACCAACAAACCAACAAACCAACAAACCAACAAGCCAACAAGCCAACAAGCCAACAAACCAACAAACTAACAAACAAACAAGCCAACAAACCAACAAACCAACAAGCCAACAAGCCAACAAACCAACAAACCAACAAACCAAAAAACCAACAAGCCAACAAGTCAACAAACCAATAAACTAACAAACCAACAAGCCAACAAACCATCAAACCAACAAGCCAACAAGCCAACAAACCAACAAACCAACAAACCAAAAAACCAACAAACCAACAAACCATAAAACGAACAAAGCAACAAGCAAACAAGCCAACAAACCAACAAACCAAAAAGCCAACAAACCAACAAACCAACAAACCAACAAGCCAACAAACCAACAAACAAATAAACCAACAAACCAACAAACCAACAAACCAACAAACCAACAAACCAAAAAACCAACAAACCAACAAACCAACAAGCCAACAAACCAACAAACCAACAAACCAACAAGCCAACCAACCAACAAACAAATAAACCAACAAACCAACAAACCAACAAACCAACAAGCCAACAAACCAACAAACCAACAAACCAACAAACCAAGAAGCCAACAAACCCACAAACCAACAAACCAAAAAACCAACAAGCCAACAAACCAACAAACAAATAAACCAACAAACCAACAAACCAACAAGCCAACAAACCAACAAACCAACAAACCAACAAGCCCACAAACCAAAAAAAACAAATAAACCAACAAACCAACAAACCAACAAACCAACAAACCAACAAACCAACAAACCAACAAACCAACAAACCAACAAACCAACAAACCAACAAGCCAACAAACCAACAAACAAATAAACCAACAAACCAACAAACCAACAAACCAACAAACCAACAAACCAACAAACCAACAAACCAACAAGCCAACAAGCCAACAAACCAACAAACCAACAAACCAACAAGCCAACAAACCAACAAACAAATAAACCAACAAACCAACAAACCAACAAACCAACAAACCAACAAACCAAAAAACCAACAAACCAACAAACCAACAAGCCAACAAACCAACAAACCAACAAACCAACAAGCCAACCAACCAACAAACAAATAAACCAACAAACCAACAAACCAACAAACCAACAAACCAACAAGCCAACAAACCAACAAACCAACAAACCAACAAACCAACAAGCCAACAAGCCAACAAACCAACAAACTAACAAGCCAACAAACCAACAAACCAACAAACCAACAAGCCAACAAACCAACAAACAAATAAACCAAAAAACCAACAAACCAACAAACCAACAAACCAACAAGCCAACAAGCCAACAAACCAACAAACCAACAAATCAAAAAACCAACAAACCAACAAACCAACAAGCCAACAAACCAACAAACCAACAAACCAACAAGCCCACAAACCAAAAAAAACAAATAAATCAACAAACCAACAAACCAACAAACCAACAAACCAACAAACCAACAAACCAACAAACCAACAAACCAAAAAGCCAACAAACCAACAAACAAATAAACCAACAAACCAACAAACCAACAAACCAACAAACAAATAAACCAACAAACCAACAAACCAACAAACCAACAAACCAACAAGCCAACAAACCAACAAACCAACAAACCAACAAACCAACAAGCCAACAAGCCAACAAACCAACAAACTAACAAGCCAACAAACCAACAAACCAACAAACCAACAAGCCAACAAACCAACAAACAAATAAACCAACAAACAAACAAACCAACAAACCAACAAACCAACAAGCCAACAAGCCAACAAACCATTAAACTAACAAACAAACAAGCCAACAAACCAACAAGCCAACAAGCCAACAAACCAACAAACCAACAAACCAAAAAACCAACAAGCCAACAAACCAACAATCCAACAGACCAACAAACAAATAAACCAACAAACCAACAAACCAACAAACCAACAAACCAACAAACCAACAAACCAACAAATCAACAAGCCAACAAGCCAACAAACCAACAAACTAACAAACAAACGAGCCAACAAACCAACAAACCAACAAGCCAACAAACCAACAAACCAACAAACCAACAAACCAAAAAACCAACAAGCCAACAAGTCAACAAACCAACAAACTAACAAACCAACAAGCCAACAAACCAACAAACCAACAAGCCAACAAGCCAACAAACCAACAAACCAACAAACCAAAAAACCAACAAACCAACAAACCATCAAACGAACAAAGCAACAAGCAAACAAGCCAACAAACCAACAAACCAAAAAGCCAAGAAACCAACAAACCAACAAGCCAACAAGACAACAAACCAACAAACCAACAAACCAAGAAGCCAACAAACCCACAAACCAACAAACCAAAAAACCAACAAGCCAACAAACCAACAAACAAATAAACCAACAAACCAACAAACCAACAAGCCAACAAGCCAACAAACCAACAAACCAACAAACCAAAAAACCAACAAAGCAACAAACCATCAAACAAATAAAGCAACAAGCAAACAAGCCAACAAATCAACAAACCAACAAGCCAACAAACCAACAAACCAACAAGCCAACAAGACAACAAACCAACAAACCAACAAATCAACAAGCCAACAAACCAACAAACCAAAAAACTAACAAACCAACAAACCAACAAGCCAACAAACCAACAAACAAATAAACCAACAAACCAAAAAACCAACAAACCAACAAACCAACAAACCAACAAACCAACAAACCAACTAACCAACAAGCCAACAAGCCAAAAAACCAACAAGCCAACAAACCAACAAGCCAACAAACCAACAAACAAATAAACCAACAAACCAACAGACCAACAAACCAACAAATCAAAAAACCAACAAACCAACAAACCAACAAGCCAACAAACAAACAAACCAACAAACCAACAAACCAACAAACCAACAAACCAACAAACCAACAAACCAACAAACCAACAAACCAACAAACAAATAAACCAACAAACCAACAAACCAACAAACCAACAAACCAACAAACCAACAAACCAACAAACCAAAAAACCAACAAACCAACAAGCCTACAAGCCAACAAACCAACAAATTAACAAACCAACAAACCAACAAACCAACAAACCAACAAACTAACAAACCAATAAGCCAACAAACCAACAAACCAACAAGCCAACAAACCAACAAACCAACAAACCAACAAGCCAACAAGCCAACAAAACAACAAACTAACAAACCAAAAAACCAACAAACCAAAAAACCATCAAACGAACAAAGCAACAAGCCAACAAGCCAACAAACCAACATGCCAACAAACCAACAAACTAAGTAACCAACAAGCCAACAAACCAACAAACCAACAAGCCAACAAGCCAACAAGCCAACAAACCAACAAACCAACAAGCCAACAAACCAACAAACCAACAAACCAACAAGCCAACAAACCAACAAACATTTAAACCAACAAACCAACAAACCAACAAACCAACAAACCAACAAACTAACAAACCAACAAGTCAACAAAGCAACAAACCAACAAGCCAACAAACCAATAAACCAACAAACCAACAAGCCAACAAGCCAACAAACCAACAAACCAACAAGCCAACAAACCAACAAACAAATAAACCAACAAACCAAAAAACCAACAAACCAACAAACCAACAAACCAACAAACCAACAAACCAACAAACCAACAAGCCAACAAGCCAAAAAACCAACAAGCCAACAAACCAACAAGCCAACAAACCAACAAACAAATAAACCAACAAACCAACAAGCCAACAAACCAACAAATCAAAAAACCAACAAACCAACAAACCAACAAGCCAACAAACAAACAAACCAACAAACCAACAAACCAACAAACCAACAAACCAACAAACCAACAAACCAACAAACCAACAAACAAATAAACCAACAAACCAACAAACCAACAAACCAACAAACCAACAAACCAACAAACCAAAAAACCAACAAACCAACAAGCCTACAAGCCAACAAACAAACAAATTAACAAACCAACAAGCCAACAAACCAACAAACCAACAAACCAACAAACCAACAAGCCAACAAACCAACAAACAAATAAGCCAACAAACCAACAAACCAACAAACCAACAAACCAACAAACTAACAAACCAATAAGCCAACAAACCAACAAACCAACAAGCCAACAAACCAACAAACCAACAAACCAACAAGCCAACAAGCCAACAAAACAACAAACTAACAAACCAAAAAACCAACAAACCAAAAAACCATCAAACGAACAAAGCAACAAGCCAACAAGCCAACAAACCAACATGCCAACAAACCAACAAACTAAGTAACCAACAAGCCAACAAACCAACAAACCAACAAGCCAACAAGCCAACAAGCCAACAAACCAACAAACCAACAAGCCAACAAACCAACAAACCAACAAACCAACAAGCCAACAAACCAACAAACATTTAAACCAACAAACCAACAAACCAACAAACCAACAAAC
Source organism: Atherix ibis (assembly GCA_958298945.1). Lineage (NCBI taxonomy): Eukaryota > Metazoa > Arthropoda > Insecta > Diptera > Athericidae > Atherix > Atherix ibis. The sequence goes on along the minus strand of OY282608.1, from coordinate 65,511,070 downwards.
CAACAAACTAACAAACCAACAAGTCAACAAAGCAACAAACCAACAAGCCAACAAACCAACAAACCAACAAACCAACAAGCCAACAAGCCAACAAACCAACAAACCAACAAGCCAACAAACCAACAAACCAACATGCCAACAAACCAACAAACTAAGTAACCAACAAGCCAACAAACCAACAAACCAACAAGCCAACAAGCCAACAAGCCAACAAACCAACAAACCAACAAACCAACAAGCCAACAAAACAACAAACCAACAAACCAACAAGCCAATAAACCAACAAACAAATAAACCAACAAACCAACAAACCAACAAACCAACAAACCAACAAACCAAAAAACCAAAAAACCAACAAACCAACAAGCCAACAAACCAACAAACCAACAAACCAACAAGCCAACAAACAAATAAACCAACAAACTAACAAACCAACAAACCAACAAACCAACAAACCAAAAAACTAACAAACGAACAAGCCAACAATCCAACAAACCAACAAACTAACAAACGAACAAGCCAACAAACGAACAAACCAACAAGCCAACAAGCCAACAAACCAACAAACCAACAAACCAAAAAACCAAGAAACCAACAAACCACCAAACGAACAAAGCAACAAGCTAACAAGCCAACAAACCAACAAACCAACAAGCCAACAAACCAACAAACCACCAAGCCAACAAGCCAACAAACCAACACCCCAACAAACCAACAAGCCAACAAACCAACAAACCAAGAAGCCAACAAACCAACAAACCAACAAACCAACAAACCAACAAGCCAACAAACTAAGAAACCAACAAGCCAACAAATCAACAAACCGACAAACCAACAAACCAACAAACTAACAAACCAACAAACCAACAAACCAACAAGCCAACAAGCCAACAAACCAATAAACTAACAAACCAACAAGCCAACAAACCAACAAACCAACAAGCCAACAAGCCAACAAACCAACAAACCAACAAACAAAAAAACCAACAAACCAACAAACCATCAAACGAACAAAGCAATAAGCCAATAAACCAACAAACCAACAAGCGAACAAACCAACAAACCAACAAGCCAACAAGCCAACAAACCAACAAACCAACAAAACAACAAACCAACAAGCCAACAAACCAACAAACAAATAAACCAACCAACCAACAAACCAACAAACCAACAAACCAAAAAACCAAAAAACCAACAAACCAACAAGCCAACAAGCCAACAAACCAACAAACCAACAAGCCAACAAACAAATAAACCAACAAACCAACAAACCAACAAACCAACAAACCAACAAACTAACAAACCAACAAGCCAACAAACCAACAAACCAACAAGCCAACAAACCAACAAACCAACAAACCAACAAGCCAACAAGCCAACAAACCAACAAACCAACATGCCAACAAACCAACAAACCTATATGCCAACAAACCAACAAACTAAGTAACCAACAAGCCAACAAACCAACAAACCAACAAACCAACAAGCCAACAAACCAACAAACCAACAAACCAACAAGCCAACAAACCAACAAACCAACAAACAAATAAACCAACAAACCAACAAACCAACAAACCAACAAACCAACAAACCAACAAACCAACAAACCAAAAAACCGACAAACCAACAAACCAACAAGCCAACAAACCAACAAAACATCAAACCAACAAGCCAACAAACCAACAAACAAATAAACCAACAAACCAACAAACCAACAAACCAACAAACCAACAAACCAACAAACCAACAAACCAACAAACCAAAAAACCAACAAACCAACAAGCCAACAATCCAACAAACCAACAAACTAACAAACCAACAAGCCAACAAACCAACAAACCAACAAGCCAACAAGCCAACAAACCAACAAACCAACAAACCAAAAAACCAACAAACCAACAAACCATCAAACAAACAAAGCAACAAGCCAACAAGCCAACAAACCAACAATCCAACAAGCCAACAAACCAACAAACCAACAAGCCAACAAGCCAACAAACCAACAAACCAACAAACCAACAAGCCAACAAACCAACAAACCAACAAGCCAACAAACCAACAAACCAACAAACCAACAAACCAACAAGCCAACAAACCAAGAAACCAACAAGCCAACAAATCAACAAACAGACAAACCAACAAACCAACAAACTAACAAACCAACAAACCAACAAACCAAAAAGCCAACAAGCCAACAAACCAACAAACTAACAAACCAACAAGCCAACAAACCAACAAACCAACAAGCCAACAAGCCAACAAACCAACAAACCAACAAACTAAAAAACCAACAAACCAACAAACCATCAAACGAACAAAGCAACAAGCCAAGAAGCCAACAAACCAACAAACCAACAAGCCAACAAACCAACAAACCAACAAGCCAACAAGCCAACAAGCCAACAAACCAACAAACCAACAAACCAACAAGCCAACAAACCAACAAACCAACAAGCCAACAAACCAACAAACCAACAAACCAACAAACCAACAAACCAAAAAGCCAACAAGCCAACAAACCAACAAACCAACAAGCCAACAAGTCAACGAACCAACAAACCAACAAACCAACAAACCAACAAACCAACAAACCAACAAGCCAACCAGCCAACAAACCAACAAACCAACAAGCCAACAAACCAACAAACAAATAAACCAACAAACCAACAAACTAAAAAACCAACAAACCAACAAACCATCAAACGAACAAAGCAACAAGCCAACAAGCCAACAAACCAACAAACCAACAAGCCAACAAACCAACAAACCGACAAACCAACAAGCCAACAAACCAACAAACAAATAAACCAACAAACCAACAATCCAACAAACCAACAAACCAAAAAACCAACAAACCAATAAACCAACAAGCCAAAAAGCTAACAAACCAACAAACCAACAAGCCAACAAACCAACAAACCAACAAACCAACAAGCCAACAAACCAACAAACAAATAAACCGAAAACCGACAAACCAACAAACCAACAAGCCAACAAGCTAACAAACCAACAAACCAACAAACCAACAAACCAACAAAACAAAAAACCAACAAACCAACAAACCAACAAGCCAACAAGCTAACAAACCAACAAACCAACAAGCCAACAAACCAACAAACCAACAAAATAAGTAACCAAAAAGCCAACAAACTAACAAACCAACAAGCCAACAAGCCAACAAACCAACAAACCAACAAAGCAACAAGCCAAAAAGCCAACAAACCAACAAACCAACATGCCAACAAACCAACAAACTAACAAGCCAACAAACCAACAAACAAATAAACCAACAAACCAACAAACCAACAAACCAACAAACCAACAAACCAAAAAACCAACAAACCAACAAACCAACCAGCCAACAAGCTAAGAAACCAACAAACCAACAAACCAACAAGCCAACAAACCAACAAACCAACAAACCCACAAGCCAACAAACCAACAAACAAATAAACCAACAAACCAAAAAACCAACAAATTAACAAACCAACAAACCAACAAACCAACAAACCAACAAGCCAACAAGCCAACCAACCAACAAGCCTACAAACCAACAAGCCAACAAACCAACAAGCCAACAAACCAACAAACCAACAAACCAACAAACAAACAAACCAACAAACCAACAAACCAACAAGCCAACAAGCCAACAAACCAACAAACCAACAAGCCAACAAGCCAACAAACCAACAAACCATCAAACCAACAAGCCAACAAACCAACAAACCAACAAACCAACAAGCCAACAAACCAACAAACAAATAAACCAACAAACCAACAAACCAACAAACCAACAAACCAACAAACTAACAAACCAACAAGCCAACAAAGCAACAAACCAACAAGCCAACAAACCAACAAACCAACAAACCAACAAACCAACAAACTAAGTAACCAACAAGCCAACAAACCAACAAACTAACAAGCCAACAAGCCAACAAACCAACAAACCAACAAGCCAACAAACCAACAAACCAACAAACCAACAAGCCAACAAACCAACAAACAAATAAACCAACAAACCAACAAACCAACAAACCAACAAACTAACAAACCAACAAGCCAACAAAGCAACAAACCAACAAGCCAACAAACCAACAAACCCACAAACCAACAAACCAACAAGCCAACAAACCAACAAACCAACAAGCCAACAAGCCAACAAACCAACAAACCAACATGCCAACAAACCAACAAACTAAGTAACCAACAAGCCAACAAACCAACAAACTAACAAGCCAACAAGCCAACAAACCAACAAACCAACAAGCCAACAAACCAACAAACCAACAAACCAACAAGCCAACAAACCAACAAACAAACAAACCAACAAACCAACAAACCAACAAACCAAAAAACTAACAAACCAACAAGCCAACAATCCAACAAACCAACAAACTAACAAACGAACAAGCCAACAAACGAACAAACCAACAAGCCAACAAGCCAACAAACCAACAAACCAGCAAACCAAAAAACCAACAAACCAACAAACCATCAAACGAACAAAGCAACAAGCCAACAAGCCAACAAACCAACAAACCAACAAGCCAAGAAACCAACAAACCAACAAGCCAACAAGCCAACAATCCAACAATCCAACAAACCAACAAGCCAACAAACCAACAAACCAAGAAGCCAACAAACCAACAAACCAACAAACCAACAAACCAACAAGCCAACAAACCAAAAAACCAACAAGCCAACAAATCAACAAACCGACAAAACCAACAAACCAACAAACTAACAAACCAACAAACCAACAAACCAACAAGCCAACAAGCCAACAAACCAACAAACTAACAAACCAACAAGCCAACAAACCAACAAACCAACAAGCCAACAAGCCAACAAACCAACAAACCAACCAACGAAAAAACTAACAAACCAACAAACCATCAAACGAACAAAGCAACAAGCCAACAAACCAACAAACCAACAAGCCAACAAACCAACAAACCAACAAGCCAACAAGCCAACAACCCAACAACCCAACAAACCAACAAACCAACAAGCCAACAAACCAACAAACCAACAAGCCAACAAACCAACAAACCAACAAACCAACAAACCAACAAGCCAACAAACCGACAAATCAAGAAGCCAACAAATCAACAAACCAACAAACCAACAAACCAACAAACCAACAAACCAACAAACCAACAAACCAACAAACCAACAAACCAACAAGCCAACCAGCCAACAAACCAACAAACCAACAAGCCAACAAACCAACAAACAAATAAACCAACAAACCAAACAACCAACAAACCAACAAACCAACAAACTAACAAACCAACAAGCCAACAAACCAACAAACCAACAAGCCAACAAGCCAACAAACCAACAAACCAACAAACCAACAAACCAACAAGCCAACAAGCCAACAAACCAACAAACCAACATGCCAACAAACTAACAAACCAACAAACCTACATGCCAACAAATCAACAAACTAAGTAACCAACAAGCCAACAAACCAACAAACCAACAAGCCAACAAGCCAACAAACCAACAAACCAACAAGCCAGCAAACCAACAAACCAACAAACCAACAAGCCAACAAACCAACAAACAAATAAACCAACAAACCAACAAACCAACAAACGAACAAACCAACAAACCAAAAAACCAACAAACCCACAAACCAACAAGCCAACAAACCAACAAACCAATAAACCAACAAGCCAACAAACAAACAAACAAATAAACCAACAAACCAACAAACCATTAAACCAACAAACCAACAAACCAACAAACCAACAAACCAACAAACCAAAAAACCAACAAACCAACAAGCCAACAATCCAACAAACCAACAAACTAACAAACCAACAAGCCAACAAACCAACAAACCAACAAGCCAACAAGCCAACAAACCAACAAACCAACAAACCGAAAAACCAACCAACAAACCATCAAACAAACAAAGCAACAAGCCAACAAGCCAACAAACCAACAATCCAACAAGCCAACAAACCAACAAACCAACAAACCAACAAGCCAACAAGCCAACAAACCAACAATCCAACAAGCCAACAAACCAACAAACCAACAAACCAACAAGCCAACAAACCAACAAACCAACAAGCCAACAAACCAACAAACCAACAAACTAACAAGCCAACAAGCCAACAAACCAAGAAACCAACAATCCAACAAATCAACAAACCGACAAACCAACAAACCAACAACCTAACAAACCAACAAACCAACAAACCAAAAAACCAACAAGCCAACAAACCAACAAACTAACAAACCAACAAGCCAACAAACCAACAAACCAACAAGCCAACAAGCCAACAAACCAACAAACCAACAAACTAAAAAACCAACAAACCAACAAACCATCAAACGAACAAAGCAACAAGCCAACAAGCCAACAAACCAACAAACCAACAAGCCAACAAACCAACAAACCAACAAGCCAACAAGCCAACAAACCAACAAACCAACAAACCAACAAGCCAACAAACCAACAAACCAACAAGCCAACAAACCAACAAACCAACAAACCAACAAACCAACAAGCCAACAAGCCAACAAACCAACAAACCAACAAGCCAACAAGCCAACAAACCAACAAACCAACAAGCCAACAAACCAACAAACCAAAAAACCAACATGCCAACAAACCAACAAACTAAGTAACCAACAAGCCAACAAACCAACAAACCAACAAGCCAACAAGCCAACAAACCAACAAACCAACAAGCCAACAAACCATCAAACCAAAAAACCAACATGCCAACAAACTAACAAACAAATAAACCAACAAACCAACAAACCAACAAACCAACAAACCAACAAACCAACAAACCAACAAACCAACAAACCAACAAACCAAAAAACCAACAAACCAACAAGCCAACAAGCCAACAAACCTACAAACTAACAAACTAACAAGCCAACAAACCAACAAACCAACAATCCAACAAGCCAACAAACCAACAAACCAACAAACCAAAAAACCAACAAACCAACAAACCATCAAACGAACAAAGCAACAAGCCAACAAGCCAGCAAAACAACAAACCAACAAGCCAACAAATCAACAAACCAACAAGCCAACAAGCCAACAAACCAACACACCAACACACCAACAAACCAACAAGCCAACAAACCAACAAACCAACAAACCAACAAACCAACAAACCAACAAGCCAACAAACCAACAAACAAATAAACCAACAAACCAAAAAACCAACAAACCAACAAACCAACAAACCAACAAACCAACAAACCAACAAACCAACAAACCAACAAGCCAACAAGCCAACAAGCCAACAAACCAACAAACCAACAAACCAACAAGCCAACAAACCAACAAGCCAACAAACCAACAAACCAACAAACCAAGTAACCAAAAAGCCAACAAACTAACAAACCATCAAGCCAACAAGCCAACAAACCAACAAACCAACAAATCAACAAACCAACAAACCAACAAACTAACAAACCAACAAGCCAACAAGCCAACAAATCAACAAACCAACAAACCAAAAAACCAACAAACCAACAAGCCAACAAGCCAACAAACCAACAAACCAACAAGCCAACAAGCCAACAAACCAACAAACCAACAAACCAACAAACCAACAAGCCAACAAGCCAACAAACCAACAAACTAACAAACCAACAAGCCAACAAACCAACAAACCAACAAGCCAACAAGCCAACGAACCAACAAACCAACAAACCAAAAAACCAACAAACCAACAAACCAACAAACCAACAAACCAAGAAACCAACAAACCAACAAACCAACAAACCAACAAACCTACAAACCAACAAACCAACATGCCAACAAACCAACAAACTAAGTAACCAACAAGCCAACAAACCAACAAACTAACAAGCCAACAAGCCAACAAACCAACAAACCAACAAACCAACAAGCCAACAAACCAACAAACCAACAATCCAACAAACCAACAAACAAATAAACCAACAAACCAACAAACCAACAAACCAACAAAACAACAAAGCAAAAAACCAACAAACCAACAAACCAACAAGCCAACAAACCAACAAACCAACAAACCAACAAACCAACAAACCAACAAACCAACAAACCAAGAAACCAAGAAACCAACAAACCTACAAACCAACAAACCAACAAGACAGCCAGCCAACAAACCAACAAATCAACAAGCCAACAAACAAACAAACCAACAAACCAACAAACCAACAAGCCAACAAGCCAACAAACCAACAAACCAACAAGCCAACAAGCCAACAAACCAACAAACCATCAAACCAACAAGCCAACAAACCAACAAACCAACAAACCAACAAGCCAACAAACCAACAAACAAATAAACCAACAAACCAACAAACCAACAAACCAACAAACCAACAAACTAACAAACCAACAAGCCAACAAAGCAACAAACCAACAAGCCAACAAACCAACAAACCAACAAACCAACAAACCAACAAGCCAACAAGCCAACAAACCAACAAACCAACAAGCAAACAAACCAACAAACCAACATGCCAACAAACCAACAAACTAAGTAACCAACAAGCCAACAAACCAACAAACTAACAAGCCAACAAGCCAACAAACCAACAAACCAACAAGCCAACAAACCAACAAACCAACAAACCAACAAACCAACAAGCCAACAAACCAACAAACAAATAAACCAACAAACCAACAAACCAACAAACCAACATGCCAACAAACCAACAAACTAAGTAACCAACAAGCCAACCAACCAACAAACTAACAAGCCAACAAGCCAACAAACCAACAAAGCAACAAGCCAACAAGCCAACAAACCAACAAACCAACAAGCCAAGAAACCAACAAACCAACAAGCCAACAAGCCAACAATCCAACAATCCAACAAACCAACAAGCCAACAAACCAACAAACCAAGAAGCCAACAAACCAACAAACCAACAAACCAACAAACCAACAAGCCAACAAACCAAAAAACCAACAAGCCAACAAATCAACAAACCGACAAAACCAACAAACCAACAAACTAACAAACCAACAAACCAACAAACCAACAAGCCAACAAACCAACAAACCAATAAACTAACAAACCAACAAGCCAACAAACCAACAAACCAACAAGCCAACAAGCCAACAAACCAACAAACCAACAAACGAAAAAACCAACAAACCAACAAACCATCAAACGAACAAAGCAACAAGCCAACAAACCAACAAACCAACAAGCCAACAAACCAACAAACCAACAAGCCAACAAGCCAACAACCCAACAACCCAACAAACCAACAAACCAACAAGCCAACAAACCAACAAACCAACAAGCCAACAAACCAACAAACCAACAAACCAACAAACCAACAAGCCAACAAACCGACAAATCAAGAAGCCAACAAATCAACAAACCAACAAACCAACAAACCAACAAACCAACAAACCAACAAACCAACAAACCAACAAACCAACAAACCAACAAACCAACAAGCCAACCAGCCAACAAACCAACAAACCAACAAGCCAACAAACCAACAAACAAATAAACCAACAAACCAAACAACCAACAAACCAACAAACCAACAAACTAACAAACCAACAAGCCAACAAACCAACAAACCAACAAGCCAACAAGCCAACAAACCAACAAACCAACAAACCAACAAGCCAACAAGCCAACAAACCAACAAACCAACATGCCAACAAACTAACAAACCAACAAACCTACATGCCAACAAATCAACAAACTAAGTAACCAACAAGCCAACAAATCAACAAACCAACAAGCCAACAAGCCAACAAACCAACAAACCAACAAGCCAGCAAACCAACAAACCAACAAACCAACAAGCCAACAAACCAACAAACAAATAAACCAACAAACCAACAAACCAACAAACGAACAAACCAACAAACCAAAAAACCAACAAACCCACAAACCAACAAGCCAACAAACCAACAAACCAATAAACCAACAAGCCAACAAACAAACAAACAAATAAACCAACAAACCAACAAACCATTAAACCAACAAACCAACAAACCAACAAACCAACAAACCAACAAACCAAAAAACCAACAAACCAACAAGCCAACAATCCAACAAACCAACAAACTAACAAACCAACAAGCCAACAAACCAACAAACCAACAAGCCAACAAGCCAACAAACCAACAAACCAACAAACCGAAAAACCAACCAACAAACCATCAAACAAACAAAGCAACAAGCCAACAAGCCAACAAACCAACAATCCAACAAGCCAACAAACCAACAAACCAACAAGCCAACAAGCCAACAAACCAACAAACCAACAAACCAACAAGCCAACAAACCAACAAACCAACAAGCCAACAAACCAACAAACCAACAAACTAACAAGCCAACAAGCCAACAAACCAAGAAACCAACAATCCAACAAATCAACAAACCGACAAACCAACAAACCAACAAACTAACAAACCAACAAACCAACAAACCAAAAAACCAACAAGCCAACAAACCAACAAACTAACAAACCAACAAGCCAACAAACCAACAAACCAACAAGCCAACAAGCCAACAAACCAACAAACCAACAAACTAAAAAACCAACAAACCAACAAACCATCAAACGAACAAAGCAACAAGCCAACAAGCCAACAAACCAACAAACCAACAAGCCAACAAACCAACAAACCAACAAGCCAACAAGCCAACAAACCAACAAACCAACAAACCAACAAGCCAACAAACCAACAAACCAACAAGCTAACAAACCAACAAACCAACAAACCAACAAACCAACAAGCCAACAAGCCAACAAACCAACAAACCAACAAGCCAACAAGCCAACAAACCAACAAACCAACAAGCCAACAAACCAACAAACCAAAAAACCAACATGCCAACAAACCAACAAACTAAGTAACCAACAAGCCAACAAACCAACAAACCAACAAGCCAACAAGCCAACAAACCAACAAACCAACAAGCCAACAAACCATCAAACCAAAAAACCAACATGCCAACAAACTAACAAACAAATAAACCAACAAACCAACAAACCAACAAACCAACAAACCAACAAACCAACAAACCAACAAACCAACAAACCAACAAACCAAAAAACCAACAAACCAACAAGCCAACAAGCCAACAAACCTACAAACTAACAAACTAACAAGCCAACAAACCAACAAACCAACAATCCAACAAGCCAACAAACCAACAAACCAACAAACCAAAAAACCAACAAACCAACAAACCATCAAACGAACAAAGCAACAAGCCAACAAGCCAGCAAAACAACAAACCAACAAGCCAACAAACCAACAAACCAACAAACCAACAAGCCAACAAACCAACAAGCCAACAAACCAACAAACCAACAAACCAAGTAACCAAAAAGCCAACAAACTAACAAACCATCAAGCCAACAAGCCAACAAACCAACAAACCAACAAATCAACAAACCAACAAACCAACAAACTAACAAACCAACAAGCCAACAAGCCAACAAATCAACAAACCAACAAATCAAAAAAACCAACAAACCAACAAACAAACAAACCAACAAACCAACAAACCAACAAGCCAACAAGCCAACAAACCAACAACCAAACAAACCAACAAGCCAACAAACCAACAAGCCAACAAACCAACAAACCAACAAACCAAGTAACCAAAAAGCCAACAAACTAACAAACCAACAAGCCAACAAGCCAACAAACCAACAAACCAACAAAGCAACAAACCAAGAAACCAACAAGCCAACAAACCAACAAGCCAACAAACCAACAAACCAACAAACCAACAAACCAACAAGCCAACAAGCCAACAAGCCAACAAACCAACAAACCAACAAGCCAACAAGCCAACAAACCAACAAGCCAACAAACCAACAAACCAACAAACCAAGTAACCAAAAAGCCAACAAACTAACAAACCATCAAGCCAACAAGCCAACAAACCAACAAACCAACAAACCAACAAGCCAACAAGCCAACAAACCAACAAACCAACAAACCAACAAACCAACAAGCCAACAAGCCAACAAACCAACAAACTAACAAACCAACAAGCCAACAAACCAACAAACCAACAAGCCAACAAGCCAACGAACCAACAAACCAACAAACCAAAAAACCAACAAACCAACAAACCAACAAACCAACAAACCAAGAAACCAACAAACCAACAAACCAACAAACCAACAAACCTACAAACCAACAAACCAACATGCCAACAAACCAACAAACTAAGTAACCAACAAGCCAACAAACCAACAAACCAACAAGCCCACAAGCCAACAAACCAACAAACCAACAAACCAACAAGCCAACAAACCAACAAACCAACAATCCAACAAACCAACAAACAAATAAACCAACAAACCAACAAACCAACAAACCAACAAAACAACAAAGCAAAAAACCAACAAACCAACAAACCAACAAGCCAACAAACCAATAAACCAACAAACCAACAAGCCAACAAGCCAACAAACCAACAAACTAACAAACCAACAAGCCAACAAACCAACAAACCAACAAGCCAACAAGCCAACGAACCAACAAACCAACAAACCAAAAAACCAACAAACCAACAAACCAACAAACCAACAAACCAACAAACCAAGAAACCAAGAAACCAACAAACCTACAAACCAACAAACCAACAAGACAGCCAGCCAACAAACCAACAAACCAAGTAACCAAAAAGCCAACAAACTAACAAACCAACAAGCCAACAAGCCAACAAGCCAACAAACTAACAAACCAACAAACCAACAAGCCAACAAACCAACAAACTAACAAACCAACAATCCAACAAACCAACAAACCAACAAGCCAACAAGCCAACAAACCAACAAACCAACAAGCCAACAAACCAACAAACCAACAAACCAACAAACCAACAAACCAACAAACCAACAAACCTACAAACCAACAAACCAACAAGATAGCCAGCCAACAAACCAACAAACCAACAAACCAACAAGCCAACAAACCAACAAGCCAACAAACCAATAAACCAACAAACCAAGTAACTAAAAAGCCAACAAACTAACAAACCAACAAGCCAACAAGCCAACAAACCAACAAACCAACAAAGCAACAAGCCAACAAGCCAACAAACCAACAAACCAACAAGCCAACAAACCAACAAACCAATAAACCAACAAGCCAACTAACCAACAAACAAATAAACCAACAAACCAACAAACCAACAAACCAACAAACCAACAAACAAATAAACCAACAAACCAAAAAACCAACAAACCAACAAACCAACAAACCAACAAACCAACAAACCAACAAGCCAACAAACCAACAAGCCAATAAACCAACAAACCAACAAACCAACAAGCCAACAAACCAACAAGCCAACAAACCAACAAACCAACAAACCAAGTAACCAAAAAGCCAACAAACTAACAAACCAACAAGCCAACAAGCCAACAAACCAACAAACCAACAAAGCAACAAGCCAACAAGCCAACAAACCAACAAACCAATAAGCCAACAAACCAACAAACCAACAAGCCAACAAGCCAACAAACCAACAAACCAACAAACCAACAAGCCAACAAACCAACAAACCAACAAGCCAACAAACCAACAAGCCAACAAATCAACAAACCAACAAGCCAACAAACCAACAAACCAACAAACCAACAAACAAATAAGCCAACAAACCAACAAACCAACAAACCAACAAACCAACAAACTAACAAACCAACAAGCCAACAAACCAACGAACCAACAAGCCAACAAACCAACAAACCAACAAACCAACAAACCAACATGCCAACAAACCAACAAACTAAGTAACCAACAAGCCAACAAACCAACAAACAAACAAGCCAACAAACCAACAAACCAACAAACCAACAAGCCAATAAACCAACAAACAAATAAACCAACAAATCAACAAATCAACAAACCAACAAACCAACAAACCAACAAACTAAAAAACCAACAAACCAACAAACCAACAAGCCAACTAACCAACAAACCAACAAACCAACAAGCCAACAAACCAACAAACAAATAAACCAACAAACCAACAAACCAACAAACCAACAAACCAACAAACCAACAAACCAACAAACCAACAAACCAAAAAACCAACAAACCAACAAGCAAACAATCCAACAAACCAACAAACTAACAAACCAACAAGCCAACAAACCAACAAACCAACAAGCCAACAAGCCAACAAACCAACAAACCAACAAAACAAAAAACCAAAAAACCAACAAACCAACAAACCATCAAACGAACAAAGCAACAAGCCAACAAGCCAACAAACCAACAAACAATAAGCCAACAAACCAACAAACCAATAAGCCAACAAGCCAACAAACCAACAAACCAACAAACCAACAAGCCAACAAACCAACAAACCAACAAGCCAACAAACCAACAAACCAACAAACCAATAAACCAACAAGCCAACAAGCCAACAAACCAACAAACCAACAAGCCAACAAATCAAGAAACCAACAAACCAACAAACCAACAAACCAACAAACCAACAAACCAACAAACCAACAAGCCAACAAGCTAACAAACCAACAAACCAACAAGCCAAAAAACCAACAAACAAATAAACCAACAAACCAACAAACCAACAAACCAACAAACCAACAAACCAACAAACCAACAAACCAACAAGCCAACAAACCAACAAACCAACAAACCAACAAACCAATAAGCCAACAAACCAACAAACCAACAAACCAACAAGCCAACAAGCCAACAAACCAACAAACCAACAAGCCAACAAACCAACAAACCAACAAACCAACAAGCCAACAAACCAACAAACCAACAAACCAAGAAGCAAACAAACCAACAAACAAATAAGTCCACAAACCAACAAACCAACAAACCAACAAAACCAAAAAACCAACAAACCAACAAACCAACAAGCCAACAAACCAACAAACCAACAAACCAACAAGCCAACAAACCAACAAACAAATAAACCAACAAACCAACAAACCAAAAAACCAACAAACCAACAAACCAACAAACCAAAAAACCAACAAACCAACAAGCCAACAAACCAACAAACCAACAAACCAACAAGCCAACAAACCAACAAACAAATAAACCAACAAACCAACAAACCAACAAACCAACAAACCAACAAACCGAAAAACCAACAAACCAACAAGCCAACAAGCCAACAAATTAACAAACTAACAAACCAACAAGCCAAGAAACCAACAAACCAACAAGCCAACAAGCCAACAAACCAACAAACAAACAAACCAAAAAACCAACAAGCCAACAAGCCAACAAACCAACAAACCAACAAGCCAACAAACCAACAAACCAACAAACCAACAAACCAACAAACCAACAAGCCAACAAACCAATAAACCAACAAACCAACAAACCAACAAGCCAACAAACCAACAAACAAATAAACCAACAAATCAAAAAACCAACAAACCAACAAACAAACAAACCAACAAACCAACAAACCAACAAGCCAACAAGCCAACAAACCAACAACCAAACAAACCAACAAGCCAACAAACCAACAAGCCAACAAACCAACAAACCAACAAACCAAGTAACCAAAAAGCCAACAAACTAACAAACCAACAAGCCAACAAGCCAACAAACCAACAAACCAACAAAGCAACAAACCAAGAAACCAACAAGCCAACAAACCAACAAGCCAACAAACCAACAAACCAAGAAGCCAACAAGCCAACAAACCAACAAACCAACAAGCCAACAAACCAACAAACAAACAAACCAAAAAACCAACAAACCAAAAAACTAACAAACCAACAAACCAACAAACCAACAAACCAACAAGCCAACAAGCCAACAAACCAACAAACTAACAAACCAACAAGCCAACAAACCAACAAACCAACAAGTCAACAAGCCAACAAACCAACAAACCAAGTAACCAAAAAGCCAACAAACTAACAAACCAACAAGCCAACAAACCAACAAGCGAAGAAGCCAACAAACCAACAAACCAACAAAGCAACAAACCAACAAACAAACAAACCAACAAACCAACAAACTAACAAACCAACAAGCCAACAAGCCAACAAACCAACAAACCAACAAGCCAACAAACCAACAAACCAACAAGCCAACAAGCCAACAAACCAACAAACCATCAAGCCAACAAACCAACA
Organism: Atherix ibis; assembly: GCA_958298945.1. Taxonomy (NCBI): domain Eukaryota; kingdom Metazoa; phylum Arthropoda; class Insecta; order Diptera; family Athericidae; genus Atherix; species Atherix ibis. The sequence continues at coordinate 65,494,951 of OY282608.1, read as the reverse complement.
AACCAACAAACCAACATGCCAATAAACCAACAAACTAAGTAACCAACAAGTCAACAAACCAACAAACCAACAAGCCAACAAGCCAACAAACCAACAAACCAACAAGCCAACAAACCAATAAACCAACAAGCCATCAAACGAACAAAGCAACAAGCCAACAAACCAACAAACCAACAAGCCAACAAACCAACAAACCAACAAGCCAACAAACCAACAAACCAACAAACCAACAAACCAACAAGCCAACAAGCCAACAAACCAACAAACCAACAAGCCAACAAACCAACAAACCAACAAACCAACAAACCAACAAACCAACAAACCAACAAACCAATAAACCAACAAACCAACAAGCCAACAAGCCAACAAACCAACAAACCAACAAGCCAACAAACCAACAAACAAATAAACCAACAAACCAACAAGCCAACAAACCAACAAACCAAAAAGCCAACAAGCCAACAAACCAACAAACCAACAAACCAACAAGCCAAGAAACCAACAAACCAACAAGCCAACAAACCAACAAACCAACAAACCAACAAACCAACAAACCAACAAACCAACAAACCAACAAACCAACAAGCCAACAAACCAACAAACCAACAAGCCAACAAACCAACAAACCAAAAAGCCAACAAGCCAATAAACCAACAAACCAACAAACCAACAAGCCAACAAACCAACAAACCAACAAGCCAACAAACCAACAAACCAACAAACCAACAAACCAACAAACCAACAAACCAACAAACCAACAAGCCAACAAGCCAATAAACCAACAAACCAACAAGCCAACAAACCAACAAACCAACAAACCAACAAACCAACAAACCAACAAACCAACAAACCAACAAACCAACAAGCCAACAAACCAATAAACCAACAAACCAACAAACCAACAAGCCAACAAACCAACAAACAAATAAACCAACAAATCAAAAAACCAACAAACCAACAAACAAACAAACCAACAAACCAACAAACCAACAAGCCAACAAGCCAACAAACCAACAACCAAACAAACCAACAAGCCAACAAACCAACAAGCCAACAAACCAACAAACCAACAAACCAAGTAACCAAAAAGCCAACAAACTAACAAACCAACAAGCCAACAAGCCAACAAACCAACAAACCAACAAAGCAACAAACCAAGAAACCAACAAGCCAACAAACCAACAAGCCAACAAACCAACAAACCAAGAAGCCAACAAGCCAACAAACCAACAAACCAACAAGCCAACAAACCAACAAACAAACAAACCAAAAAACCAACAAACCAAAAAACTAACAAACCAACAAACCAACAAACCAACAAACCAACAAGCCAACAAGCCAACAAACCAACAAACTAACAAACCAACAAGCCAACAAACCAACAAACCAACAAGTCAACAAGCCAACAAACCAACAAACCAAGTAACCAAAAAGCCAACAAACTAACAAACCAACAAGCCAACAAACCAACAAGCGAACAAGCCAACAAACCAACAAACCAACAAAGCAACAAACCAACAAACAAACAAACCAACAAACCAACAAACTAACAAACCAACAAGCCAACAAGCCAACAAACCAACAAACCAACAAGCCAACAAACCAACAAACCAACAAGCCAACAAGCCAACAAACCAACAAACCATCAAGCCAACAAACCAACAAACCAACAAACCAACATGCCAATAAACCAACAAACTAAGTAACCAACAAGTCAACAAACCAACAAACCAACAAGCCAACAAGCCAACAAACCAACAAACCAACAAGCCAACAAACCAATAAACCAACAAGCCAACAAACCAACAAACAAATAAACCAACAAACCAACAAACCAACAAACCAACAAACCAAAAAACCAACAAACCAACAAACCAACAAGCCAACAAACCAACAAACCATCAAACGAACAAAGCAACAAGCCAACAAACCAACAAACCAACAAGCCAACAAACCAACAAACCAACAAGCCAACAAACCAACAAACCAACAAGCCAACAAACCAACAAGCCAACAAACCAACAAACCAACAAGCCAACAAACCAACAAACCAACAAACCAACAAACCAACAAGCCAACAAGCCAACAAACCAACAAACCAACAAGCCAACAAACCAACAAACCAACAAACCAACAAACCAACAAACCAACAAACCAACAAACCAATAAACCAACAAACCAACAAGCCAACAAGCCAACAAACCAACAAACCAACAAGCCAACAAACCAACAAACAAATAAACCAACAAACCAACAAGCCAACAAACCAACAAACCAAAAAGCCAACAAGCCAACAAACCAACAAACCAACAAACCAACAAGCCAACAAACCAACAAACCAACAAGCCAAAAAACCAACAAACCAACAAACCAACAAACCAACAAACCAACAAACCAACAAACCAACAAGCCAACAAGCCAATAAACCAACAAACCAACAAGCCAACAAACCAACAAACCAACAAACCGACAAACCAACAAACCAACAAACCAACAAACCAACAAACCAACAAACCAACAAACCAACAAACCAAAAAGCCAACAAGCCAATAAGCCAACAAACCAACAAGCCAACAAACCAACAAACAAATAAACCAACAAAACAACAAACCAACAAACCAACAAACCAACAAACCAACAAACCAAAAAACCAACAAACTAACAAACCAACAAGGCAACAAACCAACAAACCAACAAACCAACAAGCCAACAAACCAACAAACAAATAAACCAACAAACCAACAAACCAACAAACCAACAAACCAACAAACCAAAAAACCAACAAACCAACAAGCCAACAAACCAAGAAACTAACAAACCAACAAGCCACAAACCAACAAACCAACAAGCCAACAAGCCAACAAACCAACAAACCAACAAACCAAAAAACCAACAAACCAACAAACCAACAAACAAATAAACCAACAAACCAACAAACCAACAAACAAAAAAACCAACAAACCAACAAGCCAACAAGCCAACAAACCAACAAACTAACAAACGAACAAGCCAACAAACCAACAAACCAACAAGCCAACAAACCAACAAACCAACAAACCAAAAAACCCACAAACCAACATACCATCAAACGAATAAAGCAACAAGTCAACAAACCAACAAGCCAACAAACCAACAAACCAACAAACCAACAAGCCAACAAGCCAACAAACTAACAAACCAACAAAATAACAAGCCAACAAACCAACAAACCAACAAACCAACAAACCAACAAGCCAACAAACAAATAAACCAACAAACCAAAAAACCAAAAAACCAATAAACCAACAAACCAACAAACCAACAAACCAACATACCAACAAACCAACAAGCCAACAAGCCAACAAGCCAACAAGCCAACAAGCCAACAAGCCAACAAACCAACAAACCAACAAACCAACAAGCTAACAAACCAACAAGCCAACAAACCAACAAACCAACAAACCAAGTAACCAAAAAGACAACAAACTAACAAACCAACAAGCCAACAAGCCAACAAACCAACAAACCAACAAACCAACAAACCAACAAGCCAACAAACCAACAAACCAAACAAACCAACAAGCCAACAAACCAACAGACAAATAAACCAACAAACCCACAAACCAACAAACCAACAAACCAACAAACCAAAAAACCAACAAACAAGCAAGCCCACAAGCCAACAAACCAACACACTAACAAACCAACAAGCCAACAAACCAACAAACCAACAAGCCAACAAGCCAACAAACCAACAAACCAACAAGCCAACAAACCAACAAACAAATAAACCAACAATCCAACAAACCAAAAAACAAACAAGCCAACAAGCCAACAAACCAACAAACCAACAAGCCAACAAACCAACAAACCAACAAACCAACAAACCAACAAATCAACAAACCAACAAACCAACAAACCAACAAACCTACAAACCTACAAACCAACAAACCAACAAGCCAACAAGCCAACAAACCAACAAACCAACAAACCAACAAGCCAACAAACCAACAACCCAACAAACCAATAAACCAACAAACCAAGTAACCAAAAAGCCAACAAACTAACAAACCAACAAGCATACAAGCAAACAAACCAACAAACCAACAAAGCAACAAGCCAACAAGCCAACAAACCAACAAACCAACAAGCCAACAAATCAACAAACCAACAAAACAACAAGCCAACAAACCAACAAACAAATAAACCAACAAACCAACAAACCAACAAGCCAACAAACCAACAAACATATAAACCAACAAATCAAAAAACCAACAAACCAACCAACCAACAAACCAACAAACCAACAAACCAACAAGCCAACAAACCAACAAACCAACAAAGCAACAAGCCAACAAGCCAACAAACCAACAAACCAACAAGCCAACAAACCAACAAACCAACAAGCCAACAAGCCAACAAACCAACAAACCAACAAACCAACAAGCCAAAAAGCCAACAAACCAACAAACCAACAAGCCAACAAACCAACAAACCAACAAGCCAACAAGCCAACAAACCAACAAACCAACAAACCAACAAGCCAACAAACCAACAAACCAACAAACCAACAAACCAACAAGAAAACAAACCAACAAACAAATAAACCAACAAACCAACAAACCAACAAACCAACAAACCAACAAACTAACAAACCAACAAGCCAACAAACCAACGAACCAACAAGCCAACAAACCAACAAACCAACAAACCAACAAACCAAGAAGCCAACAAGCCAACAAACCAACAAACCAACAAGCCAACAAACCAACAAACCAACAAACCAACATGCCAACAAACCAATAAACTAAGTAACCAACAAGCCAACAAACCAACAAACCAACAAGCCAACAAACCAACAAACCAACAAACCAACAAGCCAACAAACCAACAAACAAATAAACCAACAAATCAACAAACCAACAAACCAACAAACCAACAAACCAAAAAACCAACAAACCAACAAACCAACAAACCAACAAGCCAACAATCCAACAAACCAACGAACTGACAAACCAACAAGCCAACAAACCAACAAACCAACAAGTCAACAAGCCAACAAACCAACAAACCAACAAACCAACAAACCAAAAAACCAACAAACCAACAAACCATCAAACGAACAAAGCAACAAGCCAACAAGCCAACAAACCAACAAACCAACAAGCCAACAAACCAACAAACAAATAAACCAACAAACCAACAAACCAACAAAACAACAAACCAAAAAACCAACAAACCAACAAGCCAACAATCCAACAAACCAACGAACTGACAAACCAACAAGCCAACAAACCAACAAACCAACAAGTCAACAAGCCAACAAACCAACAAACCAACAAACCAACAAACCAAAAAACCAACAAACCAACAAACCATCAAACGAACAAAGCAACAAGCCAACAAGCCAACAAACCAACAAACCAACAAGCCAACAAACCAACAAACCAACAAACCAACAAGCCAACAAACCAACAAACAAATAAATCAACAAACCAACAAACCAACAAACCAACAAACCAACAAACTAACAAACCAACAAACCAACAAGCCAACAAGCCAACAAGCCAAAAAACCAACAAACCAACAAGCCAACAAACCAACAAGCCAACAAGCCAACAAGCCAAAAAACCAACAAACCAACAAGCCAACAAACCAACAACCCAACAAACCCACAAACCAACAAACCAACAAACCGACAAACCAAAAAACCAACAAACCAGCAAGCCAACAAGCCAACAAACCAATACACTAACAAACCAACAAGCCAACAAACCAACAAACCAACAAGCCAACAAGCCAACAAACCAACAAACCAACAAGCCAACAAACCAACAAACAAATAAACCAACAATCCAACAAACCAAAAAACCAACAAGCCAACAAGCAAACAAACCAACAAACCAACAAGCCAACAAACCAACAAACCAACAAACCAACAAACCAACAAACCAACAAACCAACAAACCAACAAACCAACAAACCTACAAACCTACAAACCAACAAACCAACAAGCCAACAAGCCAACAAACCAACAAACCAACAAACCAACAAGCCAACAAACCAACAACCCAACAAACCAATAAACAACAAACCAAGTAACCAAAAAGCCAACAAACTAACAAACCAACAAGCATACAAGCCAACAAACCAACAAACCAACAAAGCAACAAGCCAACAAGCCAACAAACCAACAAACCAACAAGCCAACAAATCAACAAACCAACAAAACAACAAGCCAACAAACCAACAAACAAATAAACCAACAAACCAACAAACCAACAAGCCAACAAACCAACAAACATATAAACCAACAAACCAAAAAACCAACAAACCAACCAACCAACAAACCAACAAACCAACAAACCAACAAGCCAACAAGACAACAAACCAACAAACCAATAAACCAACAAGCCAACAAACCAACAAGCCAACAAACCAACAAGCCAACAAACCAACAAACCAACAAGCCAACAAACCAACAAACAAATAAACCAACAAATCAACAAACCAACAAACCAACAAACCAACAAACCAAAAAACCAACAAACCAACAAACCAACAAGCCAACTAACCAACAAACCAACAAACCAACAAGCCAACAAACCAACAAACAAATAAACCAACAAACCAACAAACCAACAAACCAACAAACCAAAAAACCAACAAACCAACAAGCCAACAATCCAACAAAATACGAACTGACAAACCAACAAGCCAACAAACCAACAAACCAACAAGCAAACAAGCCAACAAACCAACAAACCAACAAACCAACAAACCAACAAACCAAAAAACCAACAAACCAACAAACCATCAAACGAACAAAGCAACAAGCCAACAAGCCAACAAACCAACAAACCAACAAGCCAACAAACCAACAAACCAACAAACCAACAAACCAACAAACAAATAAATCAACAAACCAACAAACCAACAAACCAACAAACCAACAAACTAACAAACCAACAAACCAACAAGCCAACAAGCCAACAAGCCAAAAAACCAACAAACCAACAAGCCAACAAACCAACAAACAAATAAACCAACAAACCAACAAACCAACAAACCAACAAACCAATAAACTAACAAACCAACAAACCAACAAGCGAACAAACCAACAAACCAACAAACCAACAAGCCAACAAACCAACAAACCAACAAACCAACAAGCCAACAAGCCAACAAACCAACAAACCAACAACCCAACAAAGCAACAAACCAACAAACCAACATGCCAACAAACCAACAAACTAATTAACCAACAAGCCAACAAACCAACAAACCAACAAGCCAACAAGCCAACAAACCAACAAACCAACAAGCCAACAAACCAACAAACCAACAAACCAACAAGCCAACAAACCAACAAACAAATAAATCAACAAACCAACAAACCAACAAACCAACAAACCAACAAAACCAAAAAACCAACAAACCAACAAACCAACAAGCCAACAAACCAACAAACCAACAAACCAACAAACCAACAAACAAATAAACCAACCAACCAACAAACCAACAAACCAACAAACCAACAAACCAAAAAACCAACAAACCAACAAGCCAACAAACCAACAAACTAACAAACCAACAAGCCAACAAACCAACAAACCAACCAGCCAACAAACTAACAAACCAACAAACCAAAAAACCAACAAACCAACAAACCATCAAACGAACAAAGCAACAAGCCAACAAGCCAACAAACCAACAAATCAACAAGCCAACAAGCCAACAAACCAACAAACCAACAAGCTAACAAACCAACAAACCAACAAGCCAACAAACCAACAAACCAACAAACCAACAAGCCAACAAACCAACAAACCAACAAACCAACAAGCCAACAAGCTAACAAACCAACAAACCAACAACCCAACAAACCAACAAACCAACAAACCAACATGCCAAAAAAACCAACAAACTAATTAACCAACAAGCCAACAAACCAACAAGCCAACAAACCAACAAACCAACAAACCAACAAGCCAACAAACCAACAAACAAATAAATCAACAAACCAACAAACGAACAAACCAACAAACCAACAAACCAACAAGCCAACAAACCAACAAACAAATAAACCAACAAACCAACAAACCAACAAACCGACAAACCAACAAACCAAAAAACCAACAAACCAACAAGCCAACAAGACAACAAACCAACAAACTAACAAACCAACAAGCCAACAAACCAACAAACCAACCAGGCAACAAACCAACAAACCAACAAACCAAAAAACCAACAAACCAACAAACCATCAAACGAACAAAGCAACAAGCCAACAAGCCAACAAACCAACAAATCAACAAGCCAACAAGCCAACAAACCAACAAACCAACAAACCAACAAACCAACAAACCAACAAACCGACAAACCAAAAAACCAACAAACCAGCAAGCCAACAAGCCAACAAACCAATACACTAACAAACCAACAAGCCAACAAACCAACAAACCAACAAGCCAACAAGCCAACAAACCAACAAACCAACAAGCCAACAAACCAACAAACAAATAAACCAACAATCCAACAAACCAAAAAACCAACAAGCCAACAAGCAAACAAACCAACAAACCAACAAGCCAACAAACCAACAAACCAACAAACCAACAAACCAACAAACCAACGAACCAACAAACCAACAAACCAACAAACCTACAAACCTACAAACCAACAAACCAACAAGCCAACAAGCCAACAAACCAACAAACCAACAAACCAACAAGCCAACAAACCAACAACCCAACAAACCAAAAAACCAACAAACCAAGTAACCAAAAAGCCAACAAACTAACAAACCAACAAGCATACAAGCCAACAAACCAACAAACCAACAAACCAACAAGCCAACAAGCCAACAAACCAACAAACCAACAAGCCAACAAATCAACAAACCAACAAAACAACAAGCCAACAAACCAACAAACAAATAAACCAACAAACCAACAAACCAACAAGCCAACAAACCAACAAACATATAAACCAACAAACCAAAAAACCAACAAACCAACCAACCAACAAACCAACAAACCAACAAACCAACAAGCCAACAAGACAACAAACCAACAAACCAATAAACCAACAAGCCAACAAACCAACAAGCCAACAAACCAACAAGCCAACAAACCAACAAACCAACAAGCCAACAAACCAACAAACAAATAAACCAACAAATCAACAAACCAACAAACCAACAAACCAACAAACCAAAAAACCAACAAACCAACAAACCAACAAGCCAACTAACCAACAAACCAACAAACCAACAAGCCAACAAACCAACAAACAAATAAACCAACAAACCAACAAACCAACAAACCAACAAACCAACAAACCAAAAAACCAACAAACCAACAAGCCAACAATCCAACAAAATACGAACTGACAAACCAACAAGCCAACAAACCAACAAACCAACAAGCAAACAAGCCAACAAACCAACAAACCAACAAACAAACAAACCAACAAACCAAAAAACCAACAAACCAACAAACCATCAAACGAACAAAGCAACAAGCCAACAAGCCAACAAACCAACAAACCAACAAGCCAACAAACCAACAAACCAACAAACCAACAAACCAACAAACAAATAAATCAACAAACCAACAAACCAACAAACCAACAAACCAACAAACTAACAAACCAACAAACCAACAAGCCAACAAGCCAACAAGCCAAAAAACCAACAAACCAACAAGCCAACAAACCAACAAACAAATAAACCAACAAACCAACAAACCAACAAACCAACAAACCAATAAACTAACAAACCAACAAACCAACAAGCGAACAAACCAACAAACCAACAAACCAACAAGCCAACAAACCAACAAACCAACAAACCAACAAGCCAACAAGCCAACAAACCAACAAACCAACAACCCAACAAACCAACAAACCAACAAACCAACATGCCAACAAACCAACAAACTAATTAACCAACAAGCCAACAAACCAACAAACCAACAAGCCAACAAGCCAACAAACCAACAAACCAACAAGCCAACAAACCAACAAACCAACAAACCAACAAGCCAACAAACCAACAAACAAATAAATCAACAAACCAACAAACCAACAAACCAACAAACCAACAAAACCAAAAAACCAACAAACCAACAAACCAACAAGCCAACAAACCAACAAACCGACAAACCAACAAACCAACAAACAAATAAACCAACCAACCAACAAACCAACAAACCAACAAACCAACAAACCAAAAAACCAACAAACCAACAAGCCAACAAACCAACAAACTAACAAACCAACAAGCCAACAAACCAACAAACCAACCAGCCAACAAACTAACAAACCAACAAACCAAAAAACCAACAAACCAACAAACCATCAAACGAACAAAGCAACAAGCCAACAAGCCAACAAACCAACAAATCAACAAGCCAACAAGCCAACAAACCAACAAACCAACAAGCTAACAAACCAACAAACCAACAAGCCAACAAACCAACAAACCAACAAACCAACAAGCCAACAAACCAACAAACCAACAAACCAACAAGCCAACAAGCTAACAAACCAACAAACCAACAACCCAACAAACCAACAAACCAACAAACCAACATGCCAAAAAAACCAACAAACTAATTAACCAACAAGCCAACAAACCAACAAACCAACAAGCCAACAAGCCAACAAACCAACAAACCAACAAGCCAACAAACCAACAAACCAACAAACCAACAAGCCAACAAACCAACAAACAAATAAATCAACAAACCAACAAACGAACAAACCAACAAACCAACAAACCAACAAGCCAACAAACCAACAAACAAATAAACCAACAAACCAACAAACCAACAAACCGACAAACCAACAAACCAAAAAACCAACAAACCAACAAGCCAACAAGACAACAAACCAACAAACTAACAAACCAACAAGCCAACAAACCAACAAACCAACCAGGCAACAAACCAACAAACCAACAAACCAAAAAACCAACAAACCAACAAACCATCAAACGAACAAAGCAACAAGCCAACAAGCCAACAAACCAACAAATCAACAAGCCAACAAGCCAACAAACCAACAAACCAACAAACCAACAAACCAACAAACCAACAAACTAACAAACGAACAAGCCAACAAACCAACAAACAAATAAACCAACAAACCAAAAAACCAACAAACCAACAAACCAACAAACCAACAAACGAACAAACCAACAAACCAACAAGCCAACAAGCCGACAAGCCAACAAACCAACAAACAAACAAACCAACAAGCCAACAAACCAACAAGCCAACAAACCAACAAACCAACAAACCAAGAAACCAAGTAACCAAAAAGCCAACAAACTAACAAACCAACAAGCCAACAAGCCAACAAACCAAAAAACCAACAAACAAACAAACCAACAAGCCAACAAACCAACAAGCCAACAAACCAACAAACCAACAAACCAACGAACTAACAAACCAACAAGCCAACAAACCAACAAGCGAATAAGCCAACAAACCAACAAACCAACAAAGCAACAAACCAACAAACCAACAAACCAACAAACCAAGAAACTAACAAACCAACAAGCCAACAAACCAAAAAACCAACAAGCCAACAAACTAACAAACCAACAAACCAACAAGCCAACAATCCAACAAACCAATAAACCATCAAGCCAACAAACCAACAAACCAACAAACCAACATGCCAACAAACCAACAAACTAAGTAACCAACAAGCCAACAAGCCAACAAACCAACAAACCAACACGCCAACAAACCAACAAACCAACAAACCAACAAGCCAACAAACCAACAAACAAATAAACCAACAAACCAACACACCAACAAACCAACAAACCAAAAAACCAACAAACCAACAAACCAACAAACCAACAAGCCCACAAACCAACAAACCAACAAACCAACAAGCCAACAAACCAACAAACAAATAAACCAACAAACCAACAAACCAACAAACCAACAAACCAACAAACCGAAAAACCAACAAACCAACAAGCCAACAAGCCAACAAATTAACAAACTAACAAACCAACAAGCCAAGAAACCAACAAACCAACAAGCGAACAAGCCAACAAACCAACAAACAAACAAACCAAAAAACCAACAAACCAACAAACCATCAAACGAACAAAGCAACAAGCCAACAAACCAACAAACCAACAAACCAACAAGCCAACAAACCAAGAAACCAACAAGCCAACAAGCCAACCAACCAACAAACCAACAAACCAACAAGCCAACAAACCAACAAACCAACAAGCCAACAAACCAACAAACCAACAAACCAACAAACCAACAAGCCAACAAGCCAACAAACCAACAAACCAACAAGCCAACAAACCAACAAACCAACAAACCAACAAACCAACAAACCAACAAACCAACAAACCAACAAACCAACAAACCAACAAGCCAACAAGCCAACAAACCAACAAACCAAAAAGCCAACAAACCAACAAACAAATAAACCAACAAACCAACAAGCCAACAAACCAACAAACCGACAAGACAACAAGCCAACAAACCAACAAACCAACAAACCAACAAGCCAACAAACCAACAAACCAACAAGCCAACAAACCAACAAACCAACAAACCAACAAAACAACAAACCAACAAACCAACAAGCCAACAAGCCAACAAACCAACAAACCAACAAGCCAACAAACCAACAAACCAACAAACCAACAAACCTACAAACCTACAAACCAACAAGCCAACAAGCCAACAAGCCAACAAACCAACAAGCCAACAAACCAACAAACAAATAAACCAACAAACCAACAAACCAACAAACCAACAAACCAAAAAACCAAAAAATCAACAAACCAACAAACCAACAAACCAACAAACCAACAAACCAACAAACCGAAAAACCAACAAACCAACAAGCCAACAAGCCAACAAATTAACAAACTAACAAACCAACAAGCCAAGAAACCAACAAACCAACAAGCCAACAAGCCAACAAACCAACAAACCAACAAACCAAAAAACCAACAAACCATCAAACGAACAAAGCAACAAGCCAACAAACCAACAAACCAACAAACCAACAAGCCAACAAACCAACAAACCAACAAGCCAACAAGCCAACAAACCAACAAACCAACAAACCAACAAGCCAACAAACCAACAAACCAACAAGCCAACAAACCAACAAAACCAACAAACCAACAAACCAACAAGCCAACAAGCCAACAAACCAACAAACCAACAAGCCAACAAACCAACAAACCAACAAACCAACAAACCAACAAACCAACAAACCAACAAACCAACAAACCAACAAGCCAACAAGCCAACAAGCCAACAAGCCAACAAACCAACAAACCAAAAAGCCAACAAACCAACAAACAAATAAACCAACAAACCAACAAGCCAACAAACCAACAAACCGACAAGACAACAAGCCAACAAACCAACAAACCAACAAACCAACAAGCCAACAAACCAACAAACCAACAAGCCAACAAACCAACAAACCAACAAACCAACAAACCAACAAACCAACAAGCCAACAAGCCAACAAACCAACAAACCAACAAGCCAACAACCCAACAAACCAACAAACCAACAAACCAACAAACCAACAAACCTACAAACCAACAAGCCAACAAGCCAACAAGCCAACAAACCAACAAGCCAACAAACCAACAAAGAAATAAACCAACAAACCAACAAACCAACAAACCAACAAACCAAAAAACCAAAAAATCAACAAACCAACAAACCAACAAGCCAACAAACCAACAAACCAACAAACCAACAAAAAAACAAACAAATAAACCAAAAAACCAATAAACCAACAAACCAACAAACCAACAAACCAACAAACCAACAAACCAAAAAACCAACAAACCAAGAAGCCAACAAACCAACAAACTAACAAACCAACAAGCCAACAAACCAACAAACCAACAAACCAAAAAACCAACAAACCAACAACCCAACAAACCAACAAACTAACAAACCAACAAGCCAACAAGCCAACAAACCAACAAACCAACAAGCCAACAAACCAACAAACCAACAAACTAACAAACCAACAAACCAACAAACGAACAAACCAACAAGCCAACAAGCCAACAAGCCAACAAACCAACAAGCCAACAAACCAACAAACAAATAAACCAACAAACCAACAAACCAACAAACCAACAAACCAACAAACCAAAAAACCAACAAACCAACAAACCAACAAGCCAACAAACCAACAAACCAACAAACCAACACGCCAACAAACCAACAAACAAATAAACCAACAAACCAACAAACCAACAAACCAACAAACCAACAAACCAAATAACCAACAAACCAGCAAGCCAACAAACCAACAAACTAACAAACCAACAAGCCAACAAACCAACAAACCAACAAACCAAAAAACCAACAAACCAACAAACCAACAAACAAATAAACCAACAAACCAAAAAACCAACAAACCAACAAACCAACAAACCAACAAGCCAACAAACCAACAAACCAACAAGCCAACAAACCAACAAACCAACAAACCAACAAACCAACAAACCAGCAAGCCAACAAGCCAACAAACCAACAAACCAACAAGCCAACAAACCAACAAACCAACAAACCAACAAACCAACAAACCAACAAGCCAACAAACCAACAAGCCAACAAACCAACAAACAAATAAACCAACAAACCAACAAACCAACAAACCAACAAACCAAAAAACCAACAAACCAACAAACCAACAAGCCAACGAACCAACAAACCAACAAACCAACAAACAAATAAACCAACAAACCAACAAACCAACAAACCAAAAAAACCAACAAACCAACAAGCCAACAATCCAACAAAATACGAACTGACAAACCAACAAGCCAACAAACCAACAAACCAACAAGCAAACAAGCCAACAAACCAACAAACCAACAAGCCAACAAACCAACAAACTAACAAACCAACAAGCCAACAAACCAACAAACCAACAAACCAAAAAACCAACAAACCAACAAACCAACAAACAAATAAACCAACAAACCAAAAAACCAACAAACCAACAAACCAACAAACCAACAAGCCAACAAACCAACAAACCAACAAGCCAACAAACCAACAAACCAACAAACCAACAAACCAACAAACCAGCAAGCCAACAAGCCAACAAACCAACAAACCAACAAGCCAACAAACCAACAAACCAACAAACCAACAAACCAACAAACCAACAAGCCAACAAACCAACAAGCCAACAAACCAACAAACAAATAAACCAACAAACCAACAAACCAACAAACCAACAAACCAAAAAACCAACAAACCAACAAACCAACAAGCCAACGAACCAACAAACCAACAAACCAACAAACAAATAAACCAACAAACCAACAAACCAACAAACCAAAAAAACCAACAAACCAACAAGCCAACAATCCAACAAAATACGAACTGACAAACCAACAAGCCAACAAACCAACAAACCAACAAGCAAACAAGCCAACAAACCAACAAACCAACAAGCCAACAAACCAACAAACCAACAAACCAACAAACCAACAAACAAATAAATCAACAAACCAACAAACCAACAAACCAACAAACCAACAAACTAACAAACCAACAAACCAACAAGCCAACAAGCCAACAAGCCAAAAAACCAACAAACCAACAAGCCAACAAACCAACAAACAAATAAACCAACAAACCAACAAACCAACAAACCAACAAACCAATAAACTAACAAACCAACAAACCAACAAGCGAACAAACCAACAAACCAACAAACCAACAAGCCAACAAACCAACAAACCAACAAACCAACAAGCCAACAAGCCAACAAACCAACAAACCAACAACCCAACAAACCAACAAACCAACAAACCAACATGCCAACAAACCAACAAACTAATTAACCAACAAGCCAACAAACCAACAAACCAACAAGCCAACAAGCCAACAAACCAACAAACCAACAAGCCAACAAACCAACAAACCAACAAACCAACAAGCCAACAAACCAACAAACAAATAAATCAACAAACCAACAAACCAACAAACCAACAAACCAACAAAACCAAAAAACCAACAAACCAACAAACCAACAAGCCAACAAACCAACAAACCAACAAACCAACAAACCAACAAACAAATAAACCAACCAACCAACAAACCAACAAACCAACAAACCAACAAACCAAAAAACCAACAAACCAACAAGCCAACAAACCAACAAACTAACAAACCAACAAGCCAACAAACCAACCAGCCAACAAACTAACAAACCAACAAACCAAAAAACCAACAAACCAACAAACCATCAAACGAACAAAGCAACAAGCCAACAAGCCAACAAACCAACAAATCAACAAGCCAACAAGCCAACAAACCAACAAACCAACAAGCTAACAAACCAACAAACCAACAAGCCAACAAACCAACAAACCAACAAACCAACAAGCCAACAAACCAACAAACCAACAAACCAACAAGCCAACAAGCTAACAAACCAACAAACCAACAACCCAACAAACCAACAAACCAACAAACCAACATGCCAAAAAAACCAACAAACTAATTAACCAACAAGCCAACAAACCAACAAACCAACAAGCCAACAAGCCAACAAACCAACAAACCAACAAGCCAACAAACCAACAAACCAACAAACCAACAAGCCAACAAACCAACAAACAAATAAATCAACAAACCAACAAACGAACAAACCAACAAACCAACAAACCAACAAGCCAACAAACCAACAAACAAATAAACCAACAAACCAACAAACCAACAAACCGACAAACCAACAAACCAAAAAACCAACAAACCAACAAGCCAACAAGACAACAAACCAACAAACTAACAAACCAACAAGCCAACAAACCAACAAACCAACCAGGCAACAAACCAACAAACCAACAAACCAAAAAACCAACAAACCAACAAACCATCAAACGAACAAAGCAACAAGCCAACAAGCCAACAAACCAACAAATCAACAAGCCAACAAGCCAACAAACCAACAAACCAACAAACCAACAAACCAACAAACCAACAAACTAACAAACGAACAAGCCAACAAACCAACAAACAAATAAACCAACAAACCAAAAAACCAACAAACCAACAAACCAACAAACCAACAAACGAACAAACCAACAAACCAACAAGCCAACAAGCCGACAAGCCAACAAACCAACAAACAAACAAACCAACAAGCCAACAAACCAACAAGCCAACAAACCAACAAACCAACAAACCAAGAAACCAAGTAACCAAAAAGCCAACAAACTAACAAACCAACAAGCCAACAAGCCAACAAACCAAAAAACCAACAAACAAACAAACCAACAAGCCAACAAACCAACAAGCCAACAAACCAACAAACCAACAAACCAACGAACTAACAAACCAACAAGCCAACAAACCAACAAGCGAATAAGCCAACAAACCAACAAACCAACAAAGCAACAAACCAACAAACCAACAAACCAACAAACCAAGAAACTAACAAACCAACAAGCCAACAAACCAAAAAACCAACAAGCCAACAAACTAACAAACCAACAAACCAACAAGCCAACAAGCCAACAAACCAATAAACCATCAAGCCAACAAACCAACAAACCAACAAACCAACATGCCAACAAACCAACAAACTAAGTAACCAACAAGCCAACAAGCCAACAAACCAACAAACCAACACGCCAACAAACCAACAAACCAACAAACCAACAAGCCAACAAACCAACAAACAAATAAACCAACAAACCAACACACCAACAAACCAACAAACCAAAAAACCAACAAACCAACAAACCAACAAACCAACAAGCCCACAAACCAACAAACCAACAAACCAACAAGCCAACAAACCAACAAACAAATAAACCAACAAACCAACAAACCAACAAACCAACAAACCAACAAACCGAAAAACCAACAAACCAACAAGCCAACAAGCCAACAAATTAACAAACTAACAAACCAACAAGCCAAGAAACCAACAAACCAACAAGCGAACAAGCCAACAAACCAACAAACAAACAAACCAAAAAACCAACAAACCAACAAACCATCAAACGAACAAAGCAACAAGCCAACAAACCAACAAACCAACAAACCAACAAGCCAACAAACCAAGAAACCAACAAGCCAACAAGCCAACCAACCAACAAACCAAGAAACCAACAAGCCAACAAACCAACAAACCAACAAGCCAACAAACCAACAAACCAACAAACCAACAAACCAACAAGCCAACAAGCCAACAAACCAACAAACCAACAAGCCAACAAACCAACAAACCAACAAACCAACAAACCAACAAACCAACAAACCAACAAACCAACAAACCAACAAACCAACAAGCCAACAAGCCAACAAACCAACAAACCAAAAAGCCAACAAACCAACAAACAAATAAACCAACAAACCAACAAGCCAACAAACCAACAAACCGACAAGACAACAAGCCAACAAACCAACAAACCAACAAACCAACAAGCCAACAAACCAACAAACCCACAAGCCAACAAACCAACAAACCAACAAACCAACAAAACAACAAACCAACAAACCAACAAGCCAACAAGCCAACAAACCAACAAACCAACAAGCCAACAAACCAACAAACCAACAAACCAACAAACCTACAAACCTACAAACCAACAAGCCAACAAGCCAACAAGCCAACAAACCAACAAGCCAACAAACCAACAAACAAATAAACCAACAAACCAACAAACCAACAAACCAACAAACCAAAAAACCAAAAAATCAACAAACCAACAAACCAACAAACCAACAAACCAACAAACCAACAAACCGAAAAACCAACAAACCAACAAGCCAACAAGCCAACAAATTAACAAACTAACAAACCAACAAGCCAAGAAACCAACAAACCAACAAGCCAACAAGCCAACAAACCAACAAACCAACAAACCAAAAAACCAACAAACCATCAAACGAACAAAGCAACAAGCCAACAAACCAACAAACCAACAAACCAACAAGCCAACAAACCAACAAACCAACAAGCCAACAAGCCAACAAACCAACAAACCAACAAACCAACAAGCCAACAAACCAACAAACCAACAAGCCAACAAACCAACAAAACCAACAAACCAACAAACCAACAAGCCAACAAGCCAACAAACCAACAAACCAACAAGCCAACAAACCAACAAACCAACAAACCAACAAACCAACAAACCAACAAACCAACAAACCAACAAACCAACAAGCCAACAAGCCAACAAGCCAACAAACCAACAAACCAAAAAGCCAACAAACCAACAAACAAATAAACCAACAAACAAACAAGCCAACAAACCAACAAACCGACAAGACAACAAGCCAACAAACCAACAAACCAACAAACCAACAAGCCAACAAACCAACAAACCAACAAGCCAACAAACCAACAAACCAACAAACCAACAAGCCAACAAGCCAACAAACCAACAAACCAACAAACCAACAAGCCAACAAACCAACAAACCAACAAGCCAACAAACCAACAAAACCAACAAACCAACAAACCAACAAGCCAACAAGCCAACAAACCAACAAACCAACAAGCCAACAAGCCAACAAACCAATAAACCATCAAGCCAACAAACCAACAAACCAACAAACCAAAATGCCAACAAACCAACAAACTAAGTAACCAACAAGCCAACAAGCCAACAAACCAACAAACCAACACGCCAACAAACCAACAAACCAACAAACCAACAAGCCAACAAACCAACAAACAAATAAACCAACAAACCAACACACCAACAAACCAACAAACCAAAAAACCAACAAACCAACAAACCAACAAACCAACAAGCCCACAAACCAACAAACCAACAAACCAACAAGCCAACAAACCAACAAACAAATAAACCAACAAACCAACAAACCAACAAACCAACAAACCAACAAACCGAAAAACCAACAAACCAACAAGCCAACAAGCCAACAAATTAACAAACTAACAAACCAACAAGCCAAGAAACCAACAAACCAACAAGCGAACAAGCCAACAAACCAACAAACAAACAAACCAAAAAACCAACAAACCAACAAACCATCAAACGAACAAAGCAACAAGCCAACAAACCAACAAACCAACAAACCAACAAGCCAACAAACCAAGAAACCAACAAGCCAACAAGCCAACCAACCAACAAACCAACAAACCAACAAGCCAACAAACCAACAAACCAACAAGCCAACAAACCAACAAACCAACAAACCAACAAACCAACAAGCCAACAAGCCAACAAACCAACAAACCAACAAGCCAACAAACCAACAAACCAACAAACCAACAAACCAACAAACCAACAAACCAACAAACCAACAAACCAACAAACCAACAAGCCAACAAGCCAACAAACCAACAAACCAAAAAGCCAACAAACCAACAAACAAATAAACCAACAAACCAACAAGCCAACAAACCAACAAACCGACAAGACAACAAGCCAACAAACCAACAAACCAACAAACCAACAAGCCAACAAACCAACAAACCAACAAGCCAACAAACCAACAAACCAACAAACCAACAAAACAACAAACCAACAAACCAACAAGCCAACAAGCCAACAAACCAACAAACCAACAAGCCAACAAACCAACAAACCAACAAACCAACAAACCTACAAACCTACAAACCAACAAGCCAACAAGCCAACAAGCCAACAAACCAACAAGCCAACAAACCAACAAACAAATAAACCAACAAACCAACAAACCAACAAACCAACAAACCAAAAAACCAAAAAATCAACAAACCAACAAACCAACAAACCAACAAACCAACAAACCAACAAACCGAAAAACCAACAAACCAACAAGCCAACAAGCCAACAAATTAACAAACTAACAAACCAACAAGCCAAGAAACCAACAAACCAACAAGCCAACAAGCCAACAAACCAACAAACCAACAAACCAAAAAACCAACAAACCATCAAACGAACAAAGCAACAAGCCAACAAACCAACAAACCAACAAACCAACAAGCCAACAAACCAACAAACCAACAAGCCAACAAGCCAACAAACCAACAAACCAACAAACCAACAAGCCAACAAACCAACAAACCAACAAGCCAACAAACCAACAAAACCAACAAACCAACAAACCAACAAGCCAACAAGCCAACAAACCAACAAACCAACAAGCCAACAAACCAACAAACCAACAAACCAACAAACCAACAAACCAACAAACCAACAAACCAACAAACCAACAAGCCAACAAGCCAACAAGCCAACAAACCAACAAACCAAAAAGCCAACAAACCAACAAACAAATAAACCAACAAACAAACAAGCCAACAAACCAACAAACCGACAAGACAACAAGCCAACAAACCAACAAACCAACAAACCAACAAGCCAACAAACCAACAAACCAACAAGCCAACAAACCAACAAACCAACAAACCAACAAACCAACAAACCAACAAGCCAACAAGCCAACAAACCAACAAACCAACAAGCCAACAACCCAACAAACCAACAAACCAACAAACCAACAAACCAACAAACCTACAAACCAACAAGCCAACAAGCCAACAAGCCAACAAACCAACAAGCCAACAAACCAACAAAGAAATAAACCAACAAACCAACAAACCAACAAACCAACAAACCAAAAAACCAAAAAATCAACAAACCAACAAACCAACAAGCCAACAAACCAACAAACCAACAAACCAACAAAAAAACAAACAAATAAACCAAAAAACCAATAAACCAACAAACCAACAAACCAACAAACCAACAAACCAACAAACCAAAAAACCAACAAACCAAGAAGCCAACAAACCAACAAACTAACAAACCAACAAGCCAACAAACCAACAAACCAACAAACCAAAAAACCAACAAACCAACAACCCAACAAACCAACAAACTAACAAACCAACAAGCCAACAAGCCAACAAACCAACAAACCAACAAGCCAACAAACCAACAAACCAACAAACTAACAAACCAACAAACCAACAAACGAACAAACCAACAAGCCAACAAGCCAACAAGCCAACAAACCAACAAGCCAACAAACCAACAAACAAATAAACCAACAAACCAACAAACCAACAAACCAACAAACCAACAAACCAAAAAACCAACAAACCAACAAACCAACAAGCCAACAAACCAACAAACCAACAAACCAACACGCCAACAAACCAACAAACAAATAAACCAACAAACCAACAAACCAACAAACCAACAAACCAACAAACCAAATAACCAACAAACCAGCAAGCCAACAAACCAACAAACTAACAAACCAACAAGCCAACAAACCAACAAACCAACAAACCAAAAAACCAACAAACCAACAAACCAACAAACAAATAAACCAACAAACCAAAAAACCAACAAACCAACAAACCAACAAACCAACAAGCCAACAAACCAACAAACCAACAAGCCAACAAACCAACAAACCAACAAACCAACAAACCAACAAACCAGCAAGCCAACAAGCCAACAAACCAACAAACCAACAAGCCAACAAACCAACAAACCAACAAACCAACAAACCAACAAACCAACAAGCCAACAAACCAACAAGCCAACAAACCAACAAACAAATAATTCAACAAACCAACAAACCAACAAACCAACAAACCAAAAAACCAACAAACCAACAAACCAACAAGCCAACGAACCAACAAACCAACAAACCAACAAACAAATAAACCAACAAACCAACAAACCAACAAACCAAAAAAACCAACAAACCAACAAGCCAACTAGCCAACAAACCAGCAAACTAACAAACCAACAAGCCAACAAACCAACAAACCAACAAACCAACAAACCAACAAACCAACAAACCAACAAACCAACAAGCCAACAAGCCAACAAACCAACAAACCAACAAGCCAACAACCCAACAAACCAACAAACCAACAAACCAACAAACCAACAAACCTACAAACCAACAAGCCAACAAGCCAACAAGCCAACAAACCAACAAGCCAACAAACCAACAAAGAAATAAACCAACAAACCAACAAACCAACAAACCAACAAACCAAAAAACCAAAAAATCAACAAACCAACAAACCAACAAGCCAACAAACCAACAAACCAACAAACCAACAAAAAAACAAACAAATAAACCAAAAAACCAATAAACCAACAAACCAACAAACCAACAAACCAACAAACCAACAAACCAAAAAACCAACAAACCAAGAAGCCAACAAACCAACAAACTAACAAACCAACAAGCCAACAAACCAACAAACCAACAAACCAAAAAACCAACAAACCAACAACCCAACAAACCAACAAACTAACAAACCAACAAGCCAACAAGCCAACAAACCAACAAACCAACAAGCCAACAAACCAACAAACCAACAAACTAACAAACCAACAAACCAACAAACGAACAAACCAACAAGCCAACAAGCCAACAAGCCAACAAACCAACAAGCCAACAAACCAACAAACAAATAAACCAACAAACCAACAAACCAACAAACCAACAAACCAACAAACCAAAAAACCAACAAACCAACAAACCAACAAGCCAACAAACCAACAAACCAACAAACCAACACGCCAACAAACCAACAAACAAATAAACCAACAAACCAACAAACCAACAAACCAAAAAACCAACAAACCAAATAACCAACAAACCAGCAAGCCAACAAACCAACAAACTAACAAACCAACAAGCCAACAAACCAACAAACCAACAAACCAAAAAACCAACAAACCAACAAACCAACAAACAAATAAACCAACAAACCAAAAAACCAACAAACCAACAAACCAACAAACCAACAAGCCAACAAACCAACAAACCAACAAGCCAACAAACCAACAAACCAACAAACCAACAAACCAACAAACCAGCAAGCCAACAAGCCAACAAACCAACAAACCAACAAGCCAACAAGCCAACAAACCAACAAACCAACAAACCAACAAACCAACAAACCAACAAGCCAACAAACCAACAAGCCAACAAACCAACAAACAAATAAACCAACAAACCAACAAACCAACAAACCAACAAACCAACAAACCAAAAAACCAACAAACCAACAAACCAACAAGCCAACGAACCAACAAACCAACAAACCAACAAACAAATAAACCAACAAACCAACAAACCAACAAACCAAAAAACCAACAAACCAACAAGCCAACTAGCCAACAAACCAACAAACTAACAAACCAACAAGCCAACAAATTAACAAACCAACAAACCAAAAAACCAACAAACCGACATACCAACAAACAAATAAACCAACAAACCAACAAACCAACAAACCAACAAACCAACAAACCAACAAACCAACAAACCAAAAAACCAACAAACCAACAAGCCAACAAGCCAACAAACCAACAAACTAACAAACCAACAAGCCAACAAACCAACAAACCAACAAGCCAACAAACCACCAAACCAACAAACCAAAAAACCCACAAACCAACAAACCATCAAACGAACAAAGCAACAAGCCAACAAGCCAACAAACCAACAAACCAACAAGCCAACAAACCAACAAACCAACAAGCCAACAAGCCAACAAACCAACAAACCAACAAACCAACAAGCCAACAAACCAACAAACCAACAAACCAACAAACCAATAAACCAACAAACCAACAAGCCAACAAACCAACAAACAAATAAACCCACAAACCCAAAAACCAAAAAACCAACAAACCAATAAACCAACAAACCAACAAACCAACAAACCAACAAACCAACAAGCCAACAAGCCAACAAGCCAACAAACCAACAAACCAACAAACCAACAAACAAATAAACCAACAAACAAACAAACCAACAAACCAACAAACCAAAAAACCAACAAACCAGCAAGCCAACTAGCCAACAAACCAACAAACTAAGAAACCAACAAGCTAACAAACCAACAAACCAACAAGCCAACAAACCAACAAACCAAGTAACCAAAAAGACAACAAACTAACAAACCAACAAGCCAACAAGCCAACAAACCAACAAACCAACAAACCAACAAACCAACAAGCCAACAAACCAACAAACCAACAAACCAACAAGCCAACAAACCAACAAACAAATAAACCAATAAACAAACAAACCAACAAACCAACAAACCAACAAACCAAAAAACCAACAAACCAGCAAGCCAACAAGCCAACAAACCAACAAACCAACAAACTAACAAACCAACAAGCCAACAAACCAACAAACCAACAAGCCAACAAGCCAACAAACCAACAAACCAACAAACCAAAAAACCAACAAATCAACAAACCATCAAACGAACAAAGCAACAAGCCAACAAGCCAACAAACAAACAAACCAACAAGCCAACAAACCAACAAACCAACAATCCAACAAGCCAACAAACCAACAAACCAACAAACCAACAAGCCAACAAACCAACAAACCAACAAGCCAACAATCCAACAAACCAACAAACCAACAAACCAACAAGCCAACAAGCCAACAAGCCAACAAACCAACAAACCAACAAGCCAACAAACCAACAAACCAACAAACCAACAAACCAACAAACCAACAAACCAACAAACCAACAAACCAACAAACCAACAAACCAACAAACCAACAAACCAACAAACCAACAAACCAACAAACCAACAAACCAACAAGCCAACAAAACAACAAACCAACAAACCAACAAACAAATAAACCAACAAACCAACAAGCCAACAAACCAACAAACCAACAAGCCAACAAGCCAACAAACCAACAAACCAACAAACCAATAAGCCAACAAACCAACAAACCAACAAACCAACAAACCAACAAACCAACAAGCCAACAAACCAACAAACCAACAAACCAATAAGCCAACAAACCAAGAAACCAACAAACCAACAAACCAACAAACCAACAAACCAACAAACCAACAAACCAACAAACAACAAACCAACAAGCTAACAAACCAACAAACCAACAAGCCAACAAGCCAACAAACCAACAAACCAAGAAGCCAACAAACCAACAAACCAACAAACCAACAAACCAACAAACCAACAAACCAACAACCAACAAACCAACAAGCCAACAAACCAACAAACCAACAAGCCAACAAACCAACAAACAAATAAACCCACAAACCAACAAACCAATAAGCCAACAAACCAAGAAACTAACAAACCAACGAACCAACAAATTAACAAGCCAACAAACCAACAAACCAACAAACCAATAAGCCAACAAACCAACAAACCAACAAACCAACAAACCAACAAACCAACAAACCAACAAACCAACAACCAACAAACCAACAAACCAACAAACCAACAAACCAACAAGCCAACAAGCCAACAAACCAACAAACCAACAAGCCAACAAACCAACAAACAAATAAACCAACAAACCAACAAACCAACAAACCAACAAACCAATAAACCAACAAACCAACAAGCCAACAAACCAACAAACAAATAAACCCACAAACCAAAAAACCAAAAAACCAACAAACCAATAAACTAACAAACCAACAAACCAACAAACCAACAAACCAACAAGCCAACAAACCAACAAACCAACAAACCAACAAACCAACAAACCAACAAACAAATAAACCAACCAACAAACAAACCAACAAACCAACAAACCAACAAACCAAAAAACCAACAAACCAGCAAGCCAACAAGCCAACAAACCAACAAACTAACAAACCAACAAGCTAACAAACCAACAAACCAACAAGCCAACAAACCAACAAACCAAGTAACCAAAAAGACAACAAACTAACAAACCAACAAGCCAACAAGCCAACAAACCAACAAACCAACAAACCAACAAACCAACAAGCCAACAAACCAACAAACCAACAAACCAACAAGCCAACAAACCAACAAACAAATAAACCAACAAACAAACAAACCAACAAACCAACAAACCAACAAACCAAAAAACCAACAAACCAGCAAGCCAACAAGCCAACAAACCAACAAACTAACAAACCAACAAGCCAACAAACCAACAAACCAACAAGCCAACAAGCCAACAAACCAACAAACCAACAAACCAAAAAACCAACAAACCAACAAACCATCAAACGAACAAAGCAACAAGCCAACAAGCCAACAAACAAACAAACCAACAAGCCAACAAACCAACAAACCAACAATCCAACAAGCCAAAAAACCAACAAACCAACAAACCAACAAGCCAACAAACCAACAAACCAACAAGCCAACAATCCAACAAACCAACAAACAAACAAACCAACAAGCCAACAAGCCAACAAGCCAACAAACCAACAAACCAACAAGCCAACAAACCAACAAACCAACAAACCAACAAACCAACAAACCAACAAACCAACAAACCAACAAACCAACAAACCAACAAACCAACAAACCAACAAACCAACAAGCCAACAAAACAACAATCTAACAAACCAACAAGCCAACAAACCAACAAACAAATAAACCAACAAACCAACAAGCCAACAAACCAACAAACCAACAAGCCAACAAGCCAACAAACCAACAAACCAACAAACCAATAAGCCAACAAACCAACAAACCAACAAACCAACAAACCAACAAACCAACAAGCCAACAAACCAACAAACCAACAAACCAACAAACCAATAAGCCAACAAACCAACAAACCAACAAACCAACAAACCAACAAGCCAACAAAACAACAAACTAACAAACCAACAAGCCAACAAACCAACAAACAAATAAACCAACAAACCAACAAGCCAACAACCCAACAACCCAACAAACCAACAAGCCAACAAGCCAACAAACCAACAAACCAACAAACCAACAAGCCAACAAACCAACAAACCAACAAACCAACAAACCAATAAGCCAACAAACCAACAAACCAACAAACCAACAAACCAACAAACCAACAAACCAACAAACCAACAAACAACAAACCAACAAGCCAACAAACCAACAAACCAACAAGCCAACAAGCCAACAAACCAACAAACCAACAAGCCAACAAACCAACAAACCAACAAACCAACAAGCCAACAAACCAACAAACCAACAAGCCAACAAACAAATAAACCCACAAACCAACAAACCAATAAGCCAACAAACCAAGAAACCAACAAACGAACGAACCAACAAATTAACAAGCCAACAAACCAACAAACCAACAACCAATAAGCCAACAACAAACCAACAAACCAACAAACCAACAAACCAACAAACCAACAAACCAACAACCAACAAACCAACAAGCCAACAAACCAACAAACCAACAAGCCAACAAGCCAACAAACCAACAAACCAACAAGCCAACAAACCAACAAACCAACAAACTAACAAGCCAACAAACCAACAAACAAATAAACCAACAAACCAACAAACCAACAAACCAACAAACCAAAAAACCAACAAACCAACAAGCCAACAAACCAACAAACTAACAAACCAACAAGCCAACAAACCAACAAACCAACAAACCAAAAAACCAACAAACCAACAAACCAACAAACAAATAAACCAACAAACCAAAAAACCAACAAACCAACAAACCAACAAACCAACAAGCCAACAAACCAACAAACCAACAAGCCAACAAACCAACAAACCAACAAACCAACAAGCCAACAAGCCAACAAACCAACAAACCAACAAACCAACAAACCAACAAACCAACAAACCAACAAGCCAACAAGCCAACAAGCCAACAAACCAAGAAGCCAACAAACCAACAAACAAATAAACCAACAAACCAACAAACCAACAAACCAACAAACCAACAAACCAACAAACCAAAAAACCAACAAACCAACAAACCAACAAGCCAACAAACCAACAAACCAACAAACCAACAAGCCAACAAACCAACAAACAAATAAACCAACAAACCAACAAACCAACAAACCAACAAACCAAAAAACCAACAAACCAACAAGCCAACAAACCAACAAACTAACAAAACAACAAGCCAACAAACCAACAAACCAACAAACCAAAAAATTAACAAACCAACAAACCAACAAACAAATAAACCAACAAACCAACAAACCAACAAAACAACAAACCTACAAACCAACAAACCAAAAAACCAACAAACCAACAAGCCAACAAGCCAACAAACCAACAAACTAACAAACCAACAAGCCAACAAACCAACAAACCAACAAGCCAACAAACCAACAAACCAACAAACCAAAAAACCCACAAACCAACAAACCATCAAAAGAACAAAGCAACAAGCCAACAAGCCAACAAACCAACAAACCAACAAGCCAACAAACCAACAAACCAAAAAGCCAACAAGCCAACAAACCAACAAACCAACAAACCAACAAGCCAACAAACCAACAAACCAACAAACCAACAAACCAACAAACCAACAAACCAACAAACCAATAAACCAACAAACCAACAAGCCAACAAACCAACAAACAAATAAACCCACAAACCAAAAAACCAAAAAACCAACAAGCCAACAAACCAACAAACCAAGTAACCAAAAAGACAACAAACTAACAAATCAACAAGCCAACAAGCCAACAAACCCACAAACCAACAAACCAACAAGCCAACATACCAACAAACAAATAAACCAACAAACCAACAAACCAACAAACCAACAAACCAACAAACCAAAAAACCAACAAACCAGCAAGCCAACAAGCCAACAAACCAACAAACTAACAAACCAACAAGCCAACAAACCAACAAACCAACAAGCCAACAAGTCAACAAACCAACAAACCAACAAACCAACAAACCAACAAACCATCAAACGAACAAAGCAACAAGCCAACAAGCCAACAAACGAACAAACCAACAAGCCAACAAACCAACAAACCAACAATCCAACAAGCCAACAAACCAACAAACCAACAAACAAACAAGCCAACAAACCAACAAACCAACAAGCCAACAATCCAACAAACCAACAAACCAACAAACCAACAAGCCAACAAGCCAACAAACCAACAAACCAACAAGCCAACAAACCAACAAACCAACAAACCAACAATACAACAAACCAACAAACCAACAAACCAACAAACCAACAAACCAACAAACCAACAAACCAACAAGCCAATAAAACAACAAACCAACAAACCAACAAGCCAACAAACCAACAAACAAATAAACCAACAAACCAACAAACCAACAAACCAACAAACCAACAACCAACAAACCAACAAGCCAACAAACCAACAAACCAACAAGCCAACAAACCAACAAACAAATAAACCCACAAACCAACAAACCAATAAGCCAACAAACCAAGAAACCAACAAACCAACAAACCAACAAACCAACAAGCCAACAAACCAACAAACCAACAAACCAATAAGCCAATAAACCAACAAACCAACAAACCAACAAACCAACAAACCAACAAACCAACAAACCAACAACCAACAAACCAACAAGCCAACAAACCAACAAACCAACAAGCCAACAAGCCAACAAACCAACAAACCAACAAGGAAACAAACCAACAAACCAACAAACCAACAAACCAACAAACCAACAAACCAACAAACCAACAACAAACAAACCGACAAGCCAACAAACCAACAAACCAACAAGCCAACAAACCAACAAACAAATAAACCAACAAACCATTAAACCAACAAACCAACAAACCAACAAACCAACAAACCAACAAGCCAACAAAACAACAAACCAACAAACCAACAAGCCAACAAACCAACAAACAAATAAACCAACAAACCAGCAAGCCAACAAACCAACAAACCAACAAGCCAACAAGCCAACAAACTAACAAACCAACAAACGAATAAGCCAACAAACCAACAAACCAACAAACCAACAAACCAAAAAACCAACAAACCAACAAACCAACAAACCAACAAACCAACACGCCAACAAACCAACAAACAAATAAACCAACAAACCAACAAACCAACAAACCAACAAACCAAATAACCAACAAACCAGCAAGCCAACAAACCAACAAACTAACAAACCAACAAGCCAACAAACCAACAAACCAACAAACCAAAAAACCAATAAACCAACAAACCAACAAACAAATACACCAACAAACCAAAAAACCAACAAACCAACAAACCAACAAACCAACAAGCCAACAAACCAACAAACCAACAAGCCAACAAACCAACAAACCAACAAACCAACAAACCAACAAACCAGCAAGCCAACAAGCCAACAAACCAACGAACCAACAAGCCAACAAACCAACAAACCAACAAACCAACAAACCAACAAACCAACAAACCAACAAACCAACAAGCCAACAAGCCAACAAGCCAACAAACCAACAAGCCAACAAACCAACAAACAAATAAACCAACAAACCAACAAACCAACAAACCAACAAACCAAAAAACCAACAAACCAACAAACCAACAAGCCAACGAACCAACAAACCAACAAACCAACAAACAAATAAACCAACAAACCAACAAACCAACAAACCAAAAAACCAACAAACCAACAAGCCAACTAGCCAACAAACCAACAAACTAACAAACCAACAAGCCAACAAACCAACAAACCAACAAACCAAAAAACCAACAAACCGACATACCAACAAACAAATAAACCAACAAACCAACAAACCAACAAACCAACAAACCAACAAACCAACAAACCAACAAACCAAAAAACCAACAAACCAACAAGCCAACAAGCCAACAAACCATAAAACTAACAAACCAACAAGCCAACAAACCAACAAACCAACAAGCCAACAAACCAACAAACCAACAAACCAAATAACCCACAAACCAACAAACCATCAAACGAACAAAGCAACAAGCCAACAAGCCAACAAACCAACAAACCAACAAGCCAACAAACCAACAAACCAACAAGCCAACAAGCCAACAAACCAACAAACCAACAAACCAACAAGCCAACAAACCAACAAACCAACAAACCAACAAACCAATAAACCAACAAACCAACAAGCCAACAAACCAACAAACAAATAAACCCACAAACCAAAAAACCAAAAAACCAACAAACCAATAAACCAACAAACCAACAAACCAACAAACCAACAAACCAACAAGCCAACAAGCCAACAAGCCAACAAACCAACAAACCAACAAACCAACAAACAAATAAACCAACAAACAAACAAACCAACAAACCAACAAACCAACAAACCAAAAAACCAACAAACCAGCAAGCCAACAAGCCAACAAACCAACAAACTAACAAACCAACAAGCTAACAAACCAACAAACCAACAAGCCAACAAACCAACAAACCAAGTAACCAAAAAGACAACAAACTAACAAACCAACAAGCCAACAAGCCAACAAACCAACAAACCAACAAACCAACAAACCAACAAGCCAACAAACCAACAAACCAACAAACCAACAAGCCAACAAACCAACAAACAAATAAACCAATAAACAAACAAACCAACAAACAAACAAACCAACAAACCAAAAAACCAACAAACCAGCAAGCCAACAAGCCAACAAACCAACAAACCAACAAACTAACAAACCAACAAGCCAACAAACCAACAAACCAACAAGCCAACAAGCCAACAAACCAACAAACCAACAAACCAAAAAACCAACAAACCAACAAACCATCAAACGAACAAAGCAACAAGCCAACAAGCCAACAAACAAACAAACCAACAAGCCAACAAACCAACAAACCAACAATCCAACAAGCCAACAAATCAACAAACCAACAAACCAACAAGCCAACAAACCAACAAACCAACAAGCCAACAATCCAAAAAACCAACAAACCAACAAACCAACAAGCCAACAAGCCAACAAGCCAACAAACCAACAAACCAACAAGCCAACAAACCAACAAACCAACAAACCAACAAACCAACAAACCAACAAACCAACAAACCAACAAACCAACAAACCAACAAACCAACAAACCAACAAACCAACAAACCAACAAGCCAACAAAACAACAAACCAACAAACCAACAAGCCAACAAACCAACAAACAAATAAACCAACAAACCAACAAGCCAACAAACCAACAAACCAACAAGCCAACAAGCCAACAAACCAACAAACCAACAAACCAACAAACCAACAAACAACAAACCAACAAGCTAACAAACCAACAAACCAACAAGCCAACAAGCCAACAAACCAACAAACCAACAAGCCAACAAACCAACAAACCAACAAACCAACAAACCAACAAACCAACAAACCAACAAACCAACAAACCAACAAACCAACAAACCAACAACCAACAAACCAACAAGCCAACAAACCAACAAACCAACAAGCCAACAAACCAACAAACAAATAAACCCACAAACCAACAAACCAATAAGCCAACAAACCAAGAAACTAACAAACCAACGAACCAACAAATTAACAAGCCAACAAACCAACAAACCAACAAACCAATAAGCCAACAAACCAACAAACCAACAAACCAACAAACCAACAAACCAACAAACCAACAAACCAACAAACCAACAAACCAACAACCAACAAACCAACAAGCCAACAAACCAACAAACCAACAAGCCAACAAGCCAACAAACCAACAAACCAACAAGCCAACAAACCAACAAACAAATAAACCAACAAACCAACAAACCAACAAACCAACAAACCAATAAACCAACAAACCAACAAGCCAACAAACCAACAAACCAACAAACCAACAAACCAACAAGCCAACAAGCCAACAAACCAACAAACCAACAAGCCAACAAACCAACAAACCAACAAACCAACAAACCAACAAACCAACAAACCAACAAACCAACAAACCAACAAACCAACAAACCAACAAGCCAACAAAACAACAAACCAACAAACCAACAAGCCAACAAACCAACAAACAAATAAACCAACAAACCAACAAACCAACAAACCAACAAACCAACAAACCAACAACCAACAAACCAACAAGCCAACAAACCAACAAACCAACAAGCCAACAAACCAACAAACAAATAAACCCACAAACCAACAAACCAATAAGCCAACAAACCAAGAAACCAACAAACCAACAAACCAACAAACCAACAAGCCAACAAACCAACAAACCAACAAACCAATAAGCCAATAAACCAACAAACCAACAAACCAACAAACCAACAAACCAACAAACCAACAAACCAACAACCAACAAACCAACAAGCCAACAAACCAACAAACCAACAAGCCAACAAGCCAACAAGCCAACAAACCAACAAACCAACAAGGAAACAAACCAACAAACCAACAAACCAACAAACCAACAAACCAACAAACCAACAAACCAACAAACCAACAAACCAACAACAAACAAACCGACAAGCCAACAAACCAACAAACCAACAAGCCAACAAACCAACAAACAAATAAACCAACAAACCAACAAACCAACAAACCAACAAGCCAACAAAACAACAAACCAACAAACCAACAAGCCAACAAACCAACAAACAAATAAACCAACAAACCAACAAGCCAACAAACCAACAAACCAACAAGCCAACAAAACAACAAACCAACAAACCAACAAGCCAAAAAACCAACAAACAAATAAACCAACAAACCAACAAACCAACAAACCAACAAACCAACAACCAACAAACCAACAAGCCAACAAACCAACAAACCAACAAACCAACAAACCAACAAACAAATAAACCCACAAACCAACAAACCAATAAGCCAACAAACCAAGAAACCAACAAACCAACAAACCAACAAACCAACAAGCCAACAAACCAACAAACCAACAAACCAATAAGCCAATAAACCAACAAACCAACAAACCAACAAACCAACAAACCAACAAACCAACAAACCAACAACCAACAAACCAACAAGCCAACAAACCAACAAACCAACAAGCCAACAAGCCAACAAGCCAACAAACCAACAAACCAACAAGGAAACAAACCAACAAACCAACAAACCAACAAACCAACAAACCAACAAACCAACAAACCAACAAACCAACAACAAACAAACCGACAAGCCAACAAACCAACAAACCAACAAGCCAACAAACCAACAAACAAATAAACCAACAAACCAACAAACCAACAAACCAACAAGCCAACAAAACAACAAACCAACAAACCAACAAGCCAACAAACCAACAAACAAATAAACCAACAAACCAACAAGCCAACAAACCAACAAACCAACAAGCCAATAAGCCAACAAACTAACAAACCAACAAACGAATAAGCCAACAAACCAACAAACCAACAAACCAACAAACCAAAAAACCAACAAACCAACAAACCAACAAACCAACAAACCAACACGCCAACAAACCAACAAACAAATAAACCAACAAACCAACAAACCAACAAACCAACAAACCAAATAACCAACAAACCAGCAAGCCAACAAACCAACAAACTAACAAACCAACAAGCCAACAAACCAACAAACCAACAAACCAAAAAACCAATAAACCAACAAACCAACAAACAAATAAACCAACAAACCAAAAAACCAACAAACCAACAAACCAACAAACCAACAAGCCAACAAACCAACAAACCAACAAGCCAACAAACCAACAAACCAACAAACCAACAAACCAACAAACCAGCAAGCCAACAAGCCAACAAACCAACAAACCAACAAGACAACAAACCAACAAACCAACAAACCAACAAACCAACAAACCAACAAACCAACAAACCAACAAGCCAACAAGCCAACAAGCCAACAAACCAACAAGCCAACAAACAAATAAACCAACAAACCAACAAACCAACAAACCAACAAACCAAAAAACCAACAAACCAACAAACCAACAAGCCAACGAACCAACAAACCAACAAACCAACAAACAAATAAACCAACAAACCAACAAACCAACAAACCAAAAAACCAACAAACCAACAAGCCAACTAGCCAACAAACCAACAAACTAACAAACCAACAAGCCAACAAACCAACAAACCAACAAACCAAAAAACCAACAAACCGACATACCAACAAACAAATAAACCAACAAACCAACAAACCAACAAACCAACAAACCAACAAACCAACAAACCAACAAACCAAAAAACCAACAAACCAACAAGCCAACAAGCCAATAAACCAACAAACTAACAAACCAACAAGCCAACAAACCAACAAACCAACAAGCCAACAAACCAACAAACCAACAAACCAACAAGCCAACAAACCAACAAACCAACAAGCCAACAAGCCAACAAACCAACAAACCAACAAACCAACAAGCCAACAAACCAACAAACCAACAAACCAACAAACCAATAAACCAACAAACCAACAAGCCAACAAACCAACAAACCAACAAACCAACAAACCAACAAACCAATAAACCAACAAACCAACAAGCCAACAAACCAACAAACAAATAAACCCACAAACCAAAAAACCAAAAAACCAACAAACCAATAAACCAACAAACCAACAAACCAACAAACCAACAAACCAACAAGCCAACAAGCCAACAAGCCAACAAACCAACAAACCAACAAACCAACAAACAAATAAACCAACAAACAAACAAACCAACAAACCAACAAACCAACAAACCAAAAAACCAACAAACCAGCAAGCCAATAAGCCAACAAACCAACAAACTAACAAACCAACAAGCTAACAAACCAACAAACCAACAAGCCAACAAACCAACAAACCAAGTAACCAAAAAGACAGCAAACTAACAAACCAACAAGCCAACAAGCCAACAAACCAACAAACCAACAAACCAACAAACCAACAAGCCAACAAACCAACAAACCAACAAACCAACAAGCCAACAAACCAACAAACAAATAAACCAATAAACAAACAAACCAACAAACCAACAAACCAACAAACCAAAAAACCAACAAACCAGCAAGCCAACAAGCCAACAAACCAACAAACCAACAAACTAACAAACCAACAAGCCAACAAACCAACAAACCAACAAGCCAACAAGCCAACAAACCAACAAACCAACAAACCAAAAAACCAACAAACCAACAAACCATCAAACGAACAAAGCAACAAGCCAACAAGCCAACAAACAAACAAACCAACAAGCCAACAAACCAACAAACCAACAATCCAACAAGCCAACAAACCAACAAACCAACAAACCAACAAGCCAACAAACCAACAAACCAACAAGCCAACAATCCAACAAACCAACAAACCAACAAACCAACAAGCCAACAAGCCAACAAGCCAACAAACCAACAAACCAACAAGCCAACAAACCAACAAACCAACAAACCAACAAACCAACAAACCAACAAACCAACAAACCAACAAACCAACAAACCAACAAACCAACAAACCAACAAACCAACAAACCAACAAACCAACAAGCCAACAAAACAACAAACCAACAAACCAACAAGCCAACAAACCAACAAACAAATAAACCAACAAACCAACAAGCCAACAAACCAACAAACCAACAAGCCAACAAGCCAACAAACCAACAAACCAACAAACCAACAAACCAACAAACAACAAACCAACAAGCTAACAAACCAACAAACCAACAAGCCAACAAGCCAACAAACCAACAAACCAACAAGCCAACAAACCAACAAACCAACAAACCAACAAACCAACAAACCAACAAACCAACAAACCAACAAACCAACAAACCAACAACCAACAAACCAACAAGCCAACAAACCAACAAACCAACAAGCCAACAAACCAACAAACAAATAAACCCACAAACCAACAAACCAATAAGCCAACAAACCAAGAAACTAACAAACCAACGAACCAACAAATTAACAAGCCAACAAACCAACAAACCAACAAACCAATAAGCCAACAAACCAACAAACCAACAAACCAACAAACCAACAAACCAACAAACCAACAAACCAACAACCAACAAACCAACAAGCCAACAAACCAACAAACCAACAAGCCAACAAGCCAACAAACCAACAAACCAACAAGCCAACAAACCAACAAACAAATAAACCAACAAACCAACAAACCAACAAACCAACAAACCAATAAACCAACAAACCAACAAGCCAACAAACCAACAAACAAATAAACCCACAAACAAAAAAACCAAAAAACCAACAAACCAATAAACCAACAAACCAACAAACCAACAAACCAACAAACCAACAAGCCAACAAACCAACAAACCAACAAACCAACAAACCAACAAACAAATAAACCAACAAACAAACAAACCAACAAACCAACAAACCAACAAACCAAACAACCAACAAACCAGCAAGCCAACAAGCCAACAAACCAACAAACTAACAAACCAACAAGCTAACAAACCAACAAACCAACAACCCAACAAACCAACAAACCAAGTAACCAAAAAGACAACAAACTAACAAACCAACAAGCCAACAAGCCAACAAACCAACAAACCAACAAACCAACAAACCAACAAGCCAACAAACCAACAAACCAACAAACCAACAAGCCAACAAACCAACAAACAAATAAACCAACAAACAAACAAACCAACAAACCAACAAACCAACAAACCAAAAAACCAACAAACCAGCAAGCCAACAAGCCAACAAACCAACAAACTAACAAACCAACAAGCCAACAAACCAACAAACCAACAAGCCAACAAGCCAACAAACCAACAAACCAACAAACCAAAAAACCAACAAACCAACAAACCATCAAACGAACAAAGCAACAAGCCAACAAGCCAACAAACAAACAAACCAACAAGCCAACAAACCAACAAACTAACAATCCAACAAGCCAACAAACCAACAAACCAACAAACCAACAAGCCAACAAACCAACAAACCAACAAGCCAACAATCCAACAAACCAACAAACAAACAAACCAACAAGCCAACAAGCCAACAAGCCAACAAACCAACAAACCAACAAGCCAACAAACCAACAAACCAACAAACCAACAAACCAACAAACCAACAAACCAACAAACCAACAAACCAACAAACCAACAAACCAACAAACCAACAAGCCAACAAAACAACAAACTAACAAACCAACAAGCCAACAAACCAACAAACAAATAAACCAACAAACCAACAAGCCAACAAACCAACAAACCAACAAGCCAACAAGCCAACAAACCAACAAACCAACAAACCAATAAGCCAACAAACCAACAAACCAACAAACCAACAAACCAACAAACCAACAAGCCAACAAACCAACAAACCAACAAACCAACAAACCAATAAGCCAACAAACCAACAAACCAACAAACCAACAAACCAACAAGCCAACAAAACAACAAACTAACAAACAAACAAGCCAACAAACCAACAAACAAATAAACCAACAAACCAACAAGCCAACAACCCAACAACCCAACAAACCAACAAACAACAAACCAACAAGCCAACAAACCAACAAACCAACAAGCCAACAAGCCAACAAACCAACAAACCAACAAGCCAACAAACCAACAAACCAACAAACCAACAAGCCAACAAACCAACAAACCAACAAGCCAACAAACCAACAAACAAATAAACCAGCAAACCAACAAACCAATAAGCCAATAAACCAAGAAACCAACAAACGAACGAACCAACAAATTAACAAGCCAACAAACCAACAAACCAACAACCAATAAGCCAACAAC
The DNA here is from genome assembly GCA_958298945.1 of Atherix ibis. Lineage (NCBI taxonomy): Eukaryota > Metazoa > Arthropoda > Insecta > Diptera > Athericidae > Atherix > Atherix ibis. Next base: position 65,455,473 of record OY282608.1, on the reverse strand, counting down.
AAACCAACAAACCAACAAACCAACAAACCAACAAACCAACAAACCAACAACCAACAAACAAATAAACCAACAAACCAACAAACCAACAAACCAACAAACCAAAAAACCAACAAACCAACAAGCCAACAAACCAACAAACTAACAAACCAACAAGCCAACAAACCAACAAACCAACAAACCAAAAAACCAACAAACCAACAAACCAACAAACAAATAAACCAACAAACCAAAAAACCAACAAACCAACAAACCAACAAACCAACAAGCCAACAAACCAACAAACCAACAAGCCAACAAACCAACAAACCAACAAACCAACAAGCCAACAAGCCAACAAACCAACAAACCAACAAACCAACAAACCAACAAACCAACAAACCAACAAACCAACAAGCCAACAAGCCAACAAGCCAACAAACCAAGAAGCCAACAAACCAACAAACAAATAAACCAACAAACCAACAAACCAACAAACCAACAAACCAACAAACCAAAAAACCAACAAACCAACAAACCAACAAGCCAACAAACCAACAAACCAACAAACCAACAAGCCAACAAACCAACAAACAAATAAACCAACAAACCAACAAACCAACAAACCAACAAACCAACAAACCAACAAACCAACAAACCAACAAACCAACAAACCAACAAACCAACAAACCAACAAACCAACAAACCAACAAACAACAAACCAACAAGCTAACAAACCAACAAACCAACAAGCCAACAAGCCAACAAACCAACAAACCAACAAGCCAACAAACCAACAAACCAACAAACCAACAAACCAACAAACCAACAAACCAACAAACCAACAACCAACAAACCAACAAGCCAACAAACCAACAAACCAACAAGCCAACAAACCAACAAACAAATAAACCCACAAACCAACAAACCAATAAGCCAACAAACCAAGAAACTAACAAACCAACGAACCAACAAATTAACAAGCCAACAAACCAACAAACCAACAAACCAATAAGCCAACAAACCAACAAACCAACAAACCAACAAGCCAACAAACCAACAAACCAACAAACCAACAAACCAACAAACCAACAAACCAACAAACCAACAACCAACAAACCAACAAGCCAACAAACCAACAAACCAACAAGCCAACAAACCAACAAACAAATAAACCCACAAACCAACAAACCAATAAGCCAACAAACCAAGAAACTAACAAACCAACGAACCAACAAATTAACAAGCCAACAAACCAACAAACCAACAAACCAACAAGCCAACAAGCCAACAAACCAACAAACCAACAAGCCAACAAACCAACAAACAAATAAACCAACAAACCAACAAACCAACAAACCAACAAACCAATAAACCAACAAACCAACAAGCCAACAAACCAACAAACAAATAAACCCACAAACAAAAAAACCAAAAAACCAACAAACCAATAAACCAACAAACCAACAAACCAACAAACCAACAAACCAACAAGCCAACAAACCAACAAACCAACAAACCAACAAACCAACAAACCAACAAACAAATAAACCAACAAACAAACAAACCAACAAACCAACAAACCAACAAACCAAACAACCAACAAACCAGCAAGCCAACAAGCCAACAAACCAACAAACTAACAAACCAACAAGCTAACAAACCAACAAACCAACAACCCAACAAACCAACAAACCAAGTAACAAAAAAGACAACAAACTAACAAACCAACAAGCCAACAAGCCAACAAACCAACAAACCAACAAACCAACAAACCAACAAGCCAACAAACCAACAAACCAACAAGCCAACAAACCAACAAACAAATAAACCAACAAACAAACAAACCAACAAACCAACAAACCAACAAACCAAAAAACCAACTAACCAGCAAGCCAACAAGCCAACAAACCAACAAACTAACAAACCAACAAGCCAACAAACCAACAAACCAACAAGCCAACAAGCCAACAAACCAACAAACCAACAAACCAAAAAACCAACAAACCAACAAACCATCAAACGAACAAAGCAACAAGCCAACAAGCCAACAAACAAACAAACCAACAAGCCAACAAACCAACAAACCAACAATCCAACAAGCCAACAAACCAACAAACCAACAAACCAACAAGCCAACAAACCAACAAACCAACAAGCCAACAATCCAACAAACCAACAAACAAACAAACCAACAAGCCAACAAGCCAACAAGCCAACAAACCAACAAACCAACAAGCCAACAAACCAACAAACCAACAAACCAACAAACCAACAAACCAACAAACCAACAAACCAACAAACCAACAAACCAACAAACCAACAAACCAACAAGCCAACAAAACAACAAACTAACAAACCAACAAGCCAACAAACCAACAAACCAACAAGCCAACAAACCAACAAACCAACAAGCCAACAAACCAACAAACCAACAAACCAACAAGCCAACAAGCCAACAAACCAACAAACCAACAAACCAACAAACCAACAAACCAACAAACCAACAAACCAACAAGCCAACAAGCCAACAAGCCAACAAACCAAGAAGCTGACAAACCAACAAACAAATAAACCAACAAACCAACAAACCAACAAACCAACAAACCAACAAACCAAAAAACCAACAAACCAACAAACCAACAAGCCAACAAACCAACAAACCAACAAACCAACAAGCCAACAAACCAACAAACAAATAAACCAACAAACCAACAAACCAACAAACCAACAAACCAACAAACCAACAAACCAACAAACCAACAAACCAACAAACCAACAAACCAACAAACAACAAACCAACAAGCTAACAAACCAACAAACCAACAAGCCAACAAGCCAACAAACCAACAAACCAACAAGCCAACAAACCAACAAACCAACAAACCAACAAACCAACAAACCAACAAACCAACAAACCAACAACCAACAAACCAACAAGCCAACAAACCAACAAACCAACAAGCCAACAAACCAACAAACAAATAAACCCACAAACCAACAAACCAATAAGCCAACAAACCAAGAAACTAACAAACCAACGAACCAACAAATTAACAAGCCAACAAACCAACAAACCAACAAACCAATAAGCCAACAAACCAACAAACCAACAAACCAACAAGCCAACAAACCAACAAACCAACAAACCAACAAACCAACAAACCAACAAACCAACAAACCAACAACCAACAAACCAACAAGCCAACAAACCAACAAACCAACAAGCCAACAAACCAACAAACAAATAAACCCACAAACCAACAAACCAATAAGCCAACAAACCAAGAAACTAACAAACCAACGAACCAACAAATTAACAAGCCAACAAACCAACAAACCAACAAACCAACAAGCCAACAAGCCAACAAACCAACAAACCAACAAGCCAACAAACCAACAAACAAATAAACCAACAAACCAACAAACCAACAAACCAACAAACCAATAAACCAACAAACCAACAAGCCAACAAACCAACAAACAAATAAACCCACAAACAAAAAAACCAAAAAACCAACAAACCAATAAACCAACAAACCAACAAACCAACAAACCAACAAACCAACAAGCCAACAAACCAACAAACCAACAAACCAACAAACCAACAAACCAACAAACAAATAAACCAACAAACAAACAAACCAACAAACCAACAAACCAACAAACCAAACAACCAACAAACCAGCAAGCCAACAAGCCAACAAACCAACAAACTAACAAACCAACAAGCTAACAAACCAACAAACCAACAACCCAACAAACCAACAAACCAAGTAACAAAAAAGACAACAAACTAACAAACCAACAAGCCAACAAGCCAACAAACCAACAAACCAACAAACCAACAAACCAACAAGCCAACAAACCAACAAACCAACAAGCCAACAAACCAACAAACAAATAAACCAACAAACAAACAAACCAACAAACCAACAAACCAACAAACCAAAAAACCAACTAACCAGCAAGCCAACAAGCCAACAAACCAACAAACTAACAAACCAACAAGCCAACAAACCAACAAACCAACAAGCCAACAAGCCAACAAACCAACAAACCAACAAACCAAAAAACCAACAAACCAACAAACCATCAAACGAACAAAGCAACAAGCCAACAAGCCAACAAACAAACAAACCAACAAGCCAACAAACCAACAAACCAACAATCCAACAAGCCAACAAACCAACAAACCAACAAACCAACAAGCCAACAAACCAACAAACCAACAAGCCAACAATCCAACAAACCAACAAACAAACAAACCAACAAGCCAACAAGCCAACAAGCCAACAAACCAACAAACCAACAAGCCAACAAACCAACAAACCAACAAACCAACAAACCAACAAACCAACAAACCAACAAACCAACAAACCAACAAACCAACAAACCAACAAACCAACAAGCCAACAAAACAACAAACTAACAAACCAACAAGCCAACAAACCAACAAACAAATAAACCAACAAACCAACAAGCCAACAAACCAACAAACCAACAAGCCAACAAGCCAACAAACCAACAAACCAACAAACCAATAAGCCAACAAACCAACAAACCAACAAACCAACAAACCAACAAACCAACAAGCCAACAAACCAACAAACCAACAAACCAACAAACCAATAAACCAACAAACCAACAAACCAACAAACCAACAAACCAACAAGCCAACAAAACAACAAACTAACAAACCAACAAGCCAACAAACCAACAAACAAATAAACCAACAAACCAACAAGCCAACAACCCAACAACCCAACAAACCAACAAACAACAAACCAACAAGCCAACAAACCAACAAACCAACAAGCCAACAAGCCAACAAACCAACAAACCAACAAGCCAACAAACCAACAAACCAACAAACCAACAAGCCAACAAACCAACAAGCCAACAAACCAACAAACAAATAAACCCACAAACCAACAAACCAATAAGCCAACAAACCAAGAAACCAACAAACGAACGAACCAACAAATTAACAAGCCAACAAACCAACAAACCAACAACCAATAAGCCAACAACAAACCAACAAACCAACAAACCAACAAACCAACAAACCAACAAACCAACAACCAACAAACCAACAAGCCAACAAACCAACAAACCAACAAGCCAACAAGCCAACAAACCAACAAACCAACAAGCCAACAAACCAACAAACCAACAAACCAACAAGCCAACAAACCAACAAACAAATAAACCAACAAACCAACAAACCAACAAACCAACAAACCAAAAAACCAACAAACCAACAAGCCAACAAACCAACAAGCCAACAAACCAACAAACCAACAAACCAAAAAACCAACAAACCAACAAACCAACAAACAAATAAACCAACAAACCAAAAAACCAACAAACCAACAAACCAACAAACCAACAAGCCAACAAACCAACAAACCAACAAGCCAACAAACCAACAAACCAACAAACCAACAAGCCAACAAGCCAACAAACCAACAAACCAACAAACCAACAAACCAACAAACCAACAAACCAACAAGCCAACAAGCCAAGAAGCCAACAAACCAAGAAGCCAACAAACCAACAAACAAATAAACCAACAAACCAACAAACCAACAAACCAACAAACCAACAAACCAAAAAACCAACAAACCAACAAACCAACAAGCCAACAAACCAACAAACCAACAAAACAACAAGCCAACAAACCAACAAACAAATAAACCAACAAACCAACAAACCAACAAACCAACAAACCAACAAACCAACAAACCAACAAACCAACAAACCAACAAACCAACAAACCAACAAACAACAAACCAACAAGCTAACAAACCAACAAGCCAACAAGCCAACAAACCAACAAACCAACAAGCCAACAAACCAACAAACCAACAAACCAACAAACCAACAAACCAACAAACCAACAAACAACAAACCAACAAGCCAACAAACCAACAAACCAACAAGCCAACAAACCAACAAACAAATAAACCCACAAACCAACAAACCAATAAGCCAACAAACCAAGAAACTAACAAACCAACGAACCAACAAATTAACAAGCCAACAAACCAACAAACCAACAAACCAATAAGCCAACAAACTAACAAACCAACAAACCAACAAACCAACAAACCAACAAACCAACAAACCAACAACCAACAAACCAACAAGCCAACAAACCAACAAACCAACAAGCCAACAAGCCAACAAACCAACCAACCAACAAGCCAACAAACCAACAACCAACAAACCAACAAGCCAACAAACCAACAAACCAACAAGCCAACAAACCAACAAACAAATAAACCCACAAACCAACAAACCAATAAGCCAACAAACCAAGAAACTAACAAACCAACGAACCAACAAATTAACAAGCCAACAAACCAACAAACCAACAAACCAATAAGCCAACAAACCAACAAACCAACAAACCAACAAACCAACAAACCAACAAACCAACAAACCAACAAACCAACAACTAACAAACCAACAAGCCAACAAACCAACAAACCAACAAGCCAACAAGCCAACAAACCAACAAACCAACAAGCCAACAAACCAACAAACAAATAAACCAACAAACCAACAAACCAACAAACCAATAAACCAACAAACCAACAAGCCAACAAACCAACAAACAAATAAACCCACAAACAAAAAAACCAAAAAACCAACAAACCAATAAACCAACAAACCAACAAACCAACAAACCAACAAACCAACAAGCCAACAAACCAACAAACCAACAAACCAACAAACCAACAAACAAATAAACCAACAAACAAACAAACCAACAAACCAACAAACCAACAAACCAAAAAACCAACAAACCAGCAAGCCAACAAGCCAACAAACCAACAAACTAACAAACCAACAAGCTAACAAACCAACAAACCAACAAGCCAACAAACCAACAAACCAAGTAACCAAAAAGACAACAAACTAACAAACCAACAAGCCAACAAGCCAACAAACCAACAAACCAACAAACCAACAAACCAACAAGCCAACAAACCAACAAACCAACAAACCAACAAGCCAACAAACCAACAAACAAATAAACCAACAAACAAACAAACCAACAAACCAACAAACCAACAAACCAAAAAACCAACAAACCAGCAAGCCAACAAGCCAACAAACCAACAAACTAACAAACCAACAAGCCAACAAACCAACAAACCAACAAGCCAACAAGCCAACAAACCAACAAACCAACAAACCAAAAAACCAACAAACCAACAAACCATCAAACGAACAAAGCAACAAGCCAACAAGCCAACAAACAAACAAACCAACAAGCCAACAAACCAACAAACCAACAATCCAACAAGCCAACAAACCAACAAACCAACAAACCAACAAGCCAACAAACCAACAAACCAACAAGCCAACAATCCAACAAACCAACAAACAAACAAACCAACAAGCCAACAAGCCAACAAGCCAACAAACCAACAAACCAACAAACCAACAAACCAACAAACCAACAAACCAACAAACCAACAAACCAACAAACCAACAAACCAACAAACCAACAAACCAACAAACCAACAAACCAACAAGCCAACAAAACAACAAACTAACAAACCAACAAGCCAACAAACCAACAAACAAATAAACCAACAAACCAACAAGCCAACAAACCAACAAACCAACAAGCCAACAAGCCAACAAACCAACAAACCAACAAACCAATAAGCCAACAAACCAACAAACCAACAAACCAACAAACCAACAAACCAACAAGCCAACAAACCAACAAACCAACAAACCAACAAACCAATAAGCCAACAAACCAACAAACCAACAAACCAACAAACCAACAAGCCAACAAAACAACAAACTAACAAACCAACAAGCCAACAAACCAACAAACAAATAAACCAACAAACCAACAAGCCAACAACCCAACAACCCAACAAACCAACAAGCCAACAAGCCAACAAACCAACAAACCAACAAACCAATAAGCCAACAAACCAACAAACCAACAAACCAACAAACCAACAAACCAACAAGCCAACAAACCAACAAACCAACAAACCAACAAACCAATAAGCCAACAAACCAACAAACCAACAAACCAACAAACCAACAAACCAACAAACCAACAAACCAACAAACCAACAAACAACAAACCAACAAGCCAACAAACCAACAAACCAACAAGCCAACAAGCCAACAAGCCAACAAACCAACAAACCAACAAGCCAACAAACCAACAAACCAACAAACCAACAAGCCAACAAACCAACAAACCAACAAGCCAACAAACCAACAAACAAATAAACCCACAAACCAACAAACCAATAAGCCAACAAACCAAGAAACCAACAAACGAACGAACCAACAAATTAACAAGCCAACAAACCAACAAACCAACAACCAATAAGCCAACAACAAACCAACAAACCAACAAACCAACAGACCAACAAACCAACAAACCAACAACCAACAAACCAACAAGCCAACAACCCAACAAACCAACAAGCCAACAAGCCAACAAACCAACAAACCAACAAGCCAACAAACCAACAAACCAACAAACCAACAAGCCAACAAACCAACAAACAAATAAACCAACAAACCAACAAACCAACAAACCAACAAACCAAAAAACCAACAAACGAACAAGCCAACAAACCAACAAACTAACAAACCAACAAGCCAACAAACCAACAAACCAACAAACCAAAAAACCAACAAACCAACAAACCAACAAACAAATAAACCAACAAACCAAAAAACCAACAAACCAACAAACCAACAAACCGACAAGCCAACAAACCAACAAACCAACAAGCCAACAAACCAACAAACCAACAAACCAACAAGCCAACAAGCCAACAAACCAACAAACCAACAAACCAACAAACCAACAAACCAACAAACCAACAAGCCAACAAGCCAACAAGCCAACAAACCAAGAAGCCAACAAACCAACAAACAAATAAACCAACAAACCAACAAACCAACAAACCAACAAACCAATAAACCAAAAAACCAACAAACCAACAAACCAACAAGCCAACAAACCAACAAACCAACAAACCAACAAACCAAAAAACCAACTGACCAACAAGCCAACAAACCAACAAACTAACAAAACAACAAGCCAACAAACCAACAAACCAACAAACCAAAAAATCAACAAACCAACAAACCAACAAACAAATAAACCAACAAACCAACAAACCAACAAACCAACAAACCTACAAACCAACAAACCAAAAAACCAACAAACCAACAAGCCAACAAGCCAACAAACCAACAAACTAACAAACCAACAAGCCAACAAACCAACAAACCAACAAGCCAACAAACCAACAAACCAACAAACCAAAAAACCCACAAACCAACAAACCATCAAAAGAACAAAGCAACAAGCCAACAAGCCAACAAACCAACAAACCAACAAGCCAACAAACCAACAAACCAAAAAGCCAACAAGCCAACAAACCAACAAACCAACAAACCAACAAGCCAACAAACCAACAAACCAACAAACCAACAAACCAACAAACCAACAAACCAATAAACCAACAAACCAACAAGCCAACAAACCAACAAACAAATAAACCCACAAACCAAAAAACCAAAAAACCAACAAACCAATAAACCAACAACACAACAAACCAACAAACCAACAAACCAACAAGCCAAAAAGCCAACAAGCCAACAAACCAACAAACCAACAAGCCAACAAACCAACAAACCAACAAACCAACAAACCAAAAAACCAACTGACCAACAAGCCAACAAACCAACAAACTAACAAAACAACAAGCCAACAAACCAACAAACCAACAAACCAAAAAATCAACAAACCAACAAACCAACAAACAAATAAACCAACAAACCAACAAACCAACAAACCAACAAACCTACAAACCAACAAACCAAAAAACCAACAAACCAACAAGCCAACAAGCCAACAAACCAACAAACTAACAAACCAACAAGCCAACAAACCAACAAACCAACAAGCCAACAAACCAACAAACCAACAAACCAAAAAACCCACAAACCAACAAACCATCAAAAGAACAAAGCAACAAGCCAACAAGCCAACAAACCAACAAACCAACAAGCCAACAAACCAACAAACCAAAAAGCCAACAAGCCAACAAACCAACAAACCAACAAACCAACAAGCCAACAAACCAACAAACCAACAAACCAACAAACCAACAAACCAACAAACCAATAAACCAACAAACCAACAAGCCAACAAACCAACAAACAAATAAACCCACAAACCAAAAAACCAAAAAACCAACAAACCAATAAACCAACAACACAACAAACCAACAAACCAACAAACCAACAAGCCAAAAAGCCAACAAGCCAACAAACCAACAAACCAACAAACCAACAAGCTAACAAACCAACAAACCAACAAGCCAACAAACCAACAAACCAAGTAACCAAAAAGACAACAAACTAACAAACCAACAAGCCAACAAGCCAACAAACCCACAAGCCAACAAACCCACAAACCAACAAACCAACAAACCAACAAGCCAACAAACCAACAAACCAACAAACCAACAAGCCAACAAACCAACAAACAAATAAACCAACAAACCAACAAACCAACAAACCAACAAACCAACAAACCAAAAAACCAACAAACCAGCAAGCCAACAAGCCAACAAACCAACAAACTAACAAACCAACAAGCCAACAAACCAACAAACCAACAAGCCAACAAGCCAACAAACCAACAAACCAACAAACCAACAAACCAACAAACCAACAAACCATCAAACGAACAAAGCAACAAGCCAACAAGCCAACAAACGAACAAACCAACAAGCCAACAAACCAACAAACCAATAATCCAACAAGCCAACAAACCAACAAACCAACAAACAAACAAGCCAACAAACCAACAAACCAACAAGCCAACAATCCAACAAACCAACAAACCAACAAACCAACAAGCCAACAAGCCAACAAACCAACAAACCAACAAGCCAACAAACCAACAAACCAACAAACCAACAAACCAACAAACCAACAAACCAACAAACCAACAAACCAACAAACCAACAAACCAACAAGCCAACAAAACAACAAACCAACAAACCAACAAGCCAACAAACCAACAAACAAATAAACCAACAAACCAACAAACCAACAAACCAACAAACCAACAACCAACAAACCAACAAGCCAACAAACCAACAAACCAACAAGCCAACAAACCAACAAACAAATAAACCCACAAACCAACAAACCAATAAGCCAACAAACCAAGAAACCAACAAACCAACAAACCAACAAACCAACAAGCCAACAAACCAACAAACCAACAAACCAATAAGCCAATAAACCAACAAACCAACAAACCAACAAACCAACAAACCAACAAACCAACAAACCAACAAACCAACAACCAACAAACCAACAAGCCAACAAGCCAACAAACCAACAAGCCAACAAGCCAACAAACCAACAAACCAACAAGGAAACAAACCAACAAACCAACAAACCAACAAACCAACAAACCAACAAACCAACAAACCAACAACAAACAAACCAACAAGCCAACAAACCAACAAACCAACAAGCCAACAAACCAACAAACAAATAAACCAACAAACCAACAAACCAACAAACCAACAAACCAACAAACCAACAAACCAACAAGCCAACAAAACAACAAACCAACAAACCAACAAGCCAACAAACCAACAAACAAATAAACCAACAAACCAACAAGCCAACAAACCAACAAACCAACAAGCCAACAAGCCAACAAACTAACAAACCAACAAACGAATAAGCCAACAAACCAACAAACCAACAAACCAACAAACCAACAAACCAACAAACCAACAAACCAACAAACCAACAAACCAACAAACCAACAACCAACAAACCAACAAGCCAACAAACCAACAAACCAACAAGCCTACAAACAAACAAACCAACAAACCAACAATTCAACAAACCAATAAGCCAACAAACCAACAAACCAACAAACCAACAAACCAACAAACGAACAAACCATTAAACCAACAACCAACAAACCAATAAGCCAACAAACCAACAAACCAACAAACCAACAAGCCAACAAGCCAACAAACCAACAAACCAACAAGCCAACAAACCAACAAACCAACAAACCAACACACCAACAAACCAACAAACCAACAAACCAACAAACCAACAACCAACAAACCAACAAGCCAACAAACCAACAAACCAACAAACCAACAAGCCAACAAACCAACAAACAAATAAACCAACAAACCAACAAACCAATAAGCCAACAAACCAACAAACCAACAAACCAACAAACCAACAAACCAACAAGCCAACAAACCAACAAACCAACAAACCAATAAGCCAACAAACCAACAAACCAACAAACCAACAAACCAACAAACCAACAAAACAACAAACCAACAAACCAACAACCAACAAACCAACAAGCCAACAAACAAAAAAACCAACAAGCCAACAAACCAACAAACCAACAAACCAACAAACCAACAAGCCAACAAACCAACAAACCAACAAACCAACAAGCCAACAAACCAACAAACAAATAAACCAACAAACAAACAAACCAACAAACCAACAAACCAACAAACCAAAAAACCAACAAACCAGCAAGCCAACAAGCCAACAAACCAACAAACTAACAAACCAACAAGCCAACAAACCAACAAACCAACAAGCCAACAAGCCAACAAACCAACAAACCAACAAACCAAAAAACCAACAAACCAACAAACCATCAAACGAACAAAGCAACAAGCCAACAAGCCAACAAACAAACAAACCAACAAGCCAACAAACCAACAAACCAACAATCCAACAAGCCAACAAACCAACAAACCAACAAACCAACAAGCCAACAAACCAACAAACCAACAAGCCAACAATCCAACAAACCAACAAACAAACAAACCAACAAGCCAACAAGCCAACAAGCCAACAAACCAACAAACCAACAAGCCAACAAACCAACAAACCAACAAACCAACAAACCAACAAACCAACAAACCAACAAACCAACAAACCAACAAACCAACAAACCAACAAACCAACAAGCCAACAAAACAACAAACTAACAAACCAACAAGCCAACAAACCAACAAACAAATAAACCAACAAACCAACAAGCCAACAAACCAACAAACCAACAAGCCAACAAGCCAACAAACCAACAAACCAACAAACCAATAAGCCAACAAACCAACAAACCAACAAACCAACAAACCAACAAACCAACAAGCCAACAAACCAACAAAACAACAAACCAACAAACCAATAAGCCAACAAACCAACAAACCAACAAACCAACAAACCAACAAGCCAACAAAACAACAAACTAACAAACCAACAAGCAAACAAACCAACAAACAAATAAACCAACAAACCAACAAGCCAACAACCCAACAACCCAACAAACCAATAAGCCAACAAGCCAACAAACCAACAAACCAACAAACCAATAAGCCAACAAACCAACAAACCAACAAACCAACAAACCAACAAACCAACAAGCCAACAAACCAACAAACCAACAAACCAACAAACCAATAAGCCAACAAACCAACAAACCAACAAACCAACAAACCAACAAACCAACAAACCAACAAACCAACAAACAACAAACCAACAAGCCAACAAGCCAACAAACCAACAAACCAACAAGCCAACAAGCCAACAAACCAACAAACCAACAAGCCAACAAACCAACAAACCAACAAACCAACAAGCCAACAAAACAACAAACCAACAAGCCAACAAACCAACAAACAAATAAACCCACAAACCAACAAACCAATAAGCCAACAAACCAAGAAACCAACAAACGAACGAACCAACAAATTAACAAGCCAACAAACCAACAAACCAACAACCAATAAGCCAACAATAAGCCAACAAACCAACAAACCAACAAACCAACAAACCAACAACCAACAAACCAACAAGCCAACAAACCAACAAACCAACAAGCCAACAAGCCAACAAACCAACAAACCAACAAGCCAACAAACCAACAAACCAACAAACCAACAAGCCAACAAACCAACAAACAAATAAACCAACAAACCAACAAACCAACAAACCAACAAACCAAAAAACCAACAAACCAACAAGCCAACAAACCAACAAACTAACAAACCAACAAGCCAACAAACCAACAAACCAACAAACCAAAAAACCAACAAACCAACAAACCAACAAACAAATAAACCAACAAACCAAAAAACCAACAAACCAACAAACCAACAAACCAACAAACCAACAAACCAACAAACCAACAAGCCAACAAACCAACAAACCAACAAACCAACAAGCCAACAAGCCAACAAACCAACAAACCAACAAACCAACAAACCAACAAACCAACAAACCAACAAGCCAACAAGCCAACAAGCCAACAAACCAACAAACAAATAAACCAACAAACCAACAAACCAACAAACCAACAAACCAACAAACCAACAAACCAACAAACCAAAAAACCAACAAACCAACAAACCAACAAGCCAACAAACCAACAAACCAACAAACCAACAAGCCAACAAACCAACAAACAAATAAACCAACAAACCAACAAACCAACAAACCAACAAACCAAAAAACCAACAAACCAACAAGCCAACAAACCAACAAACTAACAAAACAACAAGCCAACAAACCAACAAACCAACAAACCAAAAAATCAACAAACCAACAAACCAACAAACAAATAAACCAACAAACCAACAAACCAACATACCAACAAACCTACAAACCAACAAACCAAAAAACCAACAAACCAACAAGCCAACAAGCCAACAAACCAACAAACTAACAAACCAACAAGCCAACAAACCAACAAACCAACAAGCCAACAAACCAACAAACCAACAAACCAAAAAACCCACAAACCAACAAACCATCAAAAGAACAAAGCAACAAGCCAACAAGCCAACAAACCAACAAACCAACAAGCCAACAAACCAACAAACCAAAAAGCCAACAAGCCAACAAACCAACAAACCAACAAACCAACAAGCCAACAAACCAACAAACCAACAAACCAACAAACCAACAAACCAACAAACCAATAAACCAACAAACCAACATGCCAACAAACCAACAAACAAATAAACCCACAAACCAAAAAACCAAAAAACCAACAAACCAATAAACCAACAACACAACAAACCAACAAACCAACAAACCAACAAGCCAAAAAGCCAACAAGCCAACAAACCAACAAACCAGCAAACCAACAAGCTAACAAACCAACAAACCAACAAGCCAACAAACCAACAAACCAAGTAACCAAAAAGACAACAAACTAACAAACCAACAAGCCAACAAGCCAACAAACCCACAAACCAACAAACCAACAAACCAACAAGCCAACAAACCAACAAACCAACAAACCAACAAGCCAACAAACCAACAAACAAATAAACCAACAAACCAAAAAACCAACAAACCAACAAACCAACAAACCAAAAAACCAACAAACCAACAAGCCAACAAACCAACAAACCAACAAACCAACAAGCCAACAAACCAACAAACAAATAAACCAACAAACAAACAAACCAACAAACCAACAAACCAACAAACCAACAAACCAACAAACCAACAAACCAACAAACCAACAAACCAACAAGCCAACAAACCAACAAACCAACAAACCAACAAGCCAACAAACCAACAAACAAATAAACCAACAAACAAACAAACCAACAAACCAACAAACCAACAAACCAACAAACCAAAAAACCAACAAACCAGCAAGCCAACAAGCCAACAAACCAACAAACTAACAAACCAACAAGCCAACAAACCAACAAACCAACAAGCCAACAAGCCAACAAACCAACAAACCAACAAACCAAAAAACCAACAAACCAACAAACCATCAAACGAACAAAGCAACAAGCCAACAAACAAACAAACCAACAAGCCAACAAACCAACAAACCAACAATCCAACAAGCCAACAAACCAACAAACCAACAAACCAACAAGCCAACAAACCGACAAACCAACAAGCCAACAATCCAACAAACCAACAAACAAACAAACCAACAAGCCAACAAGCCAACAAGGCAACAAACCAACAAACCAACAAGCCAACAAACCAACAAACCAACAAACCAACAAACCAACAAACCAACAAACCAACAAACCAACAAACCAACAAACCAACAAACCAACAAACCAACAAGCCAACAAAACAACAAACTAACAAACCAACAAGCCAACAAACCAACAAACAAATAAACCAACAAACCAACAAGCCAACAAACCAACAAACCAACAAGCCAACAAGCCAACAAACCAACAAAACAACAAACCAATAAGCCAGCAAACCAACAAACCAACAAACCAACAAACCAACAAACCAACAAGCCAACAAACCAACAAAACAACAAACCAACAAACCAATAAGCCAACAAACCAACAAACCAACAAACCAACAAACCAACAAGCCAACAAAACAACAAACTAACAAACCAACAAGCCAACAAACCAACAAACAAATAAACCAACAAACCAACAAGCCAACAACCCAACAACCCAACAAACCAACAAGCCAACAAGCCAACAAACCAACAAACCAACAAACCAATAAGCCAACAAACCAACAAACCAACAAACCAACAAACCAACAAACCAACAAGCCAACAAACCAACAAACCAACAAACCAACAAACCAATAAGCCAACAAACCAACAAACCAACAAACCAACAAACCAACAAACCAACAAACCAACAAACCAACAAACAACAAACCAACAAGCCAACAAACCAACAAACCAACAAGCCAACAAGCCAACAAACCAACAAACCAACAAGCCAACAAACCAACAAACCAACAAACCAACAAGCCAACAAAACAACAAACCAACAAGCCAACAAACCAACAAACAAATAAACCCACAAACCAACAAACCAATAAGCCAACAAACCAAGAAACCAACAAACGAACGAACCAACAAATTAACAAGCCAACAAACCAACAAACCAACAACCAATAAGCCAACAACAAACCAACAAACCAACAAACCAACAAACCAACAAACCAACAAACCAACAACCAACAAACCAACAAGCCAACAAACCAACAAACCAACAAGCCAACAAGCCAACAAACCAACAAACCAACAAGCCAACAAACCAACAAACCAACAAACCAACAAGCCAACAAACCAACAAACAAATAAACCAACAAACCAACAAACCAACAAACCAACAAACCAAAAAACCAACAAACCAACAAGCCAACAAACCAACAAACTAACAAACCAACAAGCCAACAAACCAACAAACCAACAAACCAAAAAACCAACAAACCAACAAACCAACAAACAAATAAACCAACAAACCAAAAAACCAACAAACCAACAAACCAACAAACCAACAAGCCAACAAACCAACAAACCAACAAGCCAACAAACCAACAAACCAACAAACCAACAAGCCAACAAGCCAACAAACCAACAAACCAACAAACCAACAAACCAACAAACCAACAAACCAACAAGCCAACAAGCCAACAAGCCAACAAACCAAGAAGCCAACAAACCAACAAACAAATAAACCAACAAACCAACAAACCAACAAACCAACAAACCAACAAACCAAAAAACCAACAAACCAACAAACCAACAAGCCAACAAACCAACAAACCAACAAACCAACAAGCCAACAAGCCAACAAACCAACAAACAAATAAACCAACAAACCAACAAACCAACAAACCAACAAACCAAAAAACCAACAAACCAACAAGCCAACAAACCAACAAACTAACAAAACAACAAGCCAACAAACCAACAAACCAACAAACCAAAAAATCAACAAACCAACAAGCCAACAAACAAATAAACCAACAAACCAACAAACCAACAAACCAACAAACCAACAAACCTACAAACCAACAAACCAAAAAACCAACAAACCAACAAGCCAACAAGCCAACAAACCAACAAACTAACAAACCAACAAGCCAACAAACCAACAAACCAACAAGCCAACAAACCAACAAACCAACAAACCAAAAAACCCACAAACCAACAAACCATCAAAAGAACAAAGCAACAAGCCAACAAGCCAACAAACCAACAAACCAACAAGCCAACAAACCAACAAACCAAAAAGCCAACAAGCCAACAAACCAACAAACTAACAAACCAACAAGCCAACAAACCAACAAACCAACAAACCAACAAACCAACAAACCAACAAACCAATAAACCAACAAACCAACAAGCCAACAAACCAACAAACAAATAAACCCACAAACCAAAAAACCAAAAAACCAACAAACCAATAAACCAACAACACAACAAACCAACAAACCAACAAACCAACAAGCCAAAAAGCCAACAAGCCAACAAACCAACAAACCAACAAACCAACAAGCTAACAAACCAACAAACCAACAAGCCCACAAACCAACAAACCAAGTAACCAAAAAGACAACAAACTAACAAACCAACAAGCCAACAAGCCAACAAACCCACAAACCAACAAACCAACAAACCAACAAGCCAACAAACCAACAAACCAACAAACCAACAAGCCAACAAACCAACAAACAAATAAACCAACAAACCAACAAACCAACAAACCAACAAACCAACAAACCAAAAAACCAACAAACCAGCAAGCCAACAAGCCAACAAACCAACAAACTAACAAACCAACAAGCCAACAAACCAACAAACCAACAAGCCAACAAGCCAACAAACCAACAAACCAACAAACCAACAAACCAACAAACCATCAAACGAACAAAGCAACAAGCCAACAAGCCAACAAACGAACAAACCAACAAGCCAACAAACCAACAAACCAACAATCCAACAAGCCAACAAACCAACAAACCAACAAACAAACAAGCCAACAAACCAACAAACCAACAAGCCAACAATCCAACAAACCAACAAACCAACAAACCAACAAGCCAACAAGCCAACAAACCAACAAACCAACAAGCCAACAAACCAACAAACCAACAAACCAACAAACCAACAAACCAACAAACCAACAAACCAACAAACCAACAAACCAACAAACCAACAAGCCAACAAAACAACAAACTAACAAACCAACAAGCCAACAAACCAACAAACAAATAAACCAACAAACCAACAAACCAACAAACCAACAAACCAACAACCAACAAACCAACAAGCCAACAAACCAACAAACCAACAAGCCAACAAACCAACAAACAAATAAACCCACAAACCAACAAACCAATAAGCCAACAAACCAAGAAACCAACAAACCAACAAACCAACAAACCAACAAGCCAACAAACCAACAAACCAACAAACCAATAAGCCAATAAACCAACAAACCAACAAACCAACAAACCAACAAACCAACAAACCAACAAACCAACAACCAACAAACCAACAAGCCAACAAACCAACAAACCAACAAGCCAACAAGCCAACAACCCAACAAACCAACAAGGAAACAAACCAACAAACCAACAAACCAACAAACCAACAAACCAACAAACCAACAACAAACAAACCAACAAGCCAACAAACCAACAAACCAACAAGCCAACAAACCAACAAACAAATAAACCAACAAACCAACAAACCAACAAACCAACAAACCAACAAACCAACAAACCAACAAACCAACAAGCCAACAAAACAACAAACCAACAAGCCAACAAAACAACAAACCAACAAACAAATAAACCAACAAACCAACAAGCCAACAAACCAACAAACCAACAAGCCAACAAGCCAACAAACTAACAAACCAACAAACCAACAAACCAACAAACCAACAAACCAACAAACCAACAAACCAACAAACCAACAACCAACAAACCAACAAGCCAACAAACCAACAAACCAACAAGCCAACAACCAAACAAACCAACAAACCAACAAACCAACAATTCAACAAACCAATAAGCCAACAAACCAACAAACCAACAAACCAACAAACCAACAAACGAACAAACCAACAAACCAACAACCAACAAACCAATAAGCCAACAAACCAACAAACCAACAAACCAACAAACCAACAAACCAACAAACCAACAAACCAACAAACCAACAAACCAACAACCAACAAACCAACAAGCCAACAAACCAACAAACCAACAAGCCAACAAACAAACAAACCAACAAACCAACAAACCAACAATTCAACAAACCAATAAGCCAACAAACCAACAAACCAACAAACCAACAAACCAACAAACGAACAAACCAACAAACCAACAACCAACAAACCAATAAGCCAACAAACCAACAAACCAACAAACCAACAAG
Organism: Atherix ibis; assembly: GCA_958298945.1. NCBI lineage: Eukaryota > Metazoa > Arthropoda > Insecta > Diptera > Athericidae > Atherix > Atherix ibis. The sequence continues at coordinate 65,435,216 of OY282608.1, read as the reverse complement.
CCAACAAGCCAACAAACCAACAAACCAACAAGCCAACAAACCAACAAACCAACAAACCAACACACCAACAAACCAACAAACCAACAAACCAACAAACCAACAACCAACAAACCAACAAGCCAACAAACCAACAAACCAACAAACCAACAAGCCAACAAACCAACAAACCAACAAACCAACAAGCCAACAAACCAACAAACAAATAAACCAACAAACCAACAAACCAACAAACCAACAAACCAACAAACCAAAAAACCAACAAACCAACAAACCAACAAGCCAACAAACCAACAAACCAACAAACCAACAAGCCAACAAACCAACAAGCCAACAAACCAACAAACCAACAAACCAACAAACCAATAAACCAACAAACCGAAAAACCAACAAACCAACAACCCAACAAGACAACAAACCAACAAACTAACAAACCAACAAGCCAACAAACCAACAAACCAACAAGCCAACAAGCCAAAAAACCAACAAACCAACAAACCAAAAAAAAAACAAACCAACTAACCATCAAACGAACAAAGCAACAAGCCAACAAGCCAACAAACCAACAAACTAACAAGCCAACAAACCAACAAACCAACAAGCCAACAAGCCAACAAACCAACAAACCAACAAACCAACAAGCCAACAAACCAACAAACCAACAAACCAACACACCAGCAAGCCAACAAACCAACAAACAAATAAACCAACAAACCAAAAAACCAACAAACCAACAAAGCCAAAAACCAACAAACCAACCAACCAACAAGCCAACAAACCAACAAACCAACAAACCAACAAGCCAAAAAACCAACAAACAAATAAACCAACAAACCAACAAACCAACAAACCAACAAACCAACAAACCAAAAAACCAACAAACCAACAAGCCAACAAACCAACAAGCCAACAAACCAACAAACCAACAAACCAACAAACCAACAAACCAACAAGCCAACAAGCCAAAACCAACAAACCAACAAGCCAACAAACCAACAAACCAACAAACCAACAAACCAACAAACCAACAAACCAACAAACCAACAAACCAACAAACCAACAAGCCGACAAGCCAACAAACCAACATACCAACAAACCAACAAAAAAATAAACCAACAAACCATCAAACCAACAAACAAACAAACATACAAACCAACAAACTAACAAACCAACAAGCCAACAAACCAACAAACCAACAAGCCAACAAACCAACAAACCAACAAACCAACAAGCCAACAAACCAACAAGCCAACAAACCAACAAACCAACAAACCAGCAAACCAACAAACCAACAAGCCAACAAGCCAACAAACCAACAAACCAACAAGCCAACAAACCAACAAACCAACAAACCAACAAACCAACAAATGAACAAACCAACAAACCAACAAACCAACAAACCAACAAGCCGACAAGCCAACAAACCAACAAGCCAACAAACCAACAAACAAATAAACCAACAAACCAACAAACCAACAAACCAATAAACCAACAGACTAACAAACCAACAAGCCAACAAACCAACAAACCAACAAGCCAACAAACCAACAAACCAACAAACCAACAAGCCAACAAGCCAACAAACCAACAAACCAACAAGCCAACAAACCAAGAAACCAACAAACCAACATGCCAACAAACCAACAAACTAAGTAACCAACAAGCCAACAAACCAACAAACCAACAAGCCAACAAGCCAACAAACCAACAAACCAACAAGCCAACAAACCAACAAACCAACAAATACACCAACAAACCAACAAACCAACAAACCAACAAACCAACAAACCAAAAAACCAACAAACCAACAAACCAACAAGCCAACAAACCAACAAACCAACAAACCAACAAGCCAACAAACCAACAAACAAATAAACCAACAAACCAGCAAACCAACAAACCAATAAACCAACAAACCAAAAAACCAACAAACCAACAACCCAACAAGACAACAAACCAGCAAACTAACAAACCAACAAGCCAACAAACCAACAATACAACAAGCCAACAAGCCAAAAATCCAACAAACCAACAAACCAAAAAACCAATAAACCAACTAACCATCAAACGAACAAAGCAACAAGCCAACAAGCCAACAAACCAACAAACTAACAAGCCAACAAACCAACAAACCAACAAGCCAACAAGCCAACAAACCAACAAACCAACAAGCCAACAAACCAACAAACCAACAAACCAACACACCAGCAAGCCAACAAACCAACAAACAAATAAACCAACAAACCAAAAAACCAACAAACCTACAAACCAACAAACCAACAAACCAACAAGCCAACAAGCCAACAAACCAACAAGCCAACAAACCAACAAACCAACAAGCCAATAAACCAACAAACTAACAAACCAACATGCCAACAAACCAACAAACTAAGTAACCAACAAGCCAACAAACCAACAAACCAACAAGCCAACAAGCCAACAAACCAACAAACTAACAAGCCAACAAACCAAGAAACCAACAAACCAACAAACCAACAAACCAACAAACAAATAAACCAACAAACCAACAAACCAACAAACCAACAAACCAAAAAACCAACAAACCAACAAACCAACAAGCCAACAAACCCACAAACCAACAAACCAACAAGCCAACAAACCAGCAAACCAACAAACCAACAAGCCAACAAACCAACAAGCCAACAAACCAACAAGCCAACAAGCCAACAAACCAACAAACCAACAAGCCAACAAGCCAACAAACCAACCAACCAAAAAACCAACAAACCAACAAAACAACAAACCAACAAACCAACAAACCAACAAGCCAACAAGCCAACAAACCAACAAACTAACAAACCAACAAGCCAACAAGCCAACAAACCAAGTAACCAAAAAGCCAACAAACTAACAAACCAACAAGCCAACAAACCAACAAGCCAACAAGCCAACAAACCAACAAACCAACAAAGCAACAAACCAACAAACCAACAAACCAACAAACCAACAAACCAACAAGCCAACAAACCAACAAAATAACAAGCCAACAAGCCAACAAACCAACAAACCAACAAGCCAACAAACCAACAAACAAATAAACCAACAAACCAACAAACCAACAAACCAACAAACCAACAAAGCCAAAAACCAACAAACCAACCAACCAACAAGCCAACAAACCAACAAACCAACAAACCAACGAGCCAACAAACCAACAAACAAATAAACCAACAAACCAACAAACCAACAAACCAACAAACCAACAAACCAAAAAACCAACAAACCAACAAGCCAACAAACCAACAAGCCAACAAACCAACAAACCAAAAAACCAACAAACCAACAAGCCAACAAGCCAACAAACCAATAAACCAACAAGCCAACAAACCAACAAACCAACAAACCAACAAACCAACAAACCAACAAACCAACAAGCCAACAAACCAACAAACAAATAAACCAACAAACCATCAAACCAACAAACCAACAAACATACAAACCAACAAACTAACAAACCAACAAGCCAACAAACCAACAAACCAACAAGCCAACAAACCAACAAACCAACAAACCAACAAGCCAACCAGCAACAAACCAACAAACCAACAAGCCAACAAACCAACAAACCAACAAACCAACAAACCAACATGCCAACAAACCAACAAACTAAGTAACCAACAACCCAACAAACCAACAAACCAACAAGCCAACAAACCAACAAGCCAACAAACCAACAAACCAACAAACCAACAAGCCAACAAACCAACAAACAAATAAACCAACAAACCAACAAACCAACAAACCAACAAACAAATAAACCAACAAACCAACAAACCAACAAACCAACAAACCAACAAACCAACAAACCAACAAGCCAACAAACCAACATACAAATAAACCAACAAACCAACAAACCAACAAACCAACAAACCAAAATACCAACAAACCGACAACCCAACAAGACAACAAACCAACAAACTAACAAACCAACCAGCCAACAAACCAACAAACCAACAAGCCAACAAGCCAACAAACCGACAAACCAACAAATCAAAAAACCAACAAACCAACAAACCATCAAACGAACAAAGCAACAAGCCAACAAGCCAACAAACCAACAAACCAACAAGCCAACAAACCAACAAACCAACAAGCCAACAAGCCAACAAACCAACAAACCAACAAACCAACAAGCCAACAAACCAACAAACCAACAAACCAGCAAATCAGTAAGCCAACAAACCAACAAACCAACAAACCAACAAACCAACAAACTAACAAACCAACAAGCCAACAAACCAACAAACCAACAAGCCAACAAACCAACAAACCAACAAACCAACAAGCCAACAAGACAACAAACCAACAAAATATCAAGCCAACAAACCAACAAACCAACAAACCTACATGCCAACAAACCAACAAACTAAGTAACCAACAAGCCAACAAACTAACAAACAACAAGCCAACAAGCCAACAAACCAACAAACCAACAAACCAACAAGCCAACAAACCAACAAACCAACAAACCAACAAACCAACAAGCCAACAAACCAACAAATAAATAAACCAACAAACCAACAAACCAACAAACCAACAAACCAACAAACCAAAAAACCAACAAACCAACAAACCAACAAGCCAAAAAACCAACAAACCAACAAACCAAGAAGCCAACAAACCAACACACCAACAAACCAAAAAACCAACAAACCAACAAGCCAACAAGCCAACAAACCAACAAACTAACAAACCAACAAGCCAACAAACCAGCAAACCAACAAGCCAACAAGCCAACAAACCAACAAACCAACAAACCAAAAAACCAACAAACCAACAAACCATCAAACGAACAAAGCAACAAGCCAACAAGCCAACAAACCAACAAACCAACAAGCCAACAAACCAACAAACCAACAAGCCAACAAGCCAACAAACCAACAAACCAACAAACCAACAAGCCAACAAACCAACAAGCCAACAAACCAACAAACCAACAAACCAACAAACCAACAAACCAACAAACCAACAAACCAACAAGCCAACAAGCCAACAAGCCAACAAGCCAACAAACCAACAAACCAACAAGCCAACAAACCAACAAACCAACAAACCAGGAAACCAACAAACCAACAAACCAACAAACCAACAAACCAACAAACCAACAAGCCGACAAGCCAACAAACCAACAAGCCAACAAACCAACAAACAAATAAACCAACAAACCAACAAACCAACAAACCAACAAACCAACAAACCAACAAACTAACAAACTAACAAGCCAACAAACCAACAAACCAACAAGCCAACAAACCAACAAACCAACAAACCAACAAACCAACAAGCCAACAAGCCAACAAACCAACAAACCAACAAGCCAACAAACCAAGAAACCAACAAACCAACATGCCAACAAACCAACAAACTAAGTAACCAACAAGCCAACAAACCAACAAACCAACAAGCCAACAAGCCAACAAACCAACAAACCAACAAGCCAACAAACCAACAAACCAACAAACCAACAAGCCAACAAACCAACAAACAAATAAACCAACAAACCAACAAACCAACAAACCAACAAACCAACAAACCAAAAAACCAACAAACCAACAAACCAACAAGCCAACAAACCAACAAACCAACAAACCAACAAACCAACAAACCAACAAGCCAACAAGCCAACAAACCAACAAACTAACAAACCAACAAGCCAACAAACCAGCAAACCAACAAGCCAACAAGCCAACAAACCAACAAACAAACAAACCAAAAAACCAACAAACCAACAAACCATCAAACGAACAAAGCAACAAGCCAACAAGCCAACAAACCAACAAACCAACAAGCCAACAATTCAACAAACCAACAAGCCAACAAGCCAACAAACCAACCAACCAACAAACCAACAAGCCAACAAACCAACAAGCCAACAAACCAACAAACCAACAAACCAACAAACCAACAAACCAACAAACCAACAAACCAACAAGCCAACAAGCCAACAAGCCAACAAGCCAACAAACCAACAAACCAACAAGCCAACAAACCAACAAACCAACAAACCAGGAAACCAACAAACCAACAAACCAACAAACCAACAAACCAACAAACCAACAAGCCGACAAGCCAACAAACCAACAAGCCAACAAACCAACAAACAAATAAACCAACAAACCAACAAACCAACAAACCAACAAACCAACAAACCAACAAACTAACAAACCAACAAGCCAACAAACCAACAAACCAACAAGCCAACAAACCAACAAACCAACAAACCAACAAACCAACAAGCCAACAAGCCAACAAACCAACAAACCAACAAGCCAACAAACCAAGAAACCAACAAACCAACATACCAACAAACCAACAAACTAAGTAACCAACAAGCTTACAAACCAACAAACCAACAAGCCAACAAGCCAACAAACCAACAAACCAACAAGCCAACAAACCAACAAACCAACAAACCAACAAGCCAACAAACCAACAAACAAATAAACCAACAAACCAACAAACCAACAAACCAACAAACCAACAAACCAAAAAACCAACAAACCAACAAACCAACAAGCCAACAAACCAACAAACCAACAAACCAACAAGCCAACAAACCAACAAGCCAACAAACCAACAAACCAACAAACCAACAAACCAATAAACCAACAAACCGAAAAACCAACAAACCAACAACCCAACAAGACAACAAACCAACAAACTAACAAACCAACAAGCCAACAAACCAACAAACCAACAAGCCAACAAGCCAAAAAACCAACAAACCAACAAACCAAAAAAAAAACAAACCAACTAACCATCAAACGAACAAAGCAACAAGCCAACAAGCCAACAAACCAACAAACTAACAAGCCAACAAACCAACAAACCAACAAGCCAACAAGCCAACAAACCAACAAACCAACAAACCAACAAGCCAACAAACCAACAAACCAACAAACCAACACACCAGCAAGCCAACAAACCAACAAACAAATAAACCAACAAACCAAAAAACCAACAAACCAACAAAGCCAAAAACCAACAAACCAACCAACCAACAAGCCAACAAACCAACAAACCAACAAACCAACAAGCCAAAAAACCAACAAACAAATAAACCAACAAACCAACAAACCAACAAACCAACAAACCAACAAACCAAAAAACCAACAAACCAACAAGCCAACAAACCAACAAGCCAACAAACCAACAAACCAACAAACCAACAAACCAACAAACCAACAAGCCAACAAGCCAAAACCAACAAACCAACAAGCCAACAAACCAACAAACCAACAAACCAACAAACCAACAAACCAACAAACCAACAAACCAACAAACCAACAAACCAACAAGCCGACAAGCCAACAAACCAACATACCAACAAACCAACAAAAAAATAAACCAACAAACCATCAAACCAACAAACAAACAAACATACAAACCAACAAACTAACAAACCAACAAGCCAACAAACCAACAAACCAACAAGCCAACAAACCAACAAACCAACAAACCAACAAGCCAACAAACCAACAAGCCAACAAACCAACAAACCAACAAACCAGCAAACCAACAAACCAACAAGCCAACAAGCCAACAAACCAACAAACCAACAAGCCAACAAACCAACAAACCAACAAACCAACAAACCAACAAATGAACAAACCAACAAACCAACAAACCAACAAACCAACAAGCCGACAAGCCAACAAACCAACAAGCCAACAAACCAACAAACAAATAAACCAACAAACCAACAAACCAACAAACCAATAAACCAACAGACTAACAAACCAACAAGCCAACAAACCAACAAACCAACAAGCCAACAAACCAACAAACCAACAAACCAACAAGCCAACAAGCCAACAAACCAACAAACCAACAAGCCAACAAACCAAGAAACCAACAAACCAACATGCCAACAAACCAACAAACTAAGTAACCAACAAGCCAACAAACCAACAAACCAACAAGCCAACAAGCCAACAAACCAACAAACCAACAAGCCAACAAACCAACAAACCAACAAATACACCAACAAACCAACAAACCAACAAACCAACAAACCAACAAACCAAAAAACCAACAAACCAACAAACCAACAAGCCAACAAACCAACAAACCAACAAACCAACAAGCCAACAAACCAACAAACAAATAAACCAACAAACCAGCAAACCAACAAACCAATAAACCAACAAACCAAAAAACCAACAAACCAACAACCCAACAAGACAACAAACCAACAAACTAACAAACCAACAAGCCAACAAACCAACAATACAACAAGCCAACAAGCCAAAAATCCAACAAACCAACAAACCAAAAAACCAATAAACCAACTAACCATCAAACGAACAAAGCAACAAGCCAACAAGCCAACAAACCAACAAACTAACAAGCCAACAAACCAACAAACCAACAAGCCAACAAGCCAACAAACCAACAAACCAACAAGCCAACAAACCAACAAACCAACAAACCAACACACCAGCAAGCCAACAAACCAACAAACAAATAAACCAACAAACCAAAAAACCAACAAACCTACAAACCAACAAACCAACAAACCAACAAGCCAACAAGCCAACAAACCAACAAGCCAACAAACCAACAAACCAACAAGCCAATAAACCAACAAACTAACAAACCAACATGCCAACAAACCAACAAACTAAGTAACCAACAAGCCAACAAACCAACAAACCAACAAGCCAACAAGCCAACAAACCAACAAACTAACAAGCCAACAAACCAAGAAACCAACAAACCAACAAACCAACAAACCAACAAACAAATAAACCAACAAACCAACAAACCAACAAACCAACAAACCAAAAAACCAACAAACCAACAAACCAACAAGCCAACAAACCCACAAACCAACAAACCAACAAGCCAACAAACCAGCAAACCAACAAACCAACAAGCCAACAAACCAACAAGCCAACAAACCAACAAGCCAACAAGCCAACAAACCAACAAACCAACAAGCCAACAAGCCAACAAACCAACCAACCAAAAAACCAACAAACCAACAAAACAACAAACCAACAAACCAACAAACCAACAAGCCAACAAGCCAACAAACCAACAAACTAACAAACCAACAAGCCAACAAGCCAACAAACCAAGTAACCAAAAAGCCAACAAACTAACAAACCAACAAGCCAACAAACCAACAAGCCAACAAGCCAACAAACCAACAAACCAACAAAGCAACAAACCAACAAACCAACAAACCAACAAACCAACAAACCAACAAGCCAACAAACCAACAAAATAACAAGCCAACAAGCCAACAAACCAACAAACCAACAAGCCAACAAACCAACAAACAAATAAACCAACAAACCAACAAACCAACAAACCAACAAACCAACAAAGCCAAAAACCAACAAACCAACCAACCAACTAGCCAACAAACCAACAAACCAACAAACCAACGAGCCAACAAACCAACAAACAAATAAACCAACAAACCAACAAACCAACAAACCAACAAACCAACAAACCAAAAAACCAACAAACCAACAAGCCAACAAACCAACAAGCCAACAAACCAACAAACCAAAAAACCAACAAACCAACAAGCCAACAAGCCAACAAACCAATAAACCAACAAGCCAACAAACCAACAAACCAACAAACCAACAAACCAACAAACCAACAAACCAACAAGCCAACAAACCAACAAACAAATAAACCAACAAACCATCAAACCAACAAACCAACAAACATACAAACCAACAAACTAACAAACCAACAAGCCAACAAACCAACAAACCAACAAGCCAACAAACCAACAAACCAACAAACCAACAAGCCAACCAGCAACAAACCAACAAACCAACAAGCCAACAAACCAACAAACCAACAAACCAACAAACCAACATGCCAACAAACCAACAAACTAAGTAACCAACAACCCAACAAACCAACAAACCAACAAGCCAACAAACCAACAAGCCAACAAACCAACAAACCAACAAACCAACAAGCCAACAAACCAACAAACAAATAAACCAACAAACCAACAAACCAACAAACCAACAAACAAATAAACCAACAAACCAACAAACCAACAAACCAACAAACCAACAAACCAACAAACCAACAAGCCAACAAACCAACATACAAATAAACCAACAAACCAACAAACCAACAAACCAACAAACCAAAATACCAACAAACCGACAACCCAACAAGACAACAAACCAACAAACTAACAAACCAACCAGCCAACAAACCAACAAACCAACAAGCCAACAAGCCAACAAACCGACAAACCAACAAATCAAAAAACCAACAAACCAACAAACCATCAAACGAACAAAGCAACAAGCCAACAAGCCAACAAACCAACAAACCAACAAGCCAACAAACCAACAAACCAACAAGCCAACAAGCCAACAAACCAACAAACCAACAAACCAACAAGCCAACAAACCAACAAACCAACAAACCAGCAAATCAGTAAGCCAACAAACCAACAAACCAATAAACCAACAAACCAAAAAACCAACAAACCAACAACCCAACAAGACAACAAACCAACAAACTAACAAACCAACAAGCCAACAAACCAACAAACCAACAAGCCAACAAGCCAAAAAACCAACAAACCAACAAACCAAAAAAAAAAAAAACCAACTAACCATCAAACGAACAAAGCAACAAGCCAACAAGCCAACAAACCAACAAACTAACAAGCCAACAAACCAACAAACCAACAAGCCAACAAGCCAACAAACCAACAAACCAACAAACCAACAAGCCAACAAACCAACAAACCAACAAACCACCACACCAGCAAGCCAACAAACCAACAAACAAATAAACCAACAAACCAAAAAACCAACAAACCAACAAACCAACAAACCAACAAACCAACAATCCAACAAGCCAACAAATCAACAAGCCAACAAACCAACAAACCAACAAGCCAATAAACCAACAAACCAACAAACCAACATGCCAACCAACCAACAAACTAAGTAACCAACAAGCCAACAAACCAAAAAACCAACAAGCCAACAAGCCAACAAACCAACAAACTAACAAGCCAACAAATCAACAAACCAACAAACCAACAAACCAACAAACCAACAAACAAATAAACCAACAACCCAACAAACCAACAAACCAACAAACCAACAAACCAAAAAACCAACAAACCAAGAAGCCAACAAACCAACAAACCAAAAAACCAACAAGCCAACAAACCAACAAACAAATAAACCAACAAGCCAACAAGCCAACAAGCCAACAAGCCAACAAACCAGCAAACCAACAAACCAACAAGCCAACAAACCAACAAGCCAACATACCAACAAACCAACAAACCAAGTAACCAAAAAGCCAACAAACTAACAAACCAACAAGCCAACAAGCCAACAAGCCAACAAACCAACAAACCAACAAAGCAACAAACCAACAAACCAACAAACCAACAAACCAACAAGCCAACAAGCCAACAAACCAACAAACCAACAAGCCAAAAAGCCAACAAACCAACAAACCAACAAGCCAACAAGCCAACAAACCAACAAACCAAAAACCAACAAACCAACAAAACAACAAACCAACAAACCAACAAACCAACAAGCCAACAAGCCAACAAACCAACAAACTAACAAACCAACAAGCCAACTAACCAACAAACCAACAAGCCAACAAAACAAGTAACCAAAAAGCCAACAAACTAACAAACCAACAAGCCAACAAACCAACAAGCCAACAAGCCAACAAACCAACAAACCAACAAACCAACAAAGCAACAAACCAACAAACCAACAAACCAACAAACCAACAAACTAACAAACCAACAAGCCAACAAACCAACAAAATAACAAGCCAACAAGCCAACAAACCAACAAACCAACAAGCCAACAAACCAACAAACAAACATGCCAACAAACCAACAAACTAAGTAGCCAACAAGCCAACAAACCAACAAACCAACAAGCCAACAAACCAACAAACCAACAAACCAACAAGCCAACAAACCAACAAACAAATAAACCAACAAACCAACAAACCAACAAACCAACAAAGCCAAAAACCAACAAACCAACCAACCAACAAGCCAACAAACCAACAAACCAACAAACCAACAAGCCAAAAAACCAACAAACAAATAAACCAACAAACCAACAAACCAACAAACCAACAAACCAACAAACCAAAAAACCAACAAACCAACAAGCCAACAAACCAACAAGCCAACAAACCAACAAACCAACAAACCAACAAACCAACAAGCCAACAAGCCAACAAACCAACAAACCAACAAGCCAACAAACCAACAAACCAACAAACCAACAAACCAACAAACCAACAAATAAACAAACCAACAAACCAACAAGCCGACAAGCCAACAAACCAACATACCAACAAACCAACAAAAAAATAAACCAACAAACCATCAAACCAACAAACCAACAAACATACAAACCAACAAACTAACAAACCAACAAGCCAACAAACCAACAAACCAACAAGCCAACAAACCAACAAACCAACAAACCAACAAGCACACAAACCAACAAGCCAACAAACCAACAAACCAACAAACCAACAAACCAACAAACCAACAAGCCAACAAGCCAACAAACCAACAAACCAACAAGCCAACAAACCAACAAACCAACAAACCAACAAACCAACAAATGAACAAACCAACAAACCAACAAACCAACAAACCAACAAGCCGACAAGCCAACAAACCAACAAGCCAACAAACCAACAAACAAATAAACCAACAAACCAACAAACCAACAAACCAACAAACCAACAAACTAACAAACCAACAAGCCAACAAACCAACAAACCAACAAGCCAACAAACCAACAAACCAACAAACCAACAAGCCAACAAGCCAACAAACCAACAAATCAACAAGCCAACAAACCAAGAAACCAACAAACCAACATGCCAACAAACCAACAAACTAAGTAACCAACAAGCCAACAAACCAACAAACCAACAAGCCAACAAGCCAACAAACCAACAAACCAACAAGCCAACAAACCAACAAACCAACAAACCAACAAGCCAACAAACCAACAAACAAATACACCAACAAACCAACAAACCAACAAACCAACAAACCAACAAACCAAAAAACCAACAAACCAACAAACCAACAAGCCAACAAACCAACAAACCAACAAGCCAACAAACCAACAAACAAATAAACCAACAAACCAGCAAACCAACAAACCAAAAAACCAACAAACCAACAACCCAACAAGACAACAAACCAACAAACTAACAAACCAACAAGCCAACAAACCAACAAACCAACAAGCCAACAAGCCAAAAATCCAACAAACCAACAAACCAAAAAACCAATAAACCAACTAACCATCAAACGAACAAAGCAACAAGCCAACAAGCCAACAAACCAACAAACTAACAAGCCAACAAACCAACAAACCAACAAGCCAACAAGCCAACAAACCAACAAACCAACAAGCCAACAAACCAACAAACCAACAAACCAACACACCAGCAAGCCAACAAACCAACAAACAAATAAACCAACAAACCAAAAAACCAACAAACCTACAAACCAACAAACCAACAAACCAACAAGCCAACAAGCCAACAAACCAACAAGCCAACAAACCAACAAACCAACAAGCCAATAAACCAACAAACTTACAAACCAACATGCCAACAAACCAACAAACTAAGTAACCAACAAGCCAATAAACCAACAAACCAACAAGCCAACAAGCCAACAAACCAACAAACTAACAAGCCAACAAACCAAGAAACCAACAAACCAACAAACCAACAAACCAACAAACAAATAAACCAACAAACCAACAAACCAACAAACCAACAAACCAAAAAACCAACAAACCAACAAACCAACAAGCCAACAAACCCACAAACCAACAAACCAACAAGCCAACAAACCAAGTAACCAAAAAGCCAACAAACTAACAAACCAACAAGCCAACAAGCCAACAAGCCAACAAGCCAACAAGCCAACAAACCAACAAACCAACAAAGCAACAAACGAACAAACCAACAAACCAACAAGCCAACAAGCCAACAAACCAACAAACCAACAAGCCAACAAGCCAACAAACCAACAAACCAACAAGCCAACAAACCAACAAACCAACAAACCAAAAAACCAACAAACCAACAAACCAACAAACCAACAAACCAACAAACCAACAAGCCAACAAGCCAACAAACCAACAAACTAACAAACTAACAAACCAACAAACCAACAAACCAACAAGCCAACAAGCCAACAAACCAACAAACCAACAAAGCAACAAACCAACAAACCAACAAACCAACAAACCAACAAACCAACAAACTAACAAACCAACAAGCCAACAAACCAACAAAATAGCAAGCCAACAAGCCAACAAACCAACAAACCAACAAGCCAACAAACCAACAAACCAACAAACCAACATGCCAACAAACCAACAAACTAAGTAACCAACAAGCCAACAAACCAACAAACCAACAAGCCAACAAACCAACAAACCAACAAACCAACAAGCCAACAAACCAACAAACAATTAAACCAACAAACCAACAAACCAACAAACCAACAAACCAACAAACCAACAAACCCAAAAACCAACAAACCAACCAACCAACAAGCCAACAAACCAACAAACCAACAAACCAACAAGCCAACAAACCAACAAACAAATAAACCAACAAATCAACAAACCAACAAACCAACAAACCAACAAACCAACAAACCAACAAACCAAAAAACCAACAAACCAACAAGCCAACAAGCCAACAAACCAACAAACTAAAAAACCAACAAGCCAACAAGCCAACAAACGAACAAACCAACAAACCAAAAAACCAACAAACAAATAAACCAACAAACCAAAAAACCAACAAACCAACAAACCAACAAACCAAAAAACCAACAAACCAACAAGCCAACAAGACAACAACCCAAAAAACTAACGAACCAACAAGCCAACAAACCAACAAACCAACAAGCCAACAAACCAAAAAACCAACAAACCAACAAGCCAACAAGCCAACAACCCAACAAACTAACAAACCAACAAGCCAACAAACCAACAAACCAAAAAACCAACAAACCAACAAGCCAACAAGCCAACAACCCAACAATCTAACAAACCAACACGCCAACAAACCAACAAACCAACAAGCCAACAAACCAACAAACCAACAAACCAACAAACCAAAAAACCAACAAACCAACAAACCATCAAACGAACAAAGCAACAAGCCAACAAGCCAACAAACCAACAAACCAACAAGCCAACAAACCAACAAACCAACAAGCCAACAAACCAACAAACAAATAAACCAACAAACCAAAAAACCAACAAACCAACAAACCAACAAACCAACAAACCAACAAACCAACAAACCAACATTCCAACAATCCAACAAGCCAACAAACCAACAAACCAACAAACCAACAAGCCAACAAACCAACAAACAAATAAACCAACAAACCAAAAAACCAACAAACCAACAAACCAACAAACCAACAAACCAACAAACCAACAAACCAACATTCCAACAATCCAACAAGCCAACAAACCAACAAACCAACAAACCAACAAGCCAACAAACCAACAAACCAACAAACCAAGTAACCAAAAAGCCAACAAACTAACAAACCAACAAGCCAACAAGCCAACAAACCAACACAGCAAAAAACGAACAAAACAACAAATCAACAAACCAACAAGCCAACAAGCCAATAAGCCAACAAACCAACAAGCCAACAAGCCAACAAACCAACAAACCAACAAGCCAACAAACCAACAAACCAACAAACCAAAAAACCAACAAACCAACAAACCAACAAACCAACAAACCAACAAACCAACAAGCCAACAAGCCAACAAACCAACAAACTAACAAACCAACAAGCCAACAAACCAACAAACCAACAAACCAACAAACCAACAAACCAACAAACCAACAAACTAACAAACCAACAAGCCAACAAACCAACAAACCAACAAGCCAACAAACCAACAAACCAACAAACCAACAAGCCAACAAGCCAAAAAACCAACAAAATATCAAGCCAACAAACCAACAAACCAACAAACCAACATGCGAACAAACCAATAAAGTAAGTAACCAACAAGCCAACAAACCAACAAACAGCAAGCCAACAGGCCAACAAACCAACAAACCAACAAGCCTATAAACCAACAAACCAACAAACCAACAAACCAACAAGCCAACAAACCAACAAATAATAAACCAACAAACCAACAAACCAACAAACCAACAAACCAACAAACCAACAAACCAACACACCAAAAAACCAACAAACTAACAAACCAACAAGCCAACAAACCAACAAACCAACAAACCAACAAGCCAACAAACCAACACACAAATAAACCAACAAACCAACAAACCAACAAACCAACAAACCAACAAACCAACAAACCAAAAAACCAACAAACCAACAAGCCAACAAGCCAACAAACCAACAAACTAACAAACCAACAAGCCAAGAAACCAGCAAACCAACAAGCCAACAAGCCAACAAACCAACAAACCAGCAAACCAACAAACCAAAAAACCAACAAGCCAACAAACCAACAAGCCAACAAATCAACAAACCAACAAACCAACAAACCAACAAGCCAACAAGCCAACAAACCAACAAACCAACAAGCCAACAAACCAACAAACCAACAAACCAACAAACCAATAAACCAACAAACCAACAAACCAACAAGCCGACAAGCCAACAAACCAACAAGCCAACAAACCAACAAACAAATAAACCAACAAACCAACAAACCAACAAACCAACAAACCAACAAACCAACAAACTAACAAACCAACAAGCCAACAAACCAACAAACCAACAAGCCAACAAACCAACAAACCAACAACCCAACAACCCAACAAGCCAACAAACCAACAAACCAACAAACCAACAAGCCAACAAACCAAAAAACCAACAAACCAACATGCAGACAAACCAACAAACTAAGTAACCAACAAGCCAACACACCAACAAACCAACAAGCCAACAAGCCAACAAACCAACAAACCAACAAGCGAACAAACCAACAAACCAACAAACTAACAAGCCAACAAACCAACAAACAAATAAACCAACAAACCAACAAACCAACAAACCAACAAACCAACAAACCAAAAAACCAACAAACCAACAAACCAACAAGCCAACAAACCAACAAACCAACAAACCAACAAGCCAACAAACCAACAAACAAATAAACCAACAAACCAACAAACCAACAAACCAACAAATTAAAAAACCAACAAACCAACAACCCAACAAGACAACAAACCAACAAACTAACAAACCAACAAGCCAACAAACCAACAAACCAACAAGTCAACAAGCCAACAAACCAACAAACCAACAAACCAAAAAACCAACAAACCAACAAACCAACAAACCATCAAACAAACAAAGCAACAAGCCAACAAGCCAACAAACCAACACACCAACAAGCCAACAAACCAACAAACCAACAAGCCCACAAGCCAACAAACCAACAAACCAACAAACCAACAAGCCAACAAACCAACAAACCAACAAACCAACAAACCAGCAAGCCAACAAACCAACAAACAAATAAACCAACAAACTAAAAAACCAACAAACCAACAAACCAACAAACCAACAAACCAACAAACCAACAAACCAACAAGCCACAAGCCAACAAACCAACAAGCCAACAAACCAACAAACCAACAAATCAACAAACCAACAAACCAACAAACCAACATGCCAACAAACCAACAAATTAAGTAACCAAAACGCCAACAAACCAACAAACCAACAAGCCAACAAGCCAACAAACCAACAAACCAACAAGCCAACAAACCAACAAACCAACAAACCAACAAACCAACAAACAAATAAACCAACAAACCAACAAACCAACAAACCAACAAACCAACAACCCAAAAAACCAACAAACCAACAAACCAACAAGCCAACAAACCAACAAACCAACAAACCAACAAGCCAACAAACCAGCAAACAAATAAACCAACAAACCAACAAACCAACAAACCAACAAACCAACAAACCAAAAAACCAACAAACCAACAAGCCAACAAGCCAACAAAACAACAAACTAACAAACCAACAAGCCAACAAACCAACAAACCAACAAGCCAACAAGCCAACAAACCAACAAACCAAAAAACCAACAAACCAACAAACCATCAAACGAACAAAGCAACAAGTCAACAAGCCAACAAACCAACAAACCAACAAGCCAACAAACCAACAAACCAACAAGCCAACAAGCCAACAAACCAACAAACCAACAAGCCAACAAACCAACAAACCAACAAGCCAACAAACCAACTAACCAACAAACCAACAAACCAACAAGCCAACAAGCCAACAAACCAACAAACCAAAAAGCCAACAAACCAACAAACCAACAAACCAACAAACCAACAAACCAACAAACCAACAAATTAACAAACCAACAAACCAACAAGCCAACAAGCCAACAAACCAACAAACCAACAAGCCAACAAACCAACAAACAAATAAACCAACAAACCAACAAACCAACAAACCAACAAACCATCAAACCAACAAACTAACAAACCAACAAGCCAACAAACCAACAAACCAACAAGACAACAAACCAACAAATCAACAAACCAACAAGCCAACAAGCCGACAAACCAACAAGCCAACAAACCAACAAACTAACAAGCCAACATGCCAACAAACTAACAAACTAAATAACCAACAAGCCAATAAACCAACAAACCAACAAGTCAACAAGCCAACAAACCAACAAACCAACAAGCCAACAAACCAACAAACCAACAAACCAACAAGCCAACAAACCAACAAACAAATATACCAACAAACCAACAAACCAACAAACCAACAAAACAACAAACCAAAAAACCAACAAACCAACAAGCCAACAAACCAACAAACCAACAAACCAACAAGCCAACAAACCAACTAACAAATAAACCAACAAACCAACAAACCAACAAACCAACAAACCAACAAACCAACAAACCAAAAAAACAACAAACCAACAAGCCAACAAGCCAACAAACCAACAAACTAACAAACCAACAAGCCAACAAACCAACAAACCAACAAGCCAACAAGCCAACAAACCAACAAACCAACAAACCAAAAAATTGACAAACCAACAAACCATCAAACGAACAAAGCAACAAGCCAACAAGCTAACAAACCAACAAACCAACAAGCCAACAAACCAACAAACCAACAAGCCAACAAGCCAACAAAGCAACAAACCAACAAACCAACAAACCAACAAGCCAACAAACCAACAAACCAACAAACCAGCAAACCAACAAGCCAAAAAGCCAACAAACCAACAAACAAATAAACCAACAAACCAAAAAACCAACAATCCAACAAACCAACAAACCAACAAACCAACAAACCAACAAACCAACAAGCCAACAAACCAACAAACCAACAAACCAACAAACCAACAAGCCAACAAACCAACAAACCAACAAACCAAAAAACCAACAAACCAACAAACCATCAAACGAACAAAGCAACAAGCCAACAAGCCAACAAACCAACAAACCAACAAGCCAACAAACCAACAAACCAACAAGCCAACAAGCCAACAAACCAACAAACCAACAAACCAACAAGCCAACAAACCAACAAACCAACAAACCAACAAACCAGCAAGCCAACAAACCAACAAACAAATAAACCAACAAACCAAAAAACCAACAAACCAACAAACCAACAAACCAACAAACCAACAAACCAACAAGCCAACAAGCCAACAAACCAACAAGCCAACAAACCAACAAACCAACAAGCCAACAAACCAACAAACCAACAAACCAACATGCCAGCAAAACAACAAACTAAGTAACCAACAAGCCAACAAACTAACAAACCAACAAGCCAACAAGCCAACAAACCAACAAACCAACAAGCCAACAAACCAACAAACCAACAAACCAACAAACCAACAAACCAACAAACAAATAAACCAACAAACCAACAAACCAACAAACTAACAAATCAACAAACCAAAAAACCAACAAACCAACAAGCCAACAAACCAACAAACCAACAAACCAACAAGCCAAGAAACCAACAAACAAATAAACCAACAAACCAACAAACCAACAAACCAACAAACCAAAAAACCAACAAACCAACAAGCCAAAAAGCAACAAACCAACAAACTAACAAACCAACAAGCCAACAAACCAGCAAACCAACAAGCCAACAAGCCAACAAACCAACAAACCAAAAAACCAACAAACCAACAAACCATCAAACGAACAAAGCAACAAGCCAACAAGCCAACAAACCAACAAACCAACAAACCAACAAGCCAACAAACCAATAAACCAACAAGCCAACAAGCCAACAAACCAACAAACCAACAAACCAACAAGCCAACAAACCAACAAACCAACAAGCCAACAAACTAACAAACCAACAAACCAACAAACCAACAAACCAACAAGCCAACAAGCCAACAAACCAACAAACCAACAAGCCAACAAACCAAAAAACCAACAAACCAACAAACCAACAAACCAACAAACCAACAAACCAACAAACCAACAAGCCAACAAGCCAACAAACCAACAAACCGACAAGCCAACAAACCAACAAACAAATAAATCAACAAACTAACAAACAAACAAACCAACAAACCATCAAACCAACAAACTAACAAACCAACAAGCCAACAAACCAACAAACCAACAAGCCAACAAACCAACAAACAAACAAACCAACAAGCCAACAACCCAACAAACCAAGAAACCAACAAGCCAACAAACCAACAAACCAACAAACCAACATGTTAACAAACCAACAAACTAAGTAACCAACAAGCCAACAAACCAACAAACCAACAAGTCAACAAGCCAACAAACCAACAAACCAACAAGCCAACGAACCAACAAACCAACAAACCAACAAGCCAACAAACCAACAAACAAATAAACCAACAAACCAACAAACCAACAAACCAACAAAACAACAAACCAAAAAACCAACAAACCAACAAACCAACAAGCCAACAAACCAGCAAACGAACAAACCAACAAGCCAACAAACCAACTAACAAATAAACCAACAAACCAATAAACCAACAAACAAACAAACCAACAAACCAACAAACCAAAAAACCAACAAACCAACAAGCCAACAAGCCAACAAACCAACAAACTAACAAACCAACAAACCAACAAACCATCAAACGAACAAAGCAACAAGCCAACAAGCCAACAAACCAACAAACCAACAAACCAACAAACCAACAAGCCAACAAACCAACAAACCAACAAGCCAACAAGCCAACAAAGCAACAAACCAACAAACCAACAAGCCAACAAACCAACAAACCAACAAACCAACAACCCAACAAGCCACCAAACCAACAAATAAATCAACCAACAAACCAAAAAACCAACAAACCAACAAACCAACAAACCAACAAACCAGCAAGCCAACAAACCAACAAACAAATAAACCAACAAACCAAAAAACCAACAAACCAACAAACCAACAAACCAACAAACCAACAAACCAACAAGCCAACAAGCCAATAAACCAACAAGCCAACAAACCAACAAACCAACAAGCCAACAAACCAACAAACCAACAAACCAACATGCCAGCAAACCAACAAACTAAGTAACCAACAAGCCAACAAACCAACAAACCAACAAGCCAACAAGCCAACAAGCCAACAAACCAACAAACCAACAAGCCAACAAACCAACAAACCAACAAACCAACAAACCAACAAACCAACAATCCAACAAACAAATAAACCAACAAACCAACAAACCAACAAGCCAACAAACCAACAAACTAAGAAACCAACAAGCCAACAAGCCAACAAACCAACAAACTAACAAACCAACAAGCCAACAAACCAGCAAACCAACAAGCCAAAAAGCCAACAAACCAACAAACCAAAAAACCAACAAACCAACAAACCATCAAACGAACAAAGCAACAAGCCAACAAGCCAACAAACCAACAAACCAACAAACCAACAAGCCAACAAACCAATAAACCAACAAGCCAACAAGCCAACAAACCAACAAACCAACAAACCAACAAGCCAACAGACCAACAAACCAACAAGCCAACAAACTAACAAACCAACAAACCAACAAACCAACAAACCAACAAGCCAACAAGCCAACAAACCAACAAACCAACAAGCCAACAAACCAACAAAACAACAAACCAACAAACCAACAAACCAACAAACCAACAAACCAACAAGCCAACAAGCCAACAAACCAACAAACCAACAAGCCAACAAACCAACAAACAAATAAATCAACAAACTAACAAACAAACAAACCAACAAACCATCAAACCAACAAACTAACAAACCAACAAGCCAACAAACCAACAAACCAACAAGCCAACAAACCAACAAACAAACAAACCAACAAGCCAACAACCCAACAAACCAAGAAACCAACAAGCCAACAAACCAACAAACCAACAAACCAACATGTTAACAAACCAACAAACTAAGTAACCAACAAGCCAACAAACCAACAAACCAACAAGTCAACAAGCCAACAAACCAACAAACCAACAAGCCAACGAACCAACAAACCAACAAACCAACAAGCCAACAAACCATTAAACAAATAAACCAACAAACCAACAAACCAACAAACCAACAAAACAACAAACCAAAAAACCAACAAACCAACAAACCAACAAGCCAACAAACCAGCAAACGAACAAACCAACAAGCCAACAAACCAACTAACAAATAAACCAACAAACCAACAAACCAACAAACCAACAAACCAACAAACCAACAAACCAACAAACCAAAAAACCAACAAACCAACAAGCCAACAAGCCAACAAACCAACAAACTAACAAACCAACAAACCAACAAACCATCAAGCGAACAAAGCAACAAGCCAACAAGCCAACAAACCAACAAACCAACAAACCAACAAACCAACAAGCCAACAAACAAACAAACCAACAAGCCAACAAGCAAACAAAGCAACAAACCAACAAACCAACAAGCCAACAAACCAACAAACCAACAAACCAACAACCCAACAAGCCACCAAACCAACAAATAAATCAACCAACAAACCAAAAAACCAACAAACCAACAAACCAACAAACCAACAAACCAACAAACCAACAAGCCAACAAGCCAACAAACCAACAAACCAACAAACCAACAAGCCAACAAACCAACAAGCCAACAAACCAACAAGCCAACAAACCAACAAACCAACAAACCAAGTAACCAAAAAGCCAACAAACTAACAAACCAACAAGCCAACAAGCCAACAAACCAACAAACAAATAAACCAACAAACCAACAAACCAACAAACCAACAAACCAACAAACCAACAAGCCAACAAGCCAACAAACCAACAAACCAACAAACCAACAAGCCAACAAACCAACAAGCCAACAAACCAACAAGCCAACAAACCAACAAACAAATAAACCAACAAACCAACAAACCAAAAAAACCAACAAACCAAAAAACCAACAAACCAACAAGCCAACAAGCCAACAAACAAACAACCTAACAAACCAACAAGCCAACAAACCAACAAACCAACAAGCCAACAAGCCAACAAACCAACAAACCAACAAACCAAAAAACCAACAAACCATCAAACGAACAAAGCAACAAGCCAACAAGCCAACAAACCAACAAGCAAACAAACCAACAAACCAACAAGCCAACAAGCCAACAAACCAACAAACCAACAAACCAACAAGCCAACAAACCAACAAACCAACAAACAAACAAGCCAACAAACCAACAAACCAACAAACCAACAAACCAACAAGCCAACAAGCCAACAAACCAACAAACCAACAAGCCAACAAACCAACAAACCAACAAACCAACAAACCAACAAACCAACAAACCAACAAACCAACAAACCAACAAACCAACAAACCAACAAGCCAACAAGCCAACAAGCCAACAAACCAACAAACCAACAAGCCATCAAACCAACAAACAAATAACCCAACAAACCAACAAACCAACAAACCAACAAAGCAACAAACTAACAAACCAACAAGCCAACAAATCAACAAACCAACAAGCCAACAAACCAACAAACCAACCAGCCAACAAGCCAACAAACCAACAAACCAACAAGCCAACAAACCAACAAACCAACAAAACAACATGCCAACAAACCAACAAACTAAGTAACCAACAAGCCAACAAGCCGACAAACCAACAAGCCAACAAACCAACAAACTAACAAGCCAACATGCCAACAAACCAACAAACTAAATAACCAACAAGCCAATAAACCAACAAACCAACAAGTCAACAAGCCAACAAACCAACAAACCAACAAGCCAACAAACCAACAAACCAACAAACCAACAAGCCAACAAACCAACAAACAAATATACCAACAAACCAACAAACCAACAAACCAACAAAACAACAAACCAAAAAACCAACAAACCAACAAGCCAACAAACCAACAAACCAACAAACCAACAAGCCAACAAACTAACTAACAAATAAACCAACAAACCAACAAACCAACAAACCAACAAACCAACAAACCAACAAACCAACAAACCAACAAACCAACAAACCAAAAAAACAACAAACCAACAAGCCAACAAGCCAACAAACCAACAAACTAACAAACCAACAAGCCAACAAACCAACAAACCAACAAGCCAACAAGCCAACAAACCAACAAACCAACAAACCAACAAATTGACAAACCAACAAACCATCAAACGAACAAAGCAACAAGCCAACAAGCTAACAAACCAACAAACCAACAAGCCAACAAACCAACAAACCAACAAGCCAACAAGCCAACAAAGCAACAAACCAACAAACCAACAAACCAACAAGCCAACAAACCAACAAACCAACAAACCAGCAAACCAACAAGCCAACAAGCCAACAAACCAACAAACAAATAAACCAACAAACCAAAAAACCAACAATCCAACAAACCAACAAACCAACAAACCAACAAACCAACAAACCAACAAGCCAACAAACCAACAAACCAACAAACCAACAAACCAACAAGCCAACAAACCAACAAACCAACAAACCAAAAAACCAACAAACCAACAAACCATCAAACGAACAAAGCAACAAGCCAACAAGCCAACAAACCAACAAACCAACAAGCCAACCAACCAACAAACCAACAAGCCAACAAACCAACAAACCAACAAACAAACAAACCAGCAAGCCAACAAACCAACAAACAACTAAACCAACAAACCAAAAAAACCAACAAACCAACAAACCAACAAACCAACAAACCAACAAACCAACAAGCCAACAAGCCAACAAACCAACAAGCCAACAAACCAACAAACCAACAAGCCAACAAACCAACAAACCAACAAACCAACATGCCAGCAAAACAACAAACTAAGTAACCAACAAGCCAACAAACCAACAAACCAACAAGCCAACAAGCCAACAAACCAACAAACCAACAAGCCAACAAACCAACAAACCAACAAACCAACAAACCAACAAACCAACAAACAAATAAACCAACAAACCAACAAACCAACAAACTAACAAACCAACAAACCAAAAAACCAACAAACCAACAAGCCAACAAACCAACAAACCAACAAACCAACAAACCTACAAGCCAAGAAACCAACAAACAAATAAACCAACAAACCAACAAACCAACAAACCAACAAACCAAAAAACCAACAAACCAACAAGCCAACAAGCCAACAAACCAACAAACTAACAAACCAACAAGCCAACAAACCAGCAAACCAACAAGCCAACAAGCCAACAAACCAACAAACCAAAAAACCAACAAACCAACAAACCATCAAACGAACAAAGCAACAAGCCAACAAGCCAACAAACCAACAAACCAACAAACCAACAAGCCAACAAACCAATAAACCAACAAGCCAACAAGCCAACAAACCAACAAACCAACAAACCAACAAGCCAACAAACCAACAAACCAACAAGCCAACAAACTAACAAACCAACAAACCAACAAACCAACAAACCAACAAGCCAACAAGCCAACAAGCCAACAAACCAACAAGCCAACAAGCCAACAAACCAACAAACCAACAAACCAACAAACCAACAAACCAACAAACCAACAAACCAACAAACCAACAAACCAACAAACCAACAAGCCAACAAGCCAACAAACCAACAAACCAACAAGCCAACAAACCAACAAACAAATAAATCAACAAACTACCAAACAAACAAACCAACAAACCATCAAACCAACAAACTAACAAACCATCAAGCCAACAAACCAACAAACCAACAAGCCAACAAACCAACAAACAAACAAACCAACAAGCCAACAACCCAACAAACCAAGAAACCAACAAGCCAACAAACCAACAAACCAACAAACCAACATGTTAACAAACCAACAAACTAAGTAACCAACAAGCCAACAAACCAACAAACCAACAAGTCAACAAGCCAACAAACCAACAAACCAACAAGCCAACGAACCAACAAACCAACAAACCAACAAGCCAACAAACCAACAAACAAATAAACCAACAAACCAACAAACCAACAAACCAACAAAACAACAAACCAAAAAACCAACAAACCAACAAACCAACAAGCCAACAAACCAGCAAACGAACAAACCAACAAGCCAACAAACCAACTAACAAATAAACCAACAAACCAACAAACCAACAAACTAACAAACCAACAAACCAACAAACCAAAAAACCAACAAACCAACAAGCCAACAAGCCAACAAACCAACAAACTAACAAACCAACAAACCAACAAACCATCAAACGAACAAAGCAACAAGCCAACAAGCCAACAAACCAACAAACCAACAAACCAACAAACCAACAAGCCAACAAACCAACAAACCAACAAGCCAACAAGCCAACAAAGCAACAAACCAACAAACCAACAAGCCAACAAACCAACAAACCAACAAACCAACAACCCAACAAGCCACCAAACCAACAAATAAATCAACCAACAAACCAAAAAACCAACAAACCAACAAACCAACAAACCAACAAACCAAAAAACCAGCAAGCCAACAAACCAACAAACAAATAAACCAACAAACCAAAAAACCAACAAACCAACAAACCAACAAACCAACAAACCAACAAACCAACAAGCCAACAAGCCAATAAACCAACAAGCCAACAAACCAACAAACCAACAAGCCAACAAACCAACAAACCAACAAACCAACATGCCAGCAAACCAACAAACTAAGTAACCAACAAGCCAACAAACCAACAAACCAACAAGCCAACAAGCCAACCAACCAACAAACCAACAAGCCAACAAACCAACAAACCAACAAACAAATAAACCAACAAACCAACAAACCAACAAGCCAACAAACCAACAAACTAACAAACCAACAAGCCAACAAGCCAACAAACCAACAAACTAACAAACCAACAAGCCAACAAACCAGCAAACCAACAAGCCAAAAAGCCAACAAACCAACAAATCAAAAAACCAACAAACCAACAAACCATCAAACGAACAAAGCAACAAGCCAACAAGCCAACAAACCAACAAACCAACAAACCAACAAGCCAACAAACCAATAAACCAACAAGCCAACAAGCCAACAAACCAACAAACCAACAAACCAACAAGCCAACAAACCAACAAACCAACAAGCCAACAAACTAACAAACCAACAAACCAACAAACCAACAAACCAACAAGCCAACAAGCCAACAAACCAACAAACCAACAAGCCAACAAACCAACAAACCAACAAACCAACAAACCAACAAACCAACAAACCAACAAACCAACAAACCAACAAACCAACAAGCCAACAAGCCAACAAACCAACAAACCAACAAGCCAACAAACCAACAAACAAATAAATCAACAAACTAACAAACAAACAAACCAACAAACCATCAAACCAACAAACTAACAAACCAACAAGCCAACAAACCAACAAACCAACAAGCCAACAAACCAACAAACAAACAAACCAACAAGCCAACAACCCAACAAACCAAGAAACCAACAAGCCAACAAACCAACAAACCAACAAACCAACATGTTAACAAACCAACAAACTAAGTAACCAACAAGCCAACAAACCAACAAACCAACAAGTCAACAAGCCAACAAACCAACAAACCAACAAGCCAACGAACCAACAAACCAACAAACCAACAAGCCAACAAACCAACAAACAAATAAACCAACAAACCAACAAACCAACAAACCAACAAAACAACAAACCAAAAAACCAACAAACCAACAAACCAACAAGCCAACAAACCAGCAACCGAACAAACCAACAAGCCAACAAACCAACTAACAAATAAACCAACAAACCAACAAACCAACAAACCAACAAACCAACAAACCAACAAACCAACAAACCAAAAAACCAACAAACCAACAAGCCAACAAGCCAACAAACCAACAAACTAACAAACCAACAAACCAACAAACCATCAAACGAACAAAGCAACAAGCCAACAAGCCAACAAACCAACAAACCAACAAACCAACAAACCAACAAGCCAACAAACCAACAAACCAACAAGCCAACAAGCCAACAAAGCAACAAACCAACAAACCAACAAACCAACAAGCCAAGAAACCAACAAACCAACAAACCACCAACCCAACAAGCCACCAAACCAACAAATAAATCAACCAACAAACCAAAAAACCAACAAACCAACAAACCAACAAACCAACAAGCCAACAAACCAGCAAACGAACAAACCAACAAGCCAACAAACCAACTAACAAATAAACCAACAAACCAACAAACCAACAAACCAACAAACCAACAAACCAACAAACCAAAAAACCAACAAACCAACAAGCCAACAAGCCAACAAACCAACAAACTAACAAACCAACAAACCAACAAACTATCAAACGAACAAAGCAACAAGCCAACAAACCAACAAACAAACAAACCAACAAACCAACAAGCCAACAAACCAACAAACCAACAAGCCAACAAGCCAACAAAGCAACAAAGCAACAAACCAACAAGCCAACAAACCAACAAACCAACAAACCAACAACCCAACAAGCCACCAAACCAACAAATAAATCAACCAACAAACCAAAAAACCAACAAACCAACAAACCAACAAACCAACAAACCAACAAACCAGCAAGCCAACAAACCAACAAACAAATAAACCAACAAACCAAAAAACCAACAAACCAACAAACCAACAAACCAACAAACCAACAAACCAACAAGCCAACAAGCCAATAAACCAACAAGCCAACAAACCAACAAACCAACAATCCAACAAACCAACAAACCAACAAACCAACATGCCAGCAAACCAACAAACTAAGTAACCAACAAGCCAACAAACCAACAAACCAACAAGCCAACAAGCCAACCAACCAACAAACCAACAAGCCAACAAACCAACAAACCAACAAACCAACAAACCAACAAACAAATAAACCAACAAACCAACAAACCAACAAGCCAACAAACCAACAAACTAACAAACCAACAAGCCAACAAGCCAACAAACCAACAAACTAACAAACCAACAAGCCAACAAACCAGCAAACCAACAAGCCAAAAAGCCAACAAACCAACAAACCAAAAAACCAACAAACCAACAAACCATCAAACGAACAAAGCAAGAAGCCAACAAGCCAACAAACCAACAAACCAACAAACCAACAAGCCAACAAACCAATAAACCAACAAGCCAACAAGCCAACAAACCAACAAACCAACAAACCAACAAGCCAACAAACCAACAAACCAACGAGCCAACAAACTAACAAACCAACAAACCAACAAACCAACAAACCAACAAGCCAACAAGCCAACAAACCAACAAACCAACAAGCCAACAAACCAACAAACCAACAAACCAACAAACCAACAAACCAACAAACCAACAAACCAACAAACCAACAAACCAACAAACCAACAAGCCAACAAGCCAACAAACCAACAAACCAACAAGCCAACAAACCAACAAACAAATAAATCAACAAACTAACAAACAAACAAACCAACAAACCATCAAACCAACAAACTAACAAACCAACAAGCCAACAAACCAACAAACCAACAAGCCAACAAACCAACAAACAAACAAACCAACAAGCCAACAACCCAACAAACCAAGAAACCAACAAGCCAACAAACCAACAAACCAACAAACCAACATGTTAACAAACCAACAAACTAAGTAACCAACAAGCCAACAAACCAACAAACCAACAAGTCAACAAGCCAACAAACCAACAAACCAACAAGCCAACGAACCAACAAACCAACAAACCAACAAGCCAACAAACCAACAAACAAATAAACCAACAAACCAACAAACCAACAAACCAACAAAACAACAAACCAAAAAACCAACAAACCAACAAACCAACAAGCCAACAAACCAGCAAACGAACAAACCAACAAGCCAACAAACCAACTAACAAATAAACCAACAAACCAACAAACCAACAAACCAACAAACCAACAAACCAACAAACCAACAAACCAAAAAACCAACAAACCAACAAGCCAACAAGCCAACAAACCAACAAACTAACAAACCAACAAACCAACAAACCATCAAACGAACAAAGCAACAAGCCAACAAGCCAACAAACCAACAAACCAACAAACCAACAAACCAACAAGCCAACAAACCAACAAACCAACAAGCCAACAAGCCAACAAAGCAACAAACCAACAAACCAACAAACCAACAAGCCAAGAAACCAACAAACCAACAAACCACCAACCCAACAAGCCACCAAACCAACAAATAAATCAACCAACAAACCAAAAAACCAACAAACCAACAAACCAACAAACCAACAAACCAACAAACCAACAAGCCAACAAGCCAACAAACCAACAAACCAATAAACCAACAAGCCAACAAACCAACAAGCCAACAAACCAACAAGCCAACAAACCAACAAACCAAGTAACCAAAAAGCCAACAAACTAACAAACCAACAAGCCAACAAGCCAACAAACCAACAAACAAATAAACCAACAAACCAACAAACCAACAAACCAACAAACCAACAAACCAACAAGCCAACAAGCCAACAAACCAACAAACCAACAAACCAACAAGCCAACAAACCAACAAGCCAACAAACCAACAAGCCAACAAACCAACAAACAAATAAACCAACAAACCAACAAACCAAAAAAACCAACAAATCAAAAAACCAACAAACCAACAA
This sequence comes from Atherix ibis, assembly GCA_958298945.1. Classification (NCBI taxonomy): domain Eukaryota; kingdom Metazoa; phylum Arthropoda; class Insecta; order Diptera; family Athericidae; genus Atherix; species Atherix ibis. Next base: position 65,403,995 of record OY282608.1, on the reverse strand, counting down.
GCCAACAAGCCAACAAACCAACAAACTAACAAACCAACAAGCCAACAAACCAACAAACCAACAAGCCAACAAGCCAACAAACCAACAAACCAACAAACCAAAAAACCAACAAACCATCAAACGAACAAAGCAACAAGCCAACAAGCCAACAAACCAACAAACCAACAAGCAAACAAACCAACAAACCAACAAGCCAACAAGCCAACAAACCAACAAACCAACAAACCAACAAGCCAACAAACCAACAAACCAACAAACCAACAAGCCAACAAGCCAACAAACCAACAAACCAACAAGCCAACAAGCCAACAAAGCAACAAACCAACAAACCAACAAGCCAACAAGCCAACAAACCAACAAACAAATAAACCAACAAACCAACAAACCAACAAACCAACAAACCAACAAACCAACAAGCCAACAAGCCAACAAACCAACAAACCAACAAACCAACAAGCCAACAAACCAACAAACCAACAAACTAACAAACCAACAAACCAACAAACCATCAAACGAACAAAGCAACAAGCCAACAAGCCAACAAACCAACAAACCAACAAACCAACAAACCAACAAGCCAACAAACCAACAAACCAACAAGCCAACAAGCCAACAAAGCAACAAACCAACAAACCAACAAACCAACAAGCCAAGAAACCAACAAACCAACAAACCACCAACCCAACAAGCCACCAAACCAACAAATAAATCAACCAACAAACCAAAAAACCAACAAACCAACAAACCAACAAACCAACAAACCAACAAACCAACAAGCCAACAAGCCAACAAACCAACAAACCAATAAACCAACAAGCCAACAAACCAACAAGCCAACAAACCAACAAGCCAACAAACCAACAAACCAAGTAACCAAAAAGCCAACAAACTAACAAACCAACAAGCCAACAAGCCAACAAACCAACAAACAAATAAACCAACAAACCAACAAACCAACAAACCAACAAACCAACAAACCAACAAGCCAACAAGCCAACAAACCAACAAACCAACAAACCAACAAGCCAACAAACCAACAAGCCAACAAACCAACAAGCCAACAAACCAACAAACAAATAAACCAACAAACCAACAAACCAAAAAAACCAACAAACCAAAAAACCAACAAACCAACAAGCCAACAAGCCAACAAACCAACAAACTAACAAACCAACAAGCCAACAAACCAACAAACCAACAAGCCAACAAGCCAACAAACCAACAAACCAACAAACCAAAAAACCAACAAACCATCAAACGAACAAAGCAACAAGCCAACAAGCCAACAAACCAACAAACCAACAAGCAAACAAACCAACAAACCAACAAGCCAACAAGCCAACAAACCAACAAACCATCAAACCAACAAGCCAACAAACCAACAAACCAACAAACAAACAAGCCAACAAACCAACAAACCAAC